>SMGT01010274.1:160240-192477 GCA_004794575.1 Lanistes nyassanus
CGCGTGGTCAGCCTGCGAAGGTAGGGCACTGCGCTTGTGCATGGGTTCTTACCAGGGAGAGGTAATTTTTTTTTTTGGAGGTGCGGTTAGGGTTCGCTAAATGGGAATTTAGCAATATGACTTATTAAACCAAATTTAGGGCAAAATTTTGGATATATTGCAGTGAACTGGGTACCGGGTTTTTTACCCACTGCACCCAAGGTTCCCACCTCTAATAATGACCACCGATTGCTCTGGTTTTTTTCCTTCTTTTTCGTGTCAAGCACATGTTCACCTCTCTGTCACCTGTTCCCGCCCCCTCCCTCGTTTTCCTTCTGTTTGTTAGCTTCAAGTCCTTTGCTCCATCTAATCACCCATCCTCTCCCCACCCCAAGTCTCTTTCTATCCCCTATTCCTCCCCACCTCTGCTCTCTCTCTCTCTCTTTATTCCTTCTCTATCCCCATCTTTTTTCATTTTATCTCCAAGCTCCACTCTTTCTGTTGTCTACTCATTTGTAGGAGTGTGAAGGATCGTCTAATTACCTTTGTCTTTCTTACTCCATTCTCTCTCTCTGTCGGTCTTTTTACCCCCTCCTTTTCTCTGATATATATGTATAGGCATGTCTTTTTACCCCTCCTCTCTCAGTATATATATAACTTTCTTGGCCCCCCCTCTCTCAACTCTCTTTGGCATGTCTTTCACTTTTGTTATCCTCTTCTGAATCTTCCCCACTCACCCTCCTGTTCCTGCCTCTTCTGTCCGTATCGGTCTCCACCGTTCTGCCACCCATCCACCACTCCCCCTCCAGTCACCCTTACCTCGCAGCAAACAAACTTCCTTGTTCTCGGCAGCGCTCTCCCTTCAGCTGAAGTGTTCCGTTTCTTTTCTGCTCCACACGACAGTGGACCCTGTGTCACCCTGCACCTGATCGCGTCTAATCCCGCTAAGCTGTGGACTGGATTCAGGGGCCTGCCGCCCGGGTCGGCGGTCAATCCCTGGCTGCGCGACGCTTGTTGAACCGAGACGTGCGGGCCTCCCCCGTGTGCACCACCCGGGCGCAGGCAGACACAGGCCAGGATTAGCGGTCTCGCCGGAGAAGAAAGGAGGTGTGCAAAACCAGAGCACCGTGCCGAGCCAGACTGCCACCCATCATGCCGTGCTGCAACAGAATACATTACGCGGCGTTCCGGCCGGTTTCCAGGCTGCGTCTTCGCGGAACTGAAGCACCGTCCCTTGGCTTTTGACTTGTGAAAAATGACACTCAGCCAGAGTACTGGACAGGTACTGAAAAAAGTTCAACGCATGTGGCCCAATTCGGCTTTGGCAGATGTAAATAAAACTGACAGTAGAAATTCGGAAAATTTATATCATTAATGAATCAAAAGGAACAAAATATGATGAAACAACTGTCGCTGAAAATGGTCCACACAAAACCAATGTCACTGGACTAGTCGGAATCCCTTCTGTCGCTGGCCTGTCTCCTTAGCAACTGTTTTTTTAAAACAAGACATGTTTGTTGGATGTGTACTGTTCACCTCGAGTCAGCAACAAAGACTATCTCGTGACGGTCCAAGCTAGGAGGGGAGATGGGGATAAAGATGTACTTGGGGAAAGGACGGACGAACAAAGCTGTAGTAAACAGCCCCCAAAAAAGTCACGTGGTGAGAAAGTGTGTCGGCCACAGATTCCCAGCCCACGACCGTCTGTACTGGTGTAGATTTCTATGAGAAGATTCTACATAAGATGTTCTAGGATCTCGAATAATTATTGCTGGCTTGTTGATGCCAATTAAATATTATTTTCAATGTCACGTATTTAAAAAAAAATCAAAGACGCACAAAGGGCCGCTGCAGCAAACTTGTCAACATTCCCAAACCTCCAGCCAAGAATTGAATAGCGAACCGTCCATGACAAATTATATTTTACGGGTTTAATACTATTATATATTCATGCGAGCACATCCTAAAAGACTTCGAGTCGAGATGCATCTGCTCGAGGAGTCTCGCTAGCTTCTGGGACAATGGCGCGTGCACTTACAGCAGACACACCTTCACTTGACGCGTGGTAGCCCTTTGATAGTAATCACAATCTCAAGTGTCCGCTGAATGCTGAAGCAGGCAGATGCTAAAAGGCGGTGGTTTCCTCTCGTTACCAGTATTTCCATTTTCAGCTAAATTCAACAGCAGCTCCAAACGATTGAAGTCCTGGAACATCAGTCTTCAACCCACCTTTAAGTCTTGCTATAAGCATTAGAAATAACAACCTGTCCATTAACTTATCACTACATATTTAACAATTCTTAACAAGTTCCATCCCTCAAAAAAAAACTGCGGTGGATAAACGTGGGAGGAGGGGGCGGTCGGCGGTTGAATGAAAATCTGAAGTCTAATTACAGTTATTGAGAATGCGGAGGCCCCTTTACTGGGGTGGGAAAAGGTGGGGGAGGAGAGGGGGGTTCGGTCGGCGGTTGAATGACAATCTAAACAACAAAGTCTACTTTAATTACAGTTTTTGAGAATGCGGAGGCCCCTTTACACCTGGGATGTTATGTGGAGATACGGGTAAATTTCTACCCACTGCCTGAAACAGGTGAGCTCAGGCGTGGGTGTTCCTCTGGCCGTGCATCATTAGTCCTAGCCTTGCAGGTAAACGGGACAGTCACGCATGATGAGCTCCAGAGTGGAGCCAGCCGCTCTGCTTCAGCAGCCAGCCATGAAGCCGGTAACCATGCCATTTTCCAACGCGCGGGTCCCCCTCGACTTGGCATGGAGGATGCTCTGGAGTCGGGGAGGTGTATGTGTGTTTGGGTTTGGAGGCACCGTCATTGGGCACCAACGCGAGGAGGATAACCCGCGGGAAAACGTTCGCTGCATGCTCAGAGAAAACACACGCATATCTTTCGTAAATGCCGAAACACCATGTTTCCTCTAAGGGGAAAACGCACATCTTCCGATTGTGACAGGTGCTGGTCACAGATCCTGCCAAAGCTGAGGTGGTGCTTGAGCACTCATAATGTATCCAATTTATCTAACTTTAACTTGCCCGAAATTAGTTTGCCTCAGTCGAACTGTATAAACCTTGTCCAGTACCCATTAGCTATAAGCCATGAAAATAAAGCTGATTTGGGGATCGTTATGTAGCATCAAATACAGTCCTGCTCCACAGCCTCGAGTGTGGAGTTTAACTGTCCTGTCTTTGAGCTCTTTTTTGTACATTAAAAAAACTAGGTACTAGCTTCTAGACTATCCAAAATAATCGATTGTTCACCCTGTTTTACAATATTCATGCAGCAGAAACAACTTTTGGAGCTTGCGCAAACCTGAGCAAGTGTTGTGTCCGGTAGCACGTACCGCTAAGCAGCTTACCGGAAGTTGAGGTGCAAGAAAGGTTGGCACAGCAGATAATGCATTCTGGCTCACGGCATCCTGTATGGCGCCTCACTTCCTATAAGCGGCTGACATCAAGCGTGCTGGGGTACCTAGGGCTGGTGCCCAGTGCTGCAGTGCTACACAATCCTGCATCTGAACTATTGGCATTCATCCCTGTGAACGTGAGGACTGCGCTTGACCTTACACGTTCAGCCTTCGTGCACAAAGCGCGCGTACAGCTTCACGTAAAAGGCACAGCGGATGTGATCTAAGACCCAGAAAATCTCTGATCGTGGATCTTGTGCAAACTGTTAAAACCACAGTACGGGGTACCTAAAATAGAGCACCGATGGTGATGAAAGGACAAGAGAAAGGACGGTTTGACGACACTGATGGCGGGGGAGGTAAGGCGGGGAGGGGAAAATGTCGGCAAACACGTGCGAGAGCACAGTTGCCGTTATTTCATTTCTATTCGTGCTAGACGCTCTGTGTTAGGTGATGGCGGTGCAGTGTTTGAATCTACCCGCATAACGCCACAGCTCACAGCATCCTCGCCACACTGCGACGTCAAGCTTCGACGCAGAACAAGTGAGAATAACTTTGGGTTCTCTCCCCCTGTCCCTCCTCTCTCGTTTCCCTTGCTCCTCTCCCGTCCTCTGTTTCATCTCTTCTCTTTCTCTCTTTCTCTCTCGTGCGCGCGTAATGCACGTGCATAACAAATTTCCTGCTTACCTAAGAAAAGGTAAAGGTCTACATCTTGCTGCCTACCCGCACGGGGCATGGCAGTTGTCCCCCTTAGCTAGTGTTAATTATATTCCCGTTTGATCCAAAAAAAATGTCTGGCTGCTGTCAACAAAACCCACCTGGAGACTAAAGCTTACAAGGGCTGGTCTTTCAGTTGCCCATTTGCGCGGTTGAAATTATTTCATTTTTTAAGCCGCTTGTTGCTTTGCTTTCTGTCTGCTTAACGCTGCAGTTTCTCGCTCAGTTTAACCAGAATGCAACGTATTTCTTTGTTTATGGCTTCTCTGTATGTTGCTGTAATCCCTCATTTATTTTTCGTTTGTCCTCCTCCCCAGAACTGTGTTCCACTAGGACCGTTCCTGTGGGTAGCTGTGGGACAGCATGAGGTCTTTAACGCAGCCGAAACTTTTGAACGGCGGGAATGGATAGACCCGATTAACTTTTTTTTTTTTTTTAGGTTGCTGTGTCTGAACATCCTCGGATAAAACACGCGCATGCAATTACTTGATGTGTTAACTATTTAATATTTATTTAATTTAATAACAAAACAATTAATGTTTAATGTTAAAATATTAATTTCATATCATTTTAATAATAAAGTAACTGAATGTCCTATCCTGTTTTTAAGACGGAACAAAATGGAAGGGAATGAGAACAAGCATGAGGCACCTTGTCGTCTAGCAGGGGAGATTTTTCTACTCTTAATGTGTCATCTCAATTGCTCACTCACACACGACGGACGTTAAAAGGACAAAACGCGTATAGAGAACGAAAAACAAACCCCAGTGTATTACTTATGATATATTAATGCAGTCATACGACTCCAGTTCCCATCCACCGACATACAGTCTCCGTGTTTGTGCGTTTGTGTGTTGGTGGGTGGGTGTTGGGGAGGTGTTCCTGCTGTTGTTCTTTCTCTAGAGAATGAAATAATAATAATTATTGTTGTTGTTGTTGTTGTTGTTCTTTATATAGCGCATCACCGCGTTCAGAAAACACTGTCTGTGCGCTTGAACCACACGCATGTATAGACATAAACGGTTCAGAAAATACAAACTATACAAGCTTTACAAACAGAAACTGCACCACCAAAAATACAACAAAAAGGTGCGAGAGGGAAGCAGGTGGGGACAGGGAAATAAAGACACGAAAAATTGTGCGGGCGAGCGCGCACACACACCAACACCCACGCGCGCGTACGCGCGGGGGTGCGTTCTCTCTCTCTCTCTCTCTCATATATATATATTCATACATAGTGCATACACACATTATTACTCGCCCCCTCGCTTCCTCTCTCTCCCTCCCTCTCCCTCCTTCCTTACCTACCTCCCTCCCTCGCTCGCTCACTTACTCGCGCGCGCGTATGTGCGAGGGTGCAGAGAGAGAGAGAGAGAGAGAAGGACTGAAAACTGTGTGACCTGTGCTGAGGGGAGTGTAATGTGAGTTGTACACGTGTGCCGCAGTTTAGAATGGATTTTCAACGAAGCCTGTTTAGATGCATTTCATGGGGAACACATTACGTGATTCGAATCGCACTCAGCAGATCGAGGGCAGGAGATTGAACTTGCCTTCCTTTTCTCCCTCCACCTTCTTTCCCTCGTTGCCCGCTCTGCCCATCTCTCTCACTCTCAGTCCGCTCTCAACCTTTGTTGTTGTTGTTGTTGTTGTTGTTGTTCTCTTTCCCTCCCTTCTCTCTGTCTTTTCCTTCTCTCTCTCTCTCTCAACCTCCCGTCGTATTCGTTGTTACAGATACGTACTGTGTTTCAAAGATTTCCACACACTGTATTGGAAGCAGCTGATGTCTTTCATTCCGGTTTGTTCCTAGTTATTCCCCTCCTTTATAAATGCATGCATGGCGACTTCATTTTGCACACTGCATTAAAATGCAGGGAGTTCAGCCGTTCACGTGTCAGGTCGGAACAACAAAATGCCGCTGATCGGCTTAAGACCCAAGCCCCATCAGCGCCACCCCCATCCAGACCTCTACCCCTTTCTTTCCCACCCCTTTTCTGCTTCCTCCAGAGCTAGGTGAGGCAAGAATCCTTTTGTTCGCTTTTCTGCCACTTGTCGCTTTTCTTCACTTTCATCTTCGCGCTGACTCTTGCAGGCAGGAACGTTTGGAGCTGGGAGAGGGTTCTTAGTAGGACCTCCATGCATTGCACTTTTGAGACCTGAGGTGAGGGTCTTCACAGACGCGAGGAACGCGAGCGAGGCTAGCTATCAGTCTGATGGGTGTTTCACTGCGTATATTCTTAATAGATCCCTTTACATCACCCCCTCGTGGGAATCGCCGGTCGACCCTTGGAACTCGGATCTCGCTACCGTACGCATGCGCAGACAGGCTTTCACCTGGTGGTGATTTCGCACTATGGCGGGGCGAGGATGGGGGTGGGGAGAACTGAGTTTATTAATCTATTAATTTAATCTGTTAATCTATGCACTAAAACATCAGACTGATAGATGTATTATGATGGTCAGCGCGGAGAGAAAGTGTAAATGTTCGGGGGTGGGACGATAGCCATGGAATCTGTACAACGTTTAACTCCAGGATATAGGCCTTGGCCACTGCTGACCCCGTACGCATATAAACAGTGCTAAATTTATTCCTGAATAGCGGATTTTAATCTGTCTCTGAGAACATCCTTTCGGCGAACTTGGAATATGCTATTCGCTCCTGGGACGACCGAATAACACGAATACCGAGACAAAATTAAGCTACTCGCCTTTTGCGCATGGGAAATTCAACGAACTTATTTCTGCCATGGGGCTGTTCTGCAATAAGTAAGCTATTCGGGTGTCTTGCATACGGGGCCTGGGCTAGCTTGCGTGAACCTTCTAATTCGTAGCTGGAGCGGTCATAAGGCCTATTCACCTTGTGTATTTTACGTGCACCTTTACGTATGAACAGAAGATAAGAACGGGCTCATGCAAAGCCAGCCCTGGATTTGAGCCAGCAACCTTCAACATTGTAGTTCGCAGCATGTCTGTCTGCTATCCTGCCCCCTCTCCCTGCCCACCATTCCTCACTCGCGTCTCATGGAGTTTTTTTTTAAAATGAAGATCGCCGCTGTACACACCCCACGAGCAAGCAAACTCGTCGCCTTGCTCTGAACAGACAGGCAGGGCCTGTTGTTTGATGTAAGCAGCTTTTCCTTTCTTTCTTTCTTCTTTTTTTGAGGTGCAGGGGGGGGGGGGAGGCATACAAAAAAATTTATGCTGCTTTAAGAAAATGGAAGTAAAAAGAAAAAAAAACAGACCAGACTCATTCAGGAAAACGACTGGAGGAAAAATGCTGAAGTTTCGCTGTGCGGAAGGGTGATTTTCATCTCCGTACAGCCGTGAACGACCGAGCGCTTGAGCGCGTGCTCATTACGTGCAGCGCGTGCCATTGTGCTGGTGGCGTACAGATTTTCCTAGCCGCAGATTAGATATCATATTTCGGGCATTTAATATGTCGCATCCAATCGCTAGCTCCGCTTTTGGACGGCGAGGTGTTTTGCACACGGAACAAAAGGCCCGGACACTACAATGGAAATTAGCAAGCTCTCTCTTTCTCTTCTACCCTCCTTCCTTTCACTCCCCACCCTGAGAATTCACCTGTATGTAACCTCACAGCGGTTCGGGTTTGGCCTAGTAATAGTACGCCTTGCACTTTGGTCATGCATTTGTAGCATTCCTTTTCAGTTATTTAGGAGCTTTCTTACCCAAATAAATGGGGAGGAGGAGGAAGGGAGGGCCCGTAACGCGTGGTTGTCACCTTACAGGTGGTCGTGGGTTCCGATCCCTTATCAGCCACACGTACTTTTCGCCATGTGGAACCTGTTTACGGGATTTGGGGTAGAAGCGTTTCTCTGGGTGCTCTGCTTTCCCCATCACACTTCACCACCTCGTGCCCTCCTTCCCTCTGTCATGAGTGAGCGAGGAGGACACACTGGTCTCGTCGATCAAGGAGATACCCCAGTCTTTTTTTTTTTACACGTTAGTCTAAACTAGGTCCACTTATCAGTTAGCATGCAAATCTCCTTCCATCACCTGCTATCCACAAATAACAACGATAAGACGCACATACCTTGCCCAAGAGCCACTGTGTACAAAAAGGGATTACTTGTAGAAAACGCACAACACTAGGTCACTGACGTAACAGTCCGCACAACAGTCTGCACCAAAGGAGGGCCGGCGTTTTTCTCTTTGTCCAGCGATGACTTGATATTAAGTTCCCTGGGATAAAAGCAGACTTTCCATTGTCGAACTTTTCATCTGTCATTGTCGATCCCGGATCACAACACTACCGAGGACTGGCAAGCGCTCACGTTGATACCACACCTGAAACAGGGAATGACACTGCAGGTCAACCCTTGACCTCTAAACTCGTCGTCCACAAGTTATACGATCCGCAGGTGCCTGTATGGGCCAGACCTCTTCTCACTCCATTGACGTTGACGTTGCCTCCTTGTTTTCTTTCAAACCAGTTACCTCCACATTCCGTGATTTCTCGGCTCCCCATTTAGTGGCGATACTTTCCTTGGGAGACGGATAAGGTGTCGAGGTACTCCTATGGGCAGCCCCCAGGGGATCCAACAGCACCCAACTGACCCCAAGCACTAACACTAGGCACAACGGCCAACCCAATGCTCACAGTAGCAAAAGGTCTTCCAGTTCAGAAGTAGCAATCTAGAGACCTATTGTGAAGCAGCTCTCTGGCCACTATCTACCCTTGCAACCCCATATTAAGCCTGGGCTTAACACCCATAGCCACACTGGGGGCCTGGATAGCTCAGTTGGGAGAGCTGCGGACTAGCAGATGGAGGTTGCTGGTTCAAATCCTGGTGTGGCCAAGGATTATTTCCTGGAGTTAAACATTGTACAAACTCCATTCGGCCATTTCCCCGCACATTAAATTACATTAAATTGCATGTCCGCACTGGCCATCTTACTGCAGCCATCAGTCTAGTGGTTCTTTCAGTGCATAGTTTAGTAATAAGACCCCATCCCCCATAGTGCGAAATCACCGCGAGCTGGAAGCACTGTCCCTCTAAATAACCACCACCACCCATAGCCACTGGCCATCTAATGAAGCACTTCTACCCCAGAGCGGCTGAGTCAAATCAACAACTTCCCCCAGCCTAACATGACATCAGCAGCGCATGTTCACACCTGCAGTCTCCAGCTTTGTAGTCTTGTCTCGGCTGGGCCCCTGCGGGTAACCCTAGCTGGGCTAGGAATTGTGAACCAGACCTCAGAGATGGGTCAGGCTGACGTTGCTGTTGCATAATCGGCTCAACTATAGGGTTACTTTTAACAAAGAACATGAAATTAGACTTTCAGAAAGGAATTCTAAAGAGAAAAGAAACAGGTGACTGGGGCTTGGGGTAATCAAGGTAGCAACAAAGAGAACTTTACCAAACGAGACTTAGACTAGAAGTCGTTTCGGGGCAAGTTCTCTTCTTGTTACCTTAAATGAATTATAACTAGGTATGTGATGTAAATCATTAGACCTACCAAATACAAACGTGAAGACCCCCTCCACATTTTTGTTGTTGTTGTTGTTGTTGTTTACCTCTTGCATATAAATCTAACAGCAACGTTAAAAAAAACTGTTGAACGTCTTCAGAATACTGGGATGCATTATCTAGTCGCCAAAAATTCTGCCCCGCTGGCTGGACTTGCGCATCAGATAGTTTAAGGCTTTCAGGAGGGGGCTTAGGGGAGGGGTTTAATTTTGAGGTGTCTTAAATTTATCTGGAAAACGCTTTTTTTCCAAACATTTCTTAGCAAAGTGATTGTAAACAGTGAAGAAATCTGTACAGGCTGGGCGATACCGCGTTAGGCAAAATGATTAGGCCCGCAGGACTGTTTTGCGCTAACCGTTCAAAAAAAGAGTTTGAGAAACGTTGGTGAATAATTTTGTTGATGCCTACGAGTCGCTATGGGAAGTTGCGGTATATTGTTAGATTCGAACCTCAACCGATGCCGGCCATTTTGAACAACTGCTTTCTCGTATGGCGGCCACATGCTATAAAAATCCCAAGAAATAACCGTCAGCGCTACAGACAAGAATAAAACATATTTTTTAATGTAAACATATGCTGAATAAAATCTTTATTGCCTTAGTCTTTGCCATCTTCTCAAATTTAGTTAGATAGTCCAGCAGCAATGAAGTAACTGAGATCCATTTTGCACAGAATCTGCCCCATGTACGGTTAAGGCAATGTACCTAGCCCCCCCCCCCCCCAAGTCCCTCTCTTCTATTAACGGTACTGTCGATGATGGATCAGCTGTTGTAGGACGGCGCCTGTCTTTAAACTATTACCGTGTCGATTCCTCCCCCCCCCACACACACACACACGCGCGCGACTGTTTCATTTTACAAATAAGACGCAGGCATTGTGGTCCCAGTCGCTCTGACCCACAGGACCTGCTCGCTTCCGTTAACCCCTGACTGTGACAGATCCGTTACCTGTCGTTTGCAGCCGGTACCGTGTAGGCGAGGGCTCTAGCAGAAGTCAGGCACAACACTCCCCCTCACCCTCCACAGCTCGTTCCAGTTTACTGGGCCGCATCGTCCAATTAAAAGTCAACTATGGTAAACTGGCTTCAAAGAAACGGCTCCCTTACATTTGAGTCAGGGTAGCTTTTAAATTAAAAAAATAAAGGTTGGAAGCGGGAGACTGTTCATTAAGCTGGGCTGTAAACAGGGGGAGCAAGGCTGCAACTAAGCGATGCTAGTGATGGGGGTTTTATCCCAGAAAGAGACATGACACCCAGATAGCCTCCGGAAAAGGATTCTCGCCAAACACGTGTTTTTGTTCCTTGGCCAGGCACAGGTTTGTGTGTGGGCATGTGTGTGGGCGTATGTGTGGGCGTGTGTGTGTGGGAGTGTGTGCACTCTTTCACTGGCAATCGCTTACTTGCCTTTGCTCTAAAAGTGAACTTTTTTCGTTTTTTTTTTGGTTCCGGTCGCACGTGTGTGTGTGTGCAGGGGAATGGGTAGCAGGGTTCAGTTTGATGAACACAGAAAGATGATCTCAAAGCAAAGCTAACCCATCAGAAAGACGCTTCTTGCACCAAAAATTTTTTTTCTCCAGTGTAAAGAGTTAGATACTGGGTTGCATGAAGATTGCCTAAAATGAAGAAACTAAACAAATAATATTTTTTTACACGTCGCGTTCATCCAATCCGAGTATACAAGTAACTTTTGTTAATGCTAGTCAGCTCCATCATAGGAACAAAACAAAGACCTGAGCAGAATGTGAAACAACACTGGCGATCTATGTTTCTTTATTATTATTATTGTTATCTCTTCCACCTCACAGATTTTGAAATCAGATAAGGAAGAAAATCATAGGAAACTTCGGGATATCTCTTCTGTTGATTGATACAGTGGTGTGTTTCTATAAAATTCTTTCTCTTTGATTACAAAAGACTTGCAATATAGTTAACAAAGATTTTTTTAATTCTACATATTCTGAACAGGACAGATGCATTTAACGTACGCAAACGGGAATGCTGTCGGGGACAGCTTCAAGACGTTGATCCCGTTAATTTTTTGGCACAATTTGAATCTTTCTTCAAATCATTTGTGTTCTCAATAGTTCTTTCATTCCAGCCGCCAGTGCAGAGTGTCCTGGCGGAAAAATAGCCCTCTTTAATTTCTTTACAACACCTTTAAGAATTAACTTTCGAAGGCGACAAAGAAGGGCTGTTTGCTCAGGGTATAAGGGTACTTGAATTCCCACCTGAAGACGGAGGGTACCAGCTAGAAAGAGAGACAGAAAGAAATGTAGGGAGTAGAGAGGGAGAAGGGGGAAGAGGTAGTCTAGCAGTTGTGGGAGGGTAGGGGTAGGGTAGAGAGAGAGAAGGTAGGGTGAGAGAAAAGTTTTGTCTCCTCGTGTGTTTCCGTTTGGAACAAATGTGCAATGAGTTTGATGTATATTCGGCCAGGGATTGAAACACTTCACTCTTAACGTGCCCTATCGGGAACCAACTGGCAATACCTGGACAGTGTTGATTTCGGAACCCCTTTCTATCAGGTGCGTACCTTGCAGGATGCGTACAACCGGAAGCACCGCGCCTGTGAAAGACAGAACCGTCCTGGCAGCCCCGTGATGAGAAGCAGTGGGGGTGGGGGGAGAGAAGACTACACCTCTCTTAACAAAACCCTAAAGGCGTCTCTTTCCGGGAGCGTGAGCGGCTCGTGCCGACGTTGATTGACAGCCCCAGCCGCCGTCACGAGGACCGCAAGTAGCCCCGCCTCCGGCGCGTGGTGGACGGCGTGCCCTGGGCTGATGTTTGATCGCATCTCTCGCGTGGCTCGCGACCAATAGCGTGGCGCGTGGCTGTCGCATTTGCAGGTCGGGGCTTCGGGTGGATGGCAGGGCCTGATAGGTCCCTCAACCCCCCCCCCTCACCCCATGAAGTCTGGAGACAGGGGGGAAAGAGTGAAGGGAGGATGTGGTACCGGTGACTGATACCGGGGATGGTAGGGGAGGGGTGGGGGCTTTGTACCGGAGGTTGACACGGGAGGACAGGGTGCGGACAGGTATAAAACGAAAAGTCCCCAAGTCTCACCTGTGTTCATTGCCCCCCCGTCTTCGGAGGAGATCGGGCCCCGGCCCGTGTGCAGTCCGTGTGCATGTCTCGCTGCAACAAGTGGCTGAATTGAGTTCTCTTTGCTCAGACTTTTCTTCCAACTTTTTTGCTGCACCGCTGCTGCATAGTACTGTGCCGCAAACCAGCTGTGTCCGCCGCACCACCGCTGCTACCTGCTGCAACAGCGGGCATGGCAGCAACGTAGGATCTCCCACAGACGTCACCGGCACAGAAGTGTTAGTGTGGGGGTAAAGAAAACTTTTTAAAAAAAACTTGCAAGCTGTCGTTTCCGACTCCCACTGAGTTTTCTTCTAGAGGCCCAGACAGTTTATCCTTTAGGCCGAACTTGGTTTCTGTCGGCAGCAAGTGAAAGGAGAAAGTTCCAGTCGATTTGCTGTCTGTTCGGCACTAGCTAACGACCCCCTCGTGTGCTCCAGAGGGCTGTTTCGCTCTAGAAAGACCTGACGTTTCGATCGTCATGGATGTAGCGGTAGAGGAACGCCATGTTGACGAACAGTTCCACGAACCTCACCTGACGTCTCTGACGTCCGCCAGCCCTACTGACGCGTCAGTCCTGGACATCAGCACCTATCCGTCCTCACTTGGCGTCAGCTCCTATGCCAGCGACTCCCTTCACCACCACACAGCGCACCATCCCCAAGGCCACTACTACTCTGAGTTCGACTGGCAGCAGAACTCTGCCGCGGCGGCGGCATCAGCACCAGATGCCAGCCACCCCTACTACGGATTCCCCGCAGAGCGACCGGAGATGAGCAGCGTTCAGCTGTACCACACGTTTCCCAACGTGGCCCATGGCGACCTGTACCCGTCTCCCGCCTCTCTCTGGCACCATGGAGCCGGGCTAGTGGACGAGACAGCAGCCGTCAGCTCACTTCCGATGCAACGTTTTCTGCCGGGAGTGACCTTGCCGCGCGCGTCAACCTCCTCCTCCTCCTCCTCTTCCTCCACCAACTCCATCTCTGGCTCTGCTGCCGCCACCAGCGTCAAACCTAAGCGGAAACGCGTGCAGTCTACGGCCCAGCGCCGCGCCGCGAACATCCGCGAGCGACGCCGCATGTTCCACCTGAACACCGCCTTCGACGAGCTCCGCAAACGCCTGCCAGCGTTCAACTACGAGAAGCGCCTGTCCCGCATCGAGACGCTTCGCCTGGCCATGACCTACATCGCCTTCATGAAGGACGTCACGATGGGGGAGGACCCCCGCAAGGTGAAACTCCGCGTGAACGGCACGGGCAGCGACGGCGGCTCTGATCTTTCCGGCATGGACCTGGAGTCCTGCGCGAGCGATGACGGGCACACCGATGACGTGGATTAATGGCGTCATCGATGACGCTGTCACGCAGCGGTCCTGCTCAGCCGGCAAGAATGATAACTCTTATGTACGCGTAGGCATGGGCTTCAAATCCTGCGCCAGCGACGCCAGCCACGTGTTGGACATGAACAACGAACGTGACGTTATCGTATGCGTTCGGTGCGCATCACGATGTTGTCGAACCTTCTCCGCCAGAGGCGAGCAGAAAGTTCGTGAGTAACTTAGCTGCACCACGTTCAGACGAAACGCTTTGGTGAAGCAGAACGTTTGTGGCTCAACAATATCCAGTTAGCATGCGAACCATCTTGTTTAAAGATAGTACTTTAATTCTCTGACGCTTCCTGGCGTTATTGTTTGCTTTTTGATAGTAGTGGCTTTAAAAGACGATCTCATTTGTCGCTGTGGAGAACTCGGTCAAGGTGTCAGTTGGGTCCTGTTTTGATACAACCTGGCGTAACTCGTGATGTATTAACGCCGCTTTTCCATGTCACTGCACGAGTTCGACTTTCGTGTACATGACGATCCATAACACTGCACCCTTTCCTTTTTGGACACTGTTGTTTGAAATGGGTGCTTTGCAAATGTGCTCAACTTTTTTTTTTGGTTGGATGTATAGGAATTGTCTGTCGTGGTTATTACACCTGTCTACTGCATTTAATAATAATAGCAGAACCATTTAGGTTTCCGGACAAGTGATCCGATGACAACAAAATCCGCAAGTCTTCCATATGTTCTGCAGGCTAAATAAGTGGTCTGATTTTTAGATGGCTGCAATATCTAATGCCACTTTTCATACTCTTCTGGTGTTTAGTATATGCATTGCCATTTGATTTCGGCTCCACTCGTGCGTGCGTAGGTGAGTCCGAGAAGTGTGGGGAGAGAAAGAGAGGCGTGGAAAGGAAGAATACTTGTGTGATGAATGTGTACAGCGTGAGCAAGTCTGAGAACAATGGATTGCGTGGACGACGACGACGACGACGATGATGATGATGATGATGATGATGATATTTACAAATCGTTTTATGTTGACTATCAGTAGACTAAAGAGACAAACTGGACACTGGACAAACGGTTCTTCGGTTTCTACTTCTGATCGTTGCAGCAAACAGCACGTCTGCCGTAGATGACGCAAGAAAATTAACTTCCGTTGTAAATGAATTTCTTTCTTTCTTTCTCTCTCTCTCTAACCACCTGCGTATGCTATATGTCAGATTGCTAATTCCCCCCCCCCCTCCTTCCGGGCAAATGGTCAGTCTACTTCAAATGCCGACGTATTTTTTCCACATGAGACGTTTTTTTGTAAGGTCCTCAAATATTTTCTCCTCAAACGCTCCATTCCTTGTCAGCTAACCAAACATTCCCTTCTCGTGCGTACAGCTAGATCTAGGCCTACCTTTGCCCCATTCCTTTTTTTTTTTACATTTTATTTTAAACATTGTTGTTTACAAAGTCTTGTTACAGACTTTATACCCGTTAACTGTGCTGTAATGAAACTGAGCCGTGCAGTTAGCTCAAGCACGGCAGTATATCACGTGACGCTGTATGCCACTTTATTTTCTGTTCGCAATCTGTTCTTACCAGCGACAGTGACTATGACCGAGCTAGGATATACCTGTAAAGTTATGGCAGGACTTTATTTTAACAAATGTGCTATGGCGCTGACCGTTGTGTTCAACTTTGAATTTACTCATATATATTGTATTTCGCGGTTGCTCTGTTCATACCTGTCTTAACCTGCTTGTATTTCCTGCAATACTGCTGAGTTTCTGAGTACACGTTTTATGATGCTGCTGAGCTAGTTGTTTTCAAAGCTCGTTTTGTATCCAGTACAGCTGATAAACACTCAGAACAACTGACTAGGGGGCTCCCATCTCCAGGGTCTCCACTGCTCATTTTGATAACCTTGTTTTCAGAGTAGTTTTTAATCTGGTCGGGGAAGTGCAATAAATAAAATATCTTTGTTTGTTCGTTTGTTCGTTCATTTCGTTTGTTCCTTCCTGTAGGATTTGTGTGCATTGAGATAATTGCAGTAATTAGAACAATTAACAAAGGCATTTCCAATTTACAAATGTGGATTATTGAACAGTGCCTTATTTATTTCTTTATTTTATTTGTTGATTTATTTATTCACTGTTTGTGATTTCATGTGTCCATGACTTAAACAATTTCAGGTAGACTTATTCGCCTGTTAATGTTGTAACCTTTAGCTGTAGCCCCAAAGGGTCGTGAAGCAGGGTTATAATGAAAATGTCGCTTGCATGCCTGAAGGTTGAAACGTCCAGAATGTGCGTTCCACACAGGCGTTTGGCGTTCACACTGTGCCTTAGTACGTGTGTTGTTTGGTATCAACAAAGTGCCTTTAAAAAATGTATAATATGCCTTCAGGGACTTTGAAGCCATGCACACACCGTCATGTACTTGTCGAAGTGTTCTGGGCTGTAATATGCGGCAGCCAATCGGACTGAAGAGTCATGTGATCGTCATATCAAACTTCGACAAACATTCGACAAAGTGCGTCCGGTCAAGAAGTATCTTTAGCATGTTTGATGTTTGCCATTTCGACTGTCTTCTGTATGTGTTTGATGTTTGTGATTAACATGGTACCTGCAGATCTTAAAACCAGGAATTCCAAGGCTGAAATCGATTTGTTATCGCTGAAATGTACAGTGAAATAAAAAGAAATATTTATTGAAATAAGTTCTTCCTTTCTCGTGTTGTTTCAATGGTGGTTTAAATGAATGGACTTCTATCCAGGATCATTTAAGCAGGTACCACATGCAGAGAAAGTACGTGTGCTGGGCTCAAGATCTCAGCCCACAACGCCCTCCAGGCGTCAACATTAACTTTTTTCATTTGCCCTGTCGGGCAAACGACCATGAAGTTTACTTGCCCAACGTCACCTGTCACTTACCCGAACAAATATGTCTGCATGCACATGTGGAAACTTCTAACATTATTTTAACTGCACATGCTACACCATTGTTCACATTCGAGTTGAAGTGATATAGATGAGTGTTAAAGTTAACTGCGTCGAATTAGCTAACTGAAACTTACCTTGCTAAACATCAACCATGTGTTGGAATAGTACAAAGTCTGCGCAGACACGAGCAGATAAGATCAGACATAATTTAGGTCTATATAACAGTTTCTAAGGGGAAATGTTATACCAAAATGCACTTTTACAATTATTTGGGGCTTAGTATGACGGAAATGTACACAAATTTACGCAAACTTTGAAGGCTTGTCTGAAATTTCATCGTCTGTTCGTTTCTGGTCAATCGTCGCCATTTCGTAAATTATGTTAAGCATCTGATACTTATAAAAGTGCAATCTGAGGCTAAATTAATTTTTAAAATGTATAAAATCATTATACAGAGCTTGCAGAATTATTTCAGCTCGCAGTGTTTCCAAAAGGCGATGATTTGGAAGAACAGCAGACGCTGACAGTTTTGTTACGTGTAAATTACGGGAATGTTGATAATTAAGATGTTTCATTCTAGGGCTACATTAACATTTAAAAATGAATGTATTGCGCGGTGTTACGATATGGTGATGATCGACTGGAAACGAGCAGACGACATTTAGTTTGGACATCCTTCACATTTTCTATAACTGAGTATAAATTTTCGGACCAGATGTGCATTTTGGTATTACACTTTCCCTTCAAAACTGTTATATAGACATCAAGGTATCCTACAGGGCTATTGGTATACATCTGATCGTGTCCAATCGTGTCAGAGTCTGCGCAGATGTTTCGCTATGTGCTCCTCGTTGTGCGTTTTATTTGTTTATTTTTCTTTTTGTTATTTTCTTTTCTTGATTTCGTCTTTCTTTTCTGTGACGAAGAAACGCCGAAGCAAACGACAAAACGCTCGTTCGCCATATCAGCACGTAAAAGCTCTAATTCACTGGAGCCAATCAAATGACAAGCTCTGTTTCGGATGTGTACAAAGTGGAGCCAATCAAATGGGGAGCTCTGTTTCGCAGATCTTTGGGGGGGGGGGTGGAGAGAGCAAGAGGGGGGATGTTTCGGGAGGAGGGGGTTTAGGGGAAGGGGGTAAGATGTGGGGGTTAGGTGTAGGGGTTAGGGGGTTATAGGCAGCAAAGATCTTTCAGGAAACTGCAAGGTTTTAAGTCGTGACCCTAAGAGATTTGCATATTTTACGTAATACTGTATTTTGATTGGCTCCAGTTTTTCTGCGCTTTTACAAGCTCGTTGCAACACGCACAGAATTGCTTTTCCGGTTGGATCTCTGTTCTTTACCCTGACTGGTTCTTCCGGCAGAGATCAACCAATCGCCAAGGCTGACAGACAACTACAGGGCATGCACTGCCTATTCACAGTTCTTCGTCTAGTCCCAATTCGCTTTTGTTTTTTGCTTGCCTGGTCGAGCAAGCTGAGACTAGTTTTACTGGCCCGACCAAAGAAATTACGTACCCGGGGGAGTCGACCCCTGCTCTCTGTCCACAACAAGTACTCCTTCCGTTATGCTCAAGGTCCCTTTGGAGTGAAAAGGCAATGAGAACGGAGTGGCTACACACTCCAAATATGGCGTCATTTCAAGATCAAAACCGGTTGCACTAAACATTACCAAACATTTAAAGTTACTAGACGCGCTCTGTTGTCGGCACGCTGGGTGTGAATAATTCCATGTCTACTACTTCGATTTTGCGAACGCTCGCTTTTTAATCGACTGCTGCGTGAAATCAGGATTTCAACGAAATTTCTTTAGACAGCCTCGGTAAATAATTGTAGATTCTTTCTCTGTAAGAAGGGAAGAGAGGCCTCGAAATTCTGCTTTTTGTTCAACTTTCCTTAAGACCATATAGCGTGATGGGGGAGGGGGTTTTGACATAGTCCTGACGTGGAAGTGACCTCCCCCCCCCTCACTGAGAAAAAAAGACAAAAGGAAAGGAAAAATAATGTATTACATTTCTCCTAACTTTATTCATACACGGCCAGCCCAGAGTTTGAAACGAGCGTATGCGTTGAAGCCATTTCGATCCTCTCGCGGGTGTTTGCATCGTTAGCGCTGAGTAAAATTCCTGATATGTTAAGAACTTTCATCAAGCAAACATTCCATAAAAATTGTTTTTGCATGGAGCCTAATCACAATCTATTGGCTACTTGATATTGGCTTTCTTTTCTCTGTTAATGGATTTAACGCCTTTGCGCCTTCGGTGACGACATATTAACCTGGCTTTCCGCCAGAAATCCTCGTACTGGCTTTACAGTTTTGTGTAAAATAATTTTTATGATTAGACAACGTGCCCGGGCGTTTAAAGTCTTCTTTGCTGACTCGAGAGGCCTAAGAAAATCTACAAGTGCTAATATTTCCCTCCACCTTTCCCCTCCGCCCCTACCCCAAGGTCCCCAAACTTTTACTGTCATAATTTTGTGATCATGTCTTTTGTCAGCCTGGAAAAAAAGTGGCGGCTTTTCTGCTTTGTGTGCTACTCAGAACTGACAACTTTCAGACACTGTAACTTTTCGATCTTTTCTTACGATCTTTGCGTTTATAACGAAGCTGACAAATGTATGTATAGTCGCACACCGCATGCACAGGGAGGCAGGAGTGTCTCAGAATTATGCGCCTTTTGCAGAGCTGGATGTGAGGGGGAGGGGGGGCCGAACAATGAACAATAAGGGATCAGTGTCAATAACCTTGTCTTGACTGCCTTCTGATCACCGCTCACTCCCACCAGCTGCTAGGCTGATGTCTAGTATTTCTCAGCCTTAGGCATACAAGATCAGCGAGGCGTTCGTCTTGGCACTGATGTCTGTTTACCGAGAAGCTGCATACTAATGCCTGTTCTAGGGATTTGTGTTTGCAAGAAGGGATTTGAAAAATGTCATCTGCCTCCTTGATCACTTGTGCCCAGCACAGCTTCACAGTCTTCTCATGATCGTACTCACAGGCCGTATAGGCAGCTATACCCAGAGGCATCCGGTTGCCTCCAAGATAGCTATACCGCCGGCCAACTGTAAAAAATACCGCGCGGATCCGGAGAAGCGATGATTTTTGTTACATAATAAGAACGATGCGCCATTTTCAGAAGCTTGTCTTTGAGCATGCAGGTACTCACACGTCAAAACATATTGAGACTGCATTAAAAATACATAGTGTCTGCATTTTAACCCTTGATCGAGATACGTAAGGTATATCTTCTTCGGTGCACTTAAATCAGCTAGTTGTCATAACCAACGCATTTTTAGCAAACGCCTGTATTGTCAAGGTCCATCATGTGCAGACTAAAATTACGTGATCACAATTCTCCGCTGTGTGAATTAATTCGAAGTCGACATCATTGTGGTCGTGTCTTCTTACTCAAATGACTTGGGGTCATTATAGATACTTCAGCTAGGTTTTAATGGCTTAAACAGGGTAATAATGTGAGGGTTTTTTCCAAAACTATATGATACTTTTAATAGTGTATGAGCGCTAACACGTGACCATTGGTGCGCAGCTTGGGGATAATTATGTTCACTACTCAGCGCGTAGGTAAGTAGGTACTACCTATGTAGGTAATTTTAGAGAGACAGTGCTCTTCCTAGTGGTCCTTTCGCACTATTGGTGGGGATCTATTACCAAGATGTGCACTGAAAGAACCATAAAATTGATAGCTGCAGTACGATGGCTAGTGAGAGTCAGTTGAACGTTCGGGAGATGGTAATTTCTGCACAACGTTTAACTCAGGGTATAATTCTGTGGCTTTCAGAGATTCGAACCAGCAGCCTTTCATATACTAATCTGCAGGTCTATCAGCAGAGCTACCCAGGCCCATCAGATAGCTGTTCAGCGTCTGGGTCGTACATCAAGGCATCCTATCACGTGGCTGTTCAGTCTTCTATAGCATATTGGCCGTTGCCTCCACTGTAGTTTTACCTGTTGATGTGTGTGTGTGTGTGTGTGCGTGCGAGAGTGTGAGCGTGTCCATCACGGCCTCTATGATATTTTTTCCTCCTGCGTGCGTGCGCGTGCAAGGGTGCATGTGTGGGCGCTCGCGTTCATGGGGGTGTACAAGCGCCTATGCGACTATATAACGGCAAATGAGTCAGAAACGGCTGAGTGGCACTTCTTTCAGGTGGGCCTATTAAGATCTCTTCACCGTACTTTACCCAACTGGCCCCCTACCTCATTGTCAATGTTCCTTCCCCCTCCCACTACTGCCACCATTCTAGTTCATTGATCGGACTCACGGTTGGTCTCGGAACGCCAGAGTCTCCGCCATCAGTTTAGCGCCAGCGGTTCCAGCCGGACCATTGATGGCCCGCAGTGGGTGACAGGTAGTTAGCGTATGTGCCTTTGTATGCGAGATTGCGCGCGATTAGCTGACAGCGAGCGGCCCAGCGCCGGGTCCCGGCGGACCGTTTACGACCAACAGTAGTCAGTAAAGACCAGCTCAGCTGCGGCTACAAGCACGTGCAGGGAACACGGGTCACAGCCTCAAAGATCCGGGAGCTAACGGTTTATTGCCTCCTGGAAATGATGAGAAATACAAATGTTTTTATCGCGGCCGCGACTGGCAGGTCACCTATTGAAAACATGAGTTAAAACTGGCGGTCAGAATGAGGCTGCTTTTTGAAGAGACGGAACATGAACATGCTTTTTTTGAGCCTTTTGTACAACAGCTACAAGAGTCTTGTAAGTCGTACCAGTAAAGGTAAGGTCAAGGTTGTCCCGTTACCCTTTAAGGTCGTGGTCCTGTGAGGGTGTAAAAGACCCTCCCCCGCCTCCACACACACACACAAACACTTTTCTGTGGACCAGCATCCCTTCCCTCTCTGCCTTACCTTCCCTAACCCATTGGTCGAGGTATAGCCATTTCCAGGTGGGTCGACCATGAGAAGGGTGGTGCGGGGCACGGGTATCGAACCAACACTTTCGGCTTTGAAGGTGAACGCTCTAACCAGCTTTTTTAAAAAGTGGGCAGCTTTAAATAAGTCAGGCAGTCAAGCATTTCTTTCTTTCTTTTCTTCGAGGTTGGATGGAGAGCTGTGGAGAGTGATGGGGAAGATGCGTGCTTTTCATAGCTGTACCTGTGGGGAGTGGGGTTAGACGCATACGTTCCGGGATCCGTTGATTTATCTGACAACAGCTGGTAGTCGGGCCAGTAGCCGAATATGAACTGCAAGAAAGTTAACGACGATTCGATGGTACTGTATGTTTTACACAATATTTGCAGTTGTGTCCACACAGGCTATTACTTCCTTAGAAAGCGCATTATTCATTCATTGTTCGTTTCATTTTTATTGGTAAAGTTATTTAACTGCACACAATATAGAAGTTCAGAAGCACTTTAATAATCTCATCAGGTGCGATCACTGTACAGAAATACTTTCTTCACAATCGACTAGGTGCGTGTCGCACTTCACTGCGCATGCGAAATATAAAGAATCTCTTCCAGCAGCCTCTTGCTTTTGCCGCGTAATACTTGTCAGGAAGTTACTTGTTCACTCCTGATCCGTTGTAAAGTTGGACCATGAAGTGGGCATGATGTCGACTTGCTCAGCCGTAAAGCCTTATGCTTAAGTTCTGGGATCGAAATTTTATTGCAAAGTGTCTTGCAAGATGAACACGAAAGACGATTCTGCACAAACACGAGGTGCACATACCCTGACACGCATTTCAACCGAGCTCCCATAGAAAAAGAAAAAAGAAAGAAATGGGGAAGGCAGTGGGGAGCGTTGGAAAAGAGGTTTAGAGTGGAGAGGCTGATAGGGAGAGAAAGAGAAAGGAGAAAAAGAACTAAGGAATTAAGCAAGGAAGGAAGGGGAGGAAGGAAGGAAGGAATGCAGGCGAAAATGGAAGGAAGAAAGGACGGCAAGAAATTACATGACAGTCTGTGTATATGCTTGTTATTCACATGGATTATTAGCTGTTTGTTTGGTTTCCACGTTGGGAGGGCGTTCTGCCCTCTGTTTCAGTCCGAGTGGTTGCCATGGCTCCCAGAGAAAAGTCTGTGCATTGCACAATTGCCCCAGACGGCGACGTATTATATAAAGACGATCAGATCCCTGCACATTCGCAAAACATTGTACAAACAAACAACGAAACTATACTGATGCACAATGCATCGATATAGTTTCTAAAAATTGCGTTCACTGTGGTAAGTGGTTAGCACACAAGTCTTTTATCCTCACGCGATAAGCATTTTGCCCCCCTCACCCCACCACTCCCCAAGTCAGCTGCATGTTGTTCTATAGCGGGACAAAAGATCCGCTACTTTAAAGATGAACGCGCGCCGAAAAGATGATCTGTCGGAGAGCTTTTCTTTTCCGCTGAGGGACGCGGCCTGCAGCCCGCAGCTCTATGCAATGTTCCACACAGCAGGTTGCCCTAGTTCTACCTTGTTCAGCTAGCGATTTTGCTAGGGCCATATACAGTCTGGGTCAAGAGGACCTTCTGATTTATGAATGAACTTAAAAGCGCCCTCTTTCGACAATTTGTCCTTTCTTGAAGTCGAGGTGGTGAGGGGAGGGTTGATGTGCCCTTCAGATGGGAGCGAACCTTTGAAAGATTCTGGCGCGCCGTTCGTCCTGTGCTGTCGTCAAGAAAGAAACTTTCTTTTCTTTTCTTTTTTTCTTCTCCCCAATTTTTGTGTAATATGCCTCTGTACCGAGCTATTGTGTTACGGGTGCCTCGATCGTTCCCGGGTGGGTGTCTTGTTAACTTGGTCGTGCCTTCGCCTTAATGTAGGGACTGGGATTGCTGATGTTTGCCGTGACTTGCCTCAAAACGCAAACCCACCCCTCTGCCCTCACGCACCCTCCGCAGTACCTGGAGAGTGCTTAAGCACGCGTTTTTCGCAATCGCCACCCACCTGCCCACCTCACCAACAACCACTACCACCAGAAAAAAGTACATGGTATGGCGCTAGCGTGGAATCGCACGCACGCACAGACACAGATTCACAAATGCTCCTTTACTTTTCTTTGAAATGCGTACCAATCCGCACATACTTTTGCGCTCACTAACACACACACACACACACACTAGCACGTACATCAGTGGCTAAAGGTGTGGAGTGGGGTTGACTCGGAATCAGACCCACCAACGCTCACAAGCTCTCGGGGTTCTCGACCGCACGTGATTCGACTGTCCACATCAGACATGCGGCTGATTTAATCGTGTGATCTATGTCGGGGGAGCAGTACGTATCGCCCCCCAGGAACCACAACAACTCATGGGAGGCGATGTCAGCCGATCGCCTTAATTTTTCGTCATGGCTGAAGTTGCCTGGATCCGTGTCATTTTCATTTTTCATGTCATTTCTTTATTCTTCTTTCACCCTCGATGGGGTATGAAGACAACACATAAGCAACAGTACAACAAGGCAACAAAAAGGTGCATGCGGTCAAACCACCAAGTCGGACCTCACCGTCAGATCACACAGCAAGACCGGCCGACATCTCGCATACAGTCACACCGTCAAATCAAACCTGCCAGTCAAACCTCCCACTCAAACTTCCTTGTCGCACGGCAACTTGGAGGTAAAGACGTGAGACGCAGGACCCGTGATGGCTGACAATACAGAGGTGAAAAAATACCCAAGCTGTTGCTCGCACTTCGATCCTGTTACCGGCGCTACTTTACCAGATGAGACGCGGCCAATGAAGGGCAGTCAATTAGCAGGCAGCTGCGCCGCCCCGCGCGCGGCCATATCGCGTGCACGAGCGCTATTTATAACCTGTGGTGCTGCCCCCGACTGTATTTCTAACTGGTCAAGAGGAGAAGTGGGGAGGTGCGTTGCAAGGGGTGGGGGGGAGACGAACTTGTTTTTAATTCTGTAGGTCTGCTCTCTCTGATGCACCATTTTAGCACTGAAATACCACAAATAAAAACAAGAGAAAACGTTTTTTTTTAAAAAGATTTTAAATTGCCCCACTCTGCACTGCAGATCAGCCGACCCACCACCAGCAGCAGTAGAAGGAAGACTACAATGAGCCGGGAGCCATCACCATACCACCACAGGTGCAGAACGCCACAGCTACGGACCCCTTCCCCACAACCCCCTACAGCCTCGGTGGTCTAGTGGTGAAGGCGTCCGCTTCCGAGGCGGGAGGTCGGTGGTTCACATCCCGGCCGAGTGATACCTCAGACTTAAAAATTGGCAATCTAGTAGCTGCCCTGCCATATGGAACACCACTGGTTGGCCCGGTTTCAGTATAATGTGACTGGGTGGGAGTGACCCTTGTGTTGCGCCAGCAGTCCCACGTGTGGCAGCACGTAAACTTTGTCTAAGCAACACCGTCCTGATACGCACCTAGTTGCGACTGGAGGTTAAGCAACAAATATCCCTCCCCCACCCCACCCCACCCCCACCCCCACAACCCCCTGGCCCTTTCCCTCAGGCTCCGAATTCACCACAAGTCGGAAGAACTTTCCATCCAAAC
This sequence comes from Lanistes nyassanus, assembly GCA_004794575.1. Classification (NCBI taxonomy): domain Eukaryota; kingdom Metazoa; phylum Mollusca; class Gastropoda; order Architaenioglossa; family Ampullariidae; genus Lanistes; species Lanistes nyassanus. The sequence goes on from SMGT01010274.1 coordinate 185,653, forward strand.
TCAACAACAGCAACTTTAAAACCTCCCAACAACTTTAGAGTCATTGTCACACAGAAATTTTTATATCGAAGACATAAGAAGGAAGCAGAATTTCGAGGCCATTCTGCTCATCGAAGTCGACTAATTTTTTTTTAAAGTGTCAACCACTTCAAATTTATACCGGGCCCTAAGCATAAACGGAATTACAGCGAACAGGATGTTAAAGGAACGAAAAATCAATCATAAACTTTGTACTTACTCTGTCCTCTTTCTTACTTGTTTGCGTGTCAGCTGCATGCGTATTGCGTTGTGTACAGTGACGTGTGCTCAGAATACTTACAAGGTTTCCAGTAAACACACAGATTTAAGAATAGATCCCTTCAACTGTTTTCTTGCACACGAAAAACTGACAACCGAACAGTTAACATAAATGGTCCATCGCGTGCACACTGTGACAGGATTATATCGATGGATGGATGGAAGGAGGGGAAGAACTGACTACTATTCTTGTAGTGAATTGACTAATCGGTCATCATGAACCCAGATTAAGTCATCGAATCTCTTGTATGACAGTATGTCATTCAACATGTCAAATACTATTTATAATAAGTAGCTGCGGCTAGCATGCATCCAATTTGCACGACTAGCAGAACACCCTGATAGCGGGTCACCTGGCTAGCATAGAGGACTTTGCTTTGGCGTCACAGAATACAGGCAAGTAAGGATCATAACATACGAATAAACCTCTCACAACTTCGTGTGCGTAGAAGAATATTACATAAACACACACATAGACAGACATACAAACGTACAGAGATGCAAACACATGCATGCACACATCGCCGTACTTGCGCACACGCACAAAGAGGAGGAGGATGTGACCTTGAGACTGGCAATATTTTGCTAGCGAGTCGTACCTCATAAAAGTGCATGCCCGCATAGCCCCTCGGAGCAGTTATCTCACTGCAAAGAGTTACCTGACCCTTCCCGCTGCGGCCTTGCCTCGGTCCGATTCTTGTTCCTATTCCTACACACCCGATTGTCTTCCCCTTACCTGCTTGGCATGAGGGTCCGCTTCTTTCTAGTTATGTTAAGCATGGGGGAGGGGACACGTCATGGGACAACCATTAACCGTCGACGCTAATCACGAAAAGATTGAAGGCAACCTATTAGGATTTTTTAAAGTTTCGAGTGCAAACCGATTTGGGGCGGGTGTTGGGTGAGGGTGAGGTTGAGGGAGGGGAACGTAGAAGAAGAATATCAGAACAAATCTCGCGCTTCAGACTCCACGAACTCCTTTCGGATACTAAACAAGAGAGGTCGTGCGAGCACAAGGTGCTGTGTGCCTATTCCAGTACTTTTTTGACCCCCGGCAAAAAGTGCATTCTCTCGCCAAAAAGGCAGTTGCTGGCACAGGACTCGGATCGTGACTTTTCGCCTCGTCTTCTGTTCTTTAAGGTCGAGAGTGTTTTATAGCGAGCTTTTGCAAAGCCGCATCGGTTAGTGCTCGCCAACGAGATTTTGAAAAGGCCAGCTAGACTAGAATTAATTACCTGTATGATACCAGTAATTGTTCCCATGGATACCTGTCAAGAGCATTTCCTTAATGGGAGGAATGTGCGCCTTGGTTCTCTGACCCTGCACATTAGGTCATGCGATTTTACTTTTTTTTCATATATATAAATTTGTGTTTATTTGCATCCATGCGTGCTTGCGGGTACCTGAAAAAACGCACGGCAAAATTCAGCAAGAGAACTAGGATGCACATTCGTCCCATTATCAAAGACTTCAAGTCCCTAAAAGGTGAGCTGGCTGGGTCGGTGGGGGGGGGGGGGAACAAGTCAGTTCCGCACTTTTTCAAGTGTAAAGCCAATATCTTATCTTTGTGAAAATTCTTACATGGCATAAATCTTCACATTGTGAAAATTTCTACTACTACAACAGAAAAGGCAGAGATTTTATTTGTAAAGCATACGACAAAGTTTGGTTCTAAACACTTAATACGCACGTTAGTGGTATAATGACGCAATATATAAACACTGCATACAAATTACAGCTAATCGTCTGTAAAACTTGCAAATGATGTTTAATTTGTCTGGACTACTGTAATACCAGTAATGGATGGTGTTTTGATACTATGATTTGTACAACACACAAACATGCCAATTAACCACGCTGCAGGAGTAACAGAAAGATTTGAGTCCATAATGAACATCGCAGTTACAGACTATACCCATTAACTGGTGAAAATCTCTCAGTAAACACCCAATATTACCAAGAAATAATAAGCAGACCCGAGGAGCTTTCGGCAAGAAAATTTCAAAAGTGCAGCATCACAGACTCAAGCAAACAAGAACATACACTCGTGCGCATACATACAATACATACATACGTACATACATACATATGAAAACCCACGTAAAAAGACGAGGCCTAAAATTGCCCAACATGGCTCCAAAAAACCACATTTGATACATTTTGTGTTTACTGAAATCTACAGTAGCGACAAAATATTAGTGTTGGCAGAGCAGGATGTGGGTCGCAGCTTTGCCTCAGAATTGAAGGCTGGATAGCTGCTTGGTGTCCAACACAAGCAATGACCTCGCAGCTTTGACCTATCACCTACTTCAACAAGCAGGATGAAAGGGTTGCAAAGAACACAAGGCTAGTATGTGTCTGTGTGGTTTAGGAACAAGAGAAATCTATTGATTTTGCTTCTGGACAACTAGGTCATAAATATGGATTTCTTAGAACGGGGAGACAATTTTTCAAACTTCACAGAAAATATCTATATAATTTAACTATGTACATATCGCTATTCAAAGGGCGAACACACATATACAATAAAAGGGGAAAAAATCGGCATTTTAATCATACAAGTGTATTTCTGGGAGGGCGGGGGGGGGGGCGCGAGTCACATTTGCAGGGAGCAAAAGTTTGCATGGCCTAGGTGTGCAGGGAGCACACGTTTGAATGGCCAGGTGTGCAGGGAGCACACGTTTGAATGGCCTAGGTGTACGCATGTTCCTGTCCTGCTGACTCCCAAAGAAAAGCTCAGAGCCAGACAAGCCGTATTAAGATACAAAGATTCGACAAGGTGAGGAATACCGTGGCAGGTGAGACTGTTTGATTTCTTCTTCCCAGTGTGCACCGACGAGAAGGGAATAAACTTTTTTTGAAACAAAATTACCCAGGCTTTTAAATCATGTCAGTCTTGTCTAAGTGTCGTCTGTTTAACGCGCCTTCTTTATCGCAGCTAGATGTCGATAAATCGACGACAAATGTCTTTTTCGCTGGCCCAAAGACGGATTTAATAGGCTGAGCGCAAAGGCGAATTTATGCGCGTGTCGAACAGTGAATAAAACGCAAGGCTGCGGTGTCAAAGAGTGCAGCACGAGAGACGCAGAACGTTGCTGTGAAAATCGCTGTTTCAATTGCTCATTCCTAGGGTACGGGGTGCCGGGGTGGAGAGTGGGGGTCGGAACAAGTTAACTATCATGACCACCCCCCCTCTCAAAAGTATAGTTTAATAAAGACGTTATTCCTACCTCCATTTGACTAGAAGAGGTACTTGGGGGAGTCCTGTATTTCAGAGGACAATGAGAAATAAGCCTGTCCTGCTGGGACCAGCCTGTCCGTTGGAAAGAGCATCAGGGACTGTATAGTGCTTGTAAGTGCCACAGAGCCTTCGGGTTCAGCTATGGAGCCTTCCACAAGTCCAGCGTGATTATATGCTGGCAGACAGCAAATCACAGGTAAACTAGCTTTTTTCGACGTTAAGTTACGATCCACACCTAAAAATAGTTTCATTGCAGAAAGGTGAACCTTCTCTATAATATCAGGATCGGCACAAATCCCACACACTTCTTACCCATATAGCAAAATATATAGGGTGTATATGTGCATCAAATAACTTTTAAAAAAACAACAACAATGGGTTTCGATCTAATAAGTATGACAGTGATTTCAAGATACAAATTACACCTTTACGTGTTCTGTCTGCCAGGTCTTTCAGAGCATAATACACATCTAGTTGACAAGAACACCCCAAGGTGTTTGTATGTGTTAACAATATCCAACTTTTTTCTCCCTAAGCCCAAGACTCGTTCTTCGAAATAAATCCCCCATTTCTAAAAACAACACTATTTGACTTTTCTGAGTTCACCCCAGTTCTAGGTGCTGAGACATATTATACAGGATATTCAGTTGGTTCTGTAGTCCTATTCCGGTATCAGAGAACAAGGCCATTCTCTGAGGGGGGGGGGGGGAGAGTGGCACGAGGAAGATCGACGCAGTCAGTTTCTATGGGGCATTCATACCTCTCACATACCTATGACCATCCATATCTACAATGTACTGTTCCAACGCACTGCCACTGCCTACAGAAATTCAGCACAGTCTGCACACCTCGTCAAACATTCTGATTGAATTTACTGTTTTAAGAATAAAATGCTAGGAAAGTGTTGTGGCTTGTCTACAGAACTGTATTTTCTCCCGAAAGAATTGTTGCTTCGTGACGTACATGCAAATCACCGAATGCCGCTAGCTGGGAACCGTCTTTCAAAGCCCGATAGAAAAGATAGGGCATGTCCGCCTTAGCGCGTGGGGTCAGAGAGTACCTGGTCCTCCTTCACAGCCTGGGCTGGCTGGCCACACTGCTCGTGTGGCCGCAAAGCATTTGTTCGAGTTCAAACGACAAACCACTACCAGCCTATAATCCTCTGCCAGTCATGCCCCCTAGCGTTCACGACAACACGCGATTCATGTTTTCCTCCTGTTGCGGCACGCTTGTATCTGGTAGCTGTCGCACTTCGGCCAGAAGTCAGCACCGACTTGTGCCGAAGGAAACAAAGCGAAATTACGACTACCAACAAAAGACTCCCCCTGGTCCGGAAGGAGGGAGTGGGGAAAGGAGCAAGAATAATGTCGCAATCTTTGCCTTTCCGGGGCTTTGGCTGGATGGTCCAGGTCCGTCCGTTTGTGGTCTTGCTTCTGCACGTGACGATAAAGGGGGAGCGTGAGGGGGTATCCACTTGGTGTCTTAAGGTCTTAATAAATCGAACGCTGTTCCCTTCCCAAACGTCATTATACTTCGGACGAAGATCTCCAGCACGCGGCCACTCTACGACTGCAAAGCCCCTTGCACGTTGCAAGAAAAGAGAACAGCCGGGTGTTTGGATATTGCTGGCCTGCCCACCATACCCCAGTGTGTTCTGACGACCATATCCAGCAAAACATATGGCTTTGTCGCAGGTAACGAGAGAGAGAGAGAGAGTGAATACTAGTTTGGCTTCTTCTGCATTCGACCGAAACAAGTTGTTCAGGAGAGAGCTAGGACAGCTTGAACCCTTTCCCTGCCATCCCATCGCATCATTGGATTACTGACGAGCTTTTTGTTGTTTACACTGCGTCAGCTTCTTGTTTGCTTGTGTGTGTGTGTGTTCAAAAAAAGGTCCAAAAGATAGACAAACCTAACAGTCTCTGTTAATTAGAAAAAAAATACAAATCAGTATGTACAGAATAGCTAAGAAGTAATAAGTTTAAAACGTAAAAGCAAAGCAGAAATCAATTGCAGTCGTTGACTCTTGCTGAACAGTACAACACGCAATTGGTTTTTGAAACCTAAAGGTTACAAAACTAGGCCTAACTGCACGGGCGTTCTTCCCTCCTGTTCCTACATAAAAGTTCAGTATAAAAAAAAAAGTAAAACACAAGGGGCGAATGGGGCCTAACGGCAGCTCTCGTCCCGCAAAGGCAAATACGAATTTTCAAACAACCAACCCTGACAGCAATATCATCCTCACGTAAAACTGGAAGAAAAATTAATAAAATAAAAGGTTCATGTCGTTAAAAAACATCCTGACCACCTCGTTGTGATCTTTCATTTAGTTTTTTAAACAAACGTTTATTTATGCAACCAAAGTACAAAACACTGATACAGCCAAAGGCAGAGCCAGGCAACTAGCCAGCTTATATAAGCCTAGCCCTGGCTAGGCACAAAGTTTTTAATTTCTTACAGCATGCAATGTCTGTCGTTTGGAATCGGACACGGTACAAATTGCCATTAGTCAACTGGAAGCAGTTCCACATCACGTGCTGCTGCTTTGGGCACTAGAAATAACTGCTTGCACACTCAAGCTTCCCATTTCTTTCAATGTCTCGCTCTCCAGGCTCTCCCCAGCCTCCCTCCCAACCCTCCCACCACGCAGCCCCGAAGGAACGCGCGGTAGCAGCTGTCGTATTTATCGTCGCCCCGTTATTTCTTCCAGAAAAAAAATTGGTTTTTTTTTATGTTGTTTGTCAAAAAAGTCGATTCCCTGGGCTGGCTTGCATGAGCGTTCGTAGCTGCTCTTCCAGTCGTAAGTGTGGTAAGACTCGTTTGTCCTATGTAATTTACGTGCACCTTTACAACTGAACGGGAGATAAGAACGCTCATGCAAGCCAGCCCAGGATTGCAACGCAGGCGAGGGGTGAGCGCTGCTTGCGGGCCGTGAAACCATCACCTAGGCAGGCGCGCCACGAGAAGCTGTATCGCTACTCCTCCGGAGTTCATCTCGCGTCTGATGCACGCCGATGCCTGGTGTGGGCGGGTTTGAACTTTAACCCTGACCATTAAACCCCCTTCGGACCGCCCACTGCACATGCGCAGACCAAACCCGTTCAGCCCACATCTCGCGCAAACAAGTTTAATGCATGGTGGTAGTTGTAGGTGGTGGTTGTGTGGAGGGGGGCGGGGCTGGGAAGGGGTGAGTGTCAAAGCATTTTCATTCTATTTTGGGTACGACAAGATGTTTACTTCCAAGGAACAGGCCCGAAGCTGCTTGGGAGCTACATGAAGTATATGAT
>SMGT01010274.1:209318-233836 GCA_004794575.1 Lanistes nyassanus
ATCAAACCTAAACTGTCACAAGATGCTCTTTAGCAACTACAAAACCTAAACTGCCACAAGATGCTCTTTAGCAACTACAAAGATGAGACACGGCAGTTCCCATTTCGTTAAGATAATGAAATAGAAACTCCCTTTCTTTTTATATTTCATAAATACTCTAATCTGAGAAAGAAATATTCCACCCCTTCCGCCCTCCAAAATCGAATATAACATCAGACTCCAGGTTCGCACTATTTACTGGGTTGGTTAATTGTTTGTTTGTTTGGGTTTTTTTTGTAATAATGTGCATTGTATGATTTTGGTATCGAGCCCTATCCCTCAACTTCGGTTACAGGCTATATCAAGCTTAAACTGAATAAAGTCTGAAGTCTGAAGTCTCCTCTTTCCATCTATCACTTTACCTCCGCTCAGCTGCTATTGTCTTCGACAAAAACGCTGAAAGCAGCAGCTTTTCTGTATCCTCCCTGCCGCTTATGGCCTAAAGTACGGTACGGAGCACGTGCGCCACCCAGGTAACCCTGTCCAGTGAAATGAAAGACACCGGCACGAGAAAGCTGGCCTTTTCGCTGCTTTGTTCCGGGAAATGCAATCCGCAAGCGGCAATTTTGGCCTTGGTTTTTTTTTAACGAGTCCTTTAGTCCTGAAACTTACTTCTAGATCCTAACCAAGATTCCCTCCCACATCCACACAGCACCACCACCGCCACCACTCAAGTGTATTGAACTGGTGGGGGGGGGGAACGGGTTCAAATGACGTCAGTTAGTGAGATGGCTTCTGATAAAGAGTAGGAGTTAACAGGAAAGCGTCAAAGGCTTAGTTGAGGTTGTCGAGTTGATATCCAAAGTTCACCAAATTGCTATCGCAAAGGGCCATCTGCGTCGGGGGCCGACGATTTGAAGAAACGAAAGACACATTAGAGACTTGAAAGCTGCCTTGTGTGGAGCAGAAATGGCAGGAAAAAAAGCCGGCGTCCACAGAAACTTCTTTTGGCAGCAGAAGATTGTTCTTAGCTGTGCTTTTTGATGTCGAATGTACAGTCTTTGGTGGACACTCCTCTTTCTTTCTTTCTTTTCTTTATCTGTTCTTTCTTTCTTTCTTTTTGTATTTCTTTTCCATTTCTGTATCTTCTGTCTGCATTTTTTTTCTCTCTCTACTCTCTCTGCTGCCTTCCTTAAATTTTTCCTATTCCAGCAGCTCAAGGCCATAAAGCTACTGAGGCAGGCATCTCAGACATTAGCAAACATTTATTAATCTGTTGAATGATCGCGTAAATATTTGTATATTTTGATGCTTGAAGTAAATAAACTCAATCTCAATTTCATTTAGCGTTCTCAAGTTATCTTTTTTTTCTGCTAAGCCTGTGTGAACGCTTTATTTTGCGACTTCAGCTGTTTGCGACCTGTATGAAATTATGTTGCCCTTCGCCACCAGATGAAAAGATCAATGTTACTGATCTCTCCATTGTACATTGTAAGATGCCCAAATCCTCGTATTCTAGATAGGTGTTTATAATAGTCAAACAAGTGCGCAAAAATGCATTAACACAAGGAGGAAACACGTCCCGCCCGCACGCACACACACATATAAGCGGAAAATCGGTATTTATCCGAGATGTTGCGAGTTTCCTCTTTAAATAAACCCAGTTTTTCATGCTGTGAACTTAACATCCAGAGCAGGTCGCAAGCTATCGGACACCTCGTTGCAGTGTGGCAGGCAGTGCATCGTAACAGTGCAGAGTACCCGGCCGATGCTTGCTGAGTAAGGCCACTGTGCTTCCAACGGTAGACGCATGCCGAGAGAAACATACTCATTAGAGCAAACGTGGGACTCCCTTTATTAAGCACGCCTCTAATCCGCGGTGTTGTTTACTGGCGTGTTTTGCATTACAGATCAAGAAATCCGAGCAATCCGGGTCCGTTTTGTTTCAGACGGCAGCTGCTCGTTTCGAGAAGTTTATCGCATTTTGTCGATTTGTGTTAAAAACTGCTAAACGCATGCAAAGCACCCCTGCATCTGGGGCAATGCTTAATTACCACGCGCACGTGCAGAACTACAGACTAAGCATACAGGTGTGCTTTCCTGTCTGTCCAGGACGGGCACGAAGAGAGTAAAGTCCCGTAAGTCCCTACTTCGTGTGAACATAGCAGTGAAGGATATCTGGACGTAACGCCACTAGGTGGCGCACTAGCGGACGCCAGGATAAGCAGTGCAGTAGACGGACTTCTGAGGCTCATGGTGCAAGACACCCAGAGGGAGCTAGCTAGGGTGCTGTGGCCATCTCAGAAATGCCCGTTGAAGACAACTATCCTTTATACAACCAGAGTCCGATCTCGTGCCCGTCTCATGTGATTTCTCTGCGCGTGACGCCCATTTCCAATACTGATCGGAGGGGTTCGTTTCTCTCCTGGTTCCTTCGTCTTTCCTCCACATCCCCACATCCTCCCGCAGCCTTCCTGAGCTTCTCCTCTTCTGTCCTCGTCATCAGATTGACGTTAAACAATAACGAGCTAATCATCTTTGTACAAACTGAGAACCTTTTGCAGGACGCTAGCTGAACACGTAACGTGATGTCACCCAATAGTGAAAAGTCTACAGATTCAGTGTCTCATGGACAGGTTTCGTTAACAACTGCCCGCACCTCTTTCGCTGGCGGAAAGGAGATTCGGTAGGAAGTGGGGTTCACTCCTGCGTCTCCTGCCTTCTCCTTTGTAGACTGGGTGCGTGGGCTTCGCATCGACTGTCGAAATGTGAAGCTGTCCGAAATATAAGCAGAACCAACGAGACTTACAACCGCTGTTACGACAGGAAGCGCAAATACGAATGTTCGTGCAACCTAACCCAGACTGAGAGTCACAAAAGTGCACCGTGCGCCCCGGGCAGGAGGGGTGGGGCCTGAGATAAAGAGCTTCCAGCCACGTGCAAGACCTGGTGCTGCGCGATTCTTATCCCGCGTCGGTGCTCCGGCGAGAAAATGACACAGGGTCTCGCCTGCGCCGCGTAGGCGAGTGAGAGACTTGGATCTACGCACGTCCTAGACTGAACGATGGGAAACAAAAGGGAGTCCATATCCTGGCAAAGTTTTAAAACAGACACCTACACAGTCAAACATGTCGTATCAGCCTTTCTCTCGATCAAACTTAACACGACTGTGCAGCCTTTAATTGAGTCGTGACGCGTTGCCTCCTGGGAATCTGTGTGCGATTATAGCTCCGTCTGGGGCACCTTGAGGCCTTTAGATGGGTGGTAGAGACCAAAACAAAAAAATCCAGTTTGGGGAACGAACCCTAGCTAAACCCAGTCGAGATGCAGACGACAGGTTCTCAGAGATGTCCTATAATGTTGGTCAATTTGTTATTTTAGTGGGACAGTGCTTCCACCTCTTGGCGATTTCGCACTATGGGGGATGGGGTCCTACAAAAAAGCTGTGTACTGAATGATCCAAAAGACTGACAGCTGGAGTATTATGGTAGTGCGGACAACTGGGGAAGGGGGAATAGGCATGGTGTCTGAACAAAGATTGCAGAATATAATCGTTGACCACTCCAGGCTCTGCATGCAAGACAACCGAATAGCTGACTTATTTCTGTCATAGTGGATATTCTAGAATAAGCTCCTCGAATTTCACATGCACGAAAACGGAATAGCCTATTTTCCCCTCGTTATTCTGTAACAAGTTATTCGGTCGTCCCAGGAGCGAACAGATTATTTCAAGTTCGCCGAAGCACCGTTTTCTGACAGAAAAAAAATCCGTTCGACATACTTGAGGATTTAGACATATTAAAAATATAAGCCTATATTTCGAAGAACTGGTGTTTGAGGCATTGTCGATAAAGTTAATGCTGGCATAGAAGTTGAGAATCGGTATGGAGCTTAACACCACTGCTGCAGGTCGAGTTCACACCGCCTGCTGACACGCTGTCTGCTCATTTGCTCCAAGTTTACGCTTTTGTTTTAAACAATGATTTTCAGGGTGACAGCACCCAGCAACGCAGGTCCTTTGACTGCCAGTTCTTCAAGCAGAATGTCATCACCACTCAATGTCAATACTGATTGTGCTTGACCAGTTTGGTTTTCGGATTTTTTTTCTGCCAGGGCAGCGATTACAGAGAAGTGAAGTGCTGACCATGACGCATGCGCACTTAAGGGGCAATCCCACCATCTTAAAATAACTCATTGAATAGTTAGTCTTTCCTTATCCGGGTCTAGCGCATGCCGAATTTCATCCAGATATAAGAAATAGAGGAATAGCGGGGATTCGGGTTTAAATATAGTACATATTACATGCATGTGTGTGGGGGGGGGGTAGGATTTCGGCAATCTTTTTACAGGAGACTCCAAAGAGCTATGCGGGGACTTCATTCCGGTTTTCTGTTTTTTGTCTTTTGCCTAATCACGCTTTTCCAAATTACGCAGTACTCTGCACGAGTTTCTTTATACAAATCTTTTAATTTCGATAGGTGCGCAAGATATTTAGCTTCGTCTATGCGTAAAAGTACATTTTTTGAAGTTCGACACGTACCTTTCTTCTTCGGTAAACAAGTGTTTGAATTTCAGCAAATACTTGTCATACACCTGCTGCGTTTCCTGTTTGCGTAAGCGCACATTTTCTTTTTTTTTGGGGGGGGGGGGTGCAGTGTGATCTGTCAGTCGTATTGCGTTCGTCAGTGCTGATCGCAGAGATGCAAAACCTTTTACTAAACGGATAGTAGAAGTGGTTTTCTTAAACGTTTTGTTCCGTACAAGTAACAGGGACTAGACTGGTGCCAGAAGACGTTAAAAACCGTCATTGTGAACCAAACTCAGCGCTTAAAAGACCGGTTGCTCCAGGCTGTAATGCATAACAGACAGCTTTTTTAAAATAGTTTTTCTCATGTTCCACAGCCATATCACAGCCATAAACTCTTGTTCCACAGCCGTGTTTTAGTCACACTCTTGTTCCACAGCCGTGTTTTAGTCACACTCTTGTTCCACAGCCGTGGTGCCGACACACACTTATTCGTATCTGTTATGGTCGGACCTGGGCTGCCGCTGAGACAAGAGCTTCTCGTCTTTTCACAGAAGTTGTCAAGTGACTAAACTCTGACGACTTGAACCCCGAGAAATGAAAGCCACCAAAGCACGGTGACCCTTGCTCTGCTGCAGGCCACATCCAAGGTGTCAGAAATTACTGGTTCATCTTTTATGACGCGCTGTAAAACTGTTAGCCCTTTCGCCAGGCGCTGCCGATAGCATTTTGATAGGAAGCTTTTAATTTCCATAAAGTAGCATATAAAATCTGCAAGAGCTGTGTAAAAGTATTACACACCCTTCAGGGAGGCGGGTGGATGGAAGTGATTTTGAAGGGGGGAGGAGGTTTGGCGAAAAAAGCCCCGAGAATCACATGTTGTCATCAGCTATCAGGTTCCAGACTGTTCGGATGTGTGCGGGAAGGTGGCTTCCAGTTTTGCATAATTATTCTGCTATTTCACTTTCTAAATGCGCAATAAAACGTGCTGACAAAGGTGGCTTAGTTTCGAACAAGTGTGTTATTGTTGTTTCGGCTGGTGGTCCGCTGTTACTCTCAGGTTGATCGAACGGTTCAGACTTATCAACGTTGCATATCGTGCACATTAAAAACCGCGTTAGTCTTGAACGTTCAAAATGGGAGGATTTTAAGCGGTGGAGAATTTTGTGTAGATTAGCCTTTTGTCTTCGACGATATTGCCTCAGTATTGCTTGAAGGGGCCATTTACTCCCCCATGACAACAAGGGCCTCGCAACGGGGTTCTTTTTAATATTAAAATACAACGTGTTACACGACATGTATTGTCACGCTCACAGTTCCTGCCATCATGGCCAAAATGTAACAGCGGTCTGGAAAATGAAAAATGTGAATATTAATAAGGTTTGCTTTGTCTGGCATTTTTTAGCTCATTTTCAGCGTTCCTTCTATTCCGTTTTGTAGGTGGATTCAGACAACACTCGATCAGCTGTTAAAGACATTGTTCATACCCGCTGAAAATGGACGCACATTATCGTAAATATGGCGGCATTCTTGTTATTTGTGGAACTTTCTTTCGGGATAACGGCATAGCTGCTGTAGGAAGAATGTCTCCTGGGTGACTGGCACCCATCTTCCGACTTCGACAGGTTTGGTTGAGCTGGTCTTCATGAGCCAAAAAACTTAGTTTTACTCCAGACAAGATCTTGTAAACCTATTCAAGCTTGCGCCTTCAAGCTCGGCTGCCTTCATACTCCATTCTCATCCTTCTCTAATCTTACGCTGGAGAATTAAATCATCACATCTCTCAGCATTATCTGCAAGAAAAATTTTAAGATATGTAATGCAGCAAGTTCAATCTAATTCTGATCGAGTGCCAATAAGCAACAGTACAGAATTTTAGTATCAAAGAGTGACCCCGAAAAGTGACAAATCTTCCGTGAGTCACCAATGATATTGCATTATCAAAAACAAGGTGAAATTGAAAGAAAGGAAATTTATTTCATTGTTATTATAAGGAAGTGTCTAAGGGAAGGTCAGGGCAAAGAATTCATCTAATGGGTATAGATGACTTGATAGATGACTTGATAGATGGGTTAATTTAGGTAGGCAGGTAGGTAGATACACAAGCACAGTATAGAGCATTGCACACTGTATGGCAGCATGCTAGGTAGGTAGGTAGGTAGGTAGGTAGGTAGGTAGGTAGGTAGGTAGGTAGGTAGGTAGGTAGGTAGGTAGGTAGGTAGGTACCGAAATTTCGGCAATCGCGGTAGATAGACGCCTGTTTCATCCCGGCGTGGTTTAGGCAGGGTTATAACAGCTGATGTCAATAGTACCAGACTGTTTATCGTCCCCCCCCCTCCCTTGCTGTGCTCCCTTAGAAGAAGCAGAGGTCCCATCTGGGTAGAGAAACATGTTGCTGGCTTTTGGCCCTGATCAGCTGTCGCCGATATTTTACCCCTTCACCTGACCTAGCCACGGTAACAGCTTTCCAAATGTTGTGCATCTCCAACAGTAGATAAAACAAGGGTCCACAGCCTCAAAGACACATCATTTGAGATTTTCAGCGGCTTAAGCCAGAGTGGTTGGTCTGCTAAAATGTTATTGCGTCAGAGCGAATCATGTTCGTAACAAAAAAAAATTACAGAAGAAAGAAAATTTTCTGTGTTACGGAGGTTTGGGAACGTTTGTAGTTTCTTCGTTCAAGCTTCCACAGCCACAGGTACAAGTCACGGGAGACTTATTCTAGATTAAATCAGGACTGGCCTGCCAAAGGACCCATGTTGTTGGACAAACTGGATGTGTACTTTTAAAAACAAATTTCTGTGCCACTAAAATTTTTCTTATGTCTATAACGCTTTTGTCTCTCTTGGAGCGTCAGTGCGACCCAAACAAGTTTCGTCTGTTTGACGAAGAAATAAGACGCATGAGGAGTTAGTGAAAAAAATTATTGGCCGTCTGAAAATGGAAATTTCACAGACTTAGGGACGGGCTGGCATGCTGGAAGGTTTGTGAAAGACGTGATGAAGTGGACTAAGTCAAAGAAGGAATTGCTGGAGAGATCCGCGAGTTTGGAAGGGGAATTCCAATAAAGTGGACACCCCGACGGTGCGTTTTCCGAGACAGTCGGAAAGCAAAAAGGTCTTTATGAAGAACGGAAGGCGCTAGCGGATGCCGGAGCGAGAATTAATTTTCCATCAGAAAACCTTCAGCATCGATTCTCAGGAGCAACGCGGAGGGCGGAATCGGTCACTGCCGTCAGCCCGGGCTGCCAAAACGTCCTTAATTTGAAGAAACAGTGCCAGCGGAAATGAGAAAATCTGCATCTGTAACGGACCGAGTGGTGCAGGGTCCAGACGTTTGGTGACGGACGGAACTGTTTGTGTCCTCAGCCGAGCAAATCTTATCTCTGGCGGTCTTGTGCTGTGGATGTCTTTTGGCGTACGTCGCTGAATGAAAGACGTTTTGCTGCAGATCCATGTTTCTTCTGTTCATTGGAAGTTTTGCTCCAAAGAAGGCTTTATATTCCACGTTATCTTTTCAGCCATTGAGGTGACTGTAACGCTGATTTAAACTAAAACTAAGACATTGTGCCTTGTATGCCGGCTTCGGCATTCAGTTATTGGATCACAAAGCGCTTTTCTTCAGAAGAAGTCCTTCTTGTCCTCTTGGCAACCGTGAGTTTTGGGTTTTTTTTAAACCGTTTTGTCGTGCCCTTTAAGCAGAAAGAAATATACTCAAGCTTCCCAAACCCAGAGGTACAGAAGGGAAGTCTTTCCATTCTTCGCAGCATCTGTGTGTTTTTAACATTTTTTATTTAATTTATCGGTCAAAAGAATTATGGCTCAAGTTTCAAAGAGGTAAAAGTAAAGAAAAGAATATTGTTTGATAAAGACAAAACTTTTCGTCAGTATGGATGTAGAGAGGCCAGAGCTCTGATCCTGATTTCTTGAGGATGAACATTATGTCTGGGCCTTGAAACGAGACCTTGGTATCTGGAAGACCGTCTTGTGCTATGGACTCGTACATTCAGTCTTCATTTGGCTGTTTCAAATCTCTGCTGATGCCTTCCATCTCTGAACTGTCCGCTTCCTCCGAGTCCAGCGACTCCCCTTACTTCTACCCGAACATGTACCCCAGCGTGGGTACCTACCCGCACGCTGCCGTCCCTGCCTTGACAGACGTTCCAGGTTCGCCTCTGCTAGGAGGCGCTCGCGGGTACGGCGAGAGGGGCGCCCTCTACGCACCTTTGCAACCTGCATGCGTCTGGCTGGATGCTCCCAGCGCCTACCATCACCACCACCAGCACCATCAACACTACCACCAACACCAGGCCGGCCCGCTGCAGCAACAACACGGACAGTATGACGGCTTTGGAGCCAAACCCGATTTTGCCAGCTCCCGAAACTCCGACCCCGTCGTGGGGCAGATGATGGTGGCAGTGGAGCGAGCCGCCTACGGCCCGGACCGCATCTTCGTCGACCAAGGGGACAAGTCGTTGCTGTCGTCATCTTCGAGATCGGAGACGACCAAGTCGCGGAAGCGGCGGGCGCCCACCGTGGCCCAGCGCCGGGCCGCCAACATCCGCGAGCGACGGCGGATGTTCAGCCTGAACGAAGCTTTCGACTTGCTGCGCCGGCGCATCCCGACGTTCGCGTACGAGAAGCGCCTGTCGCGGATCGAGACTCTGCGGCTGGCCATCTCCTACATCGGCTTCATGTCGGACATCGTCAACGGCATGGACCCGGCCAAAGTCCGCTTCGGGACCTGCAGGGGGGCTGCCATCCCCCGACTGGGCGGCCCCAGCTCGCCGTCCTTCGACTACCTGGCACCCCCCGCGGACGGCCCCGGCGGAGCGTTCGAGCAGATCCCAGCAGGACCTTCTCTGCTCGCCGACGATCACGTGATCGGCTTCTTCAATGGGCACGATGACGTCATCCACCGAGGTGACGGCGATCACGATTCGTTGAAGGAGCACGAAGAAGACGAGGAAAACAGCGATGACAAAGGAAGAGACGAGGAAGTTGACAATAGCGAGGAGGAAGAGGACGACGATGAGGACGAAGACGAAGAAAAGGAAGCAAGTGTTGATGACAAAAGACTCGCGCAAACTGTGGATATCTAACATGTGCGTACTATGCAAACTGTGGATATCTAACATGTGCGTACCATGCAAACTGTGGATATCTAACATGTGCGTACCATGCAAACTGTGGATATCTAACATGTATGTACTATTTCATTCTTCTGCTGTAAATAGCAGGTTTGTTATTATTCTACTTTCTTTCAAATAGTCGTGTATGTGCCACTTGAGGCACCAAACGACACAATGCCATGAATAGCGCAGTAGTGAAGGCGTAATCACAATCCCAGAATTAAGGGAAATAAATAAATATCGTCTCAAGAGTTATCTAGGGCGAGAAGTCTATGCGGTAAGTTCACAATTTTCAAAGGGGAACATCTCAGTTCTATTATAATCTGCGGCAAGAAATTGTGCTGAGGACTTTCAGGACCACTCAGGTTTTTTCTCTTCTCAGCTAAGGAACGAACCGATGTACGGCAGCTTCTGCTGCTGGTATATTTTGTAGAATAGTAAAATAATATCTCTTCACCCCACCCCCACCCTCATTAAAGAGCAGAATTTGGAGAAGCGTTCAAAACATGTGCCTCCATACCCGCACATTTAGTCGGATTACAAATTTGGGGGGCGGGGGCGCGGTCTGACGTTACTTTATGGAAGTTTAAGAAGCAGCACTAGCTAAGGGAAATATTTTGATATTCTTGACAATTCTTCAAACTCCGTCAATAATTCATTTTTTCATTTGCATCTTTCTTTCTGCTTTCTGATACTGAGAAGTCCACGGAAGTGCTAACCCGGTATAAGAATAGTTATGTTTTAAGTATATGATTGAAAGTAATGCGCTAGGTCAGTTCAGAATGTTAAATGTTTACAGAAAGTTTTTTTTTAAAAGCTATTTATTATGCATATAAAATGCACGATATAATCAGCATTATTAAACGTATGTGTTCTCAAATTTGTTTTAAAACGAAGATAATGGAAACAACTTGCTCTGTATATCTTCACAAACTTTCTGACAATTTCAAAATTACAAAATTCAAGTACAGCTTTTCTTTAATACTTTAGTGAGGTTAAAAAGAATTATCCTTCATTCTGGCAATGTGATAAGTCGTATAATAAGCATTTAGGAGATGCAAATAGATCGAAGAGCATCTGACAATCGATCGTTTTGTAGAAAACAAATAAGGTTCACTGAAATCAAATATTCTTGTGATAAACTGACTTAGCCCTCAGTATTTCAACGTGAACAGTTGATGACGTTTTCTTGTGTTCTGTCGTTTAACGATAAGCTTCACACAAGCATCACAGTGTATTAAGAGATTTAGTGACATTGTTCACATCATCATCGTCCTCCTCTTCCTCCTCCTCGTCCTCGTTCTCCTCTCGTCGTTGTCCTCCTCCTACATTTGTTTCTCTCTCAAGGATATTTTCTGCGCAAGCGCAATTTCCACAAGTCCACGCGCATTCACATGCACACGAAACTTCTCAAGATACATTCGCTAGTTACCAGTTGCTCGAAATTCACTAAAACAAGAACAATACCAAAATCGAGTTTTAAAAAATGAGTTCAAGCTTAATCATAATAATTAAAACAGGTTCCAAGAAATTCCTAGGGTAAACTTCCTTACAACGAATTACATACAACTCCAATTAATGATGGTAAATTCTGAAATAACAAGTCACTACCCACACACCCCCTCCCCCCCAACACACACACACACACACGCACGTACACAAACTTCTTAACTAAGTCTTTTGTTTCTGTTATGACGAGTTTTTTCAAAACCTTTTGTGAAATGGGAGAAGCTGATTGTGTTACAATATTTTTACACGTCCGCTCAAACATACAAACTTGCTTTTTTGTCTTTGTCACTCTATTCTGAAATTCTTTCAATTCTTTATGAATTAAAAAAATTACGTTTGCATTAACAGAAAGTCAACTTGAATGTCAGTTTGGAGAATTTAGCTATGATGTTTGTGATTCTTCTTTTGACGTGAAGTTGCATTATGCCTTGTTAATGTAAAATTTACATTCTTCACATTGGTATTTAGCAGTGCGTGCGTGTGTGTGTGCGTGTGAGAGAGAGTGTGAGCGTGCATGGGTGCGTGCGTGCAGTTCCTCTTGCTGGCAATTTCGGCCTGACACGCACATGGATATATCACGACATGTTCTTTATTAATACACGTAATATTAATTTTATGTAACAGATGACTGAAGTTAAACTCAAATGGCTTTGAGGAGAACGCATTTTGCCCCACATATTGCGTAGGCCTGTCAATCCTATTTTTAATTGACAGAGATGTCATGAGAGTGTTACCTAGTGTTGTGGCCTTCGTGTTACTGTATGTTCGTCTTTTATTCCTTGTTCAGTCTAACTAGAAGCTCATAACTTTCGAACCCTAATGCACGTGACAATGCTAATGCCAGTCTGAACTTTCTATCAACTTTCTTACAGAAAGCTAAGCACAGTAATTTCAAAAATCATGGTTTCCATGTGCATGGAAACTTCGTTTGACAACAGTCCTTTTCATCAGCGTTCGAAGCTTTCGCGTAGACCAAAACATGTTTTTCGCAAAAAGATTTGGCAAGAATTTAAAAATAAAACACCATGCTTTGCCTCTGCAACTTAAGCTACATAGGAAGGCGATAGTTTTCTTGTGTTCGTATCTGAAAGAAACTGTAGATTTGTGTCCGTTTCTGACAATAAATAGCAAAGGACAAAGAGCGCTTTGGCATTTTGAGACTGTGTACGTGTTACATGTGCGAGTGTGAAACAGGGAGACAGAGTGACAAACTACCCCTTTAACACACCTAAATGAAAAAAGTACGTAAACGAATAAATGAAAGAAAGAAATAACGGATCGAGACAGGAAGTCAAGCAAACAGACACAGAGAGGATTTCTCTCTCTCACACACACACACACGCAGAGGACTTTTCTCTCTCTCTCTCTCACACACACACAAACACACATACACACCACACACACACACACACACACACATTAATATATAGCCAAGTTCAGTTCTTGTGTGTCGAACTCCCCCTCCCCCACCCCACTCATCACGAAGGTTTGCCACGAAGTTTCTTGGTTTGCTGTGATAGCGTCCAAGGCAAACACCAAATCGGGTGTTGTGCTTACGTGCGTACACTTTCAGCGTCTGCTATCGCATCTTTCTATGGTCGCAGCCTTAATAGCGCGACCAGCTGTGCATGATTAATCCAGGAAATTAAACATCTATTCACTCCAGTCTTTCAGGCGCGCGCACACCGATTATCGATTTGTGGGAACATGTTGAGATGATGTATGTCGGCCTGCGTCATCCCTCGCCGCCTCCACCCCTCCTGCAGGCCATCCCCTCACACCCCCTCCAGTATATCGCAACCACCCCTCCCCCACCTAACGTGTCACATCTGGGCAGTTAGAAGACCTTTGCTGCTGCCTGTCGGCAGGGTCTGACTGTGTTTTAGTTTTATTTGTTCTCTCTCGGTGTGTGTGCGGTTCTTTTGTGCCTCGCCAACAGCTGTATGCTGTCGTCGTCATAATCGGCTGTCCTCTTCATCAGCTTGATTATCTTTCTTTTGAAAAGTTCTTCTCTCTACCACCCTCTTCCATTTTTCACGTCCGCTTTTCCTCCTTTTCGTCATCCCTTTCTCGTGTCATCTTCCTCCTTTTCTCGTGCTATCGTCCTCTTCTTTTGTCGTGTTATCTTCCTCCTCTATTTCGTGTTTATCTTCCTCCTCTTTTTCTTGTGCTTATCATCCTCCTCTGTTCGTGTTTATCTTCCTCCTTCTTTTCTACTGTTCATCTTCCTCCTCCTTTTCTCGTGTTGGTTTTCCCCGCCCTTTTCTTCTGTTTATCTAACTCCTTCTTGATCATTCTGGTTACACTAATTTGGGGACTCGTTAACCTATCGTCACGTGTTCTGGAGGCGGTCTGTCGACTTGGAGCTTTGTGTGGCGGTTATATTGAAGTTATATAATACTAAGACCTTGGTGAAGTTGATTAAAATTATTCCGCTTTGGAACTCTGTTTTAAAATCTGTGTGGTGAAAGCGGCTTGTTTATTTATTTATTTATGATCGTATACGCTGCCCCCAACACATTAAATCAGTATTTGCATGTATTTCACATGGTTGTGTGAATTTTAAAGGTATTTGCTGTTTCATACATCATTAATTATGCTAATTAATAATGCTAAGTGCAGTTCTTTTTCCTCTCCTGCTGTAAACAGGTAAGGTGCTTCAAAGAATAACATTTTTAATGTAGCGTTCTAACACTAACAACACTTGCAACATAGACCTGCCTGCCTGCCTGCCTGCCTGCCTGCCTGGAGAAGGGGCGAAAGAGAGAGAGAGAGAGAAGAGTGAGAGAATAAAGAGGGGATTGAATAAAACAAAAATTTTAATCAGTGTACTATACAATTGGTCTGACACCTCGTTATAAGCGCATTGATATTTTCAAACTTCTTTAAGAAACTCTAGAGCAAGATTAAGTAATTAAAATGATCAAAAGTTCCCAGCTGGCTTATATATAAATGAGTGTACTTTGCTGCTTCCATTGAATTGATTGTTTGGAATATAGATGCTACTGGGGAGAAAAAAGAGTGCAGTGGATAATCTCCTTTTACACAAAACTTGATAAGAACAGTTTTCACTATGTTCTACACGTGCATCTCTCTCTCTTCCCTGCCTCCCTCTCTCCCTCTCTCTTTGGCGTTCGCTGTCACACCACCTTTCCCCCTTCATCGTCAAAACTGTCTATTTTTTCCTCTAGCGCCTTTTTTCAACCTGCGATTTTGTAGAAAAGGCGTGCGGCGGGCGTGCGGCCGCCATTATGACAGCACGCGTCCCGTCTGAGCGTGCTCTCTGGCGTGCGGTTGCAGCGCCCCCGGCTTCCGTTGTTATGTAGATAGGAAGTGGCCGGGCGCATCTCGCCACCAGTGACTTCCCCTGAGCAGAGATTCAGTTGTGAAGCTGGGGAACCAGAGCTCAGACCCCACGACGCGTTGGTTCCCTCCCCTGCTAAGTTCTTCGTCTGCCTTTGCATGTGCACTTTTTTTCTGGTGCGCCTCTTCCTTTGTCTGTTTCCTGTCTGTGCTTTTCTCTCCATCCCTCCATCCTTTTCTCTCCATCTCCTCTCTCTCTCGTCTTTTTATATTTCTCTTTTTCTTTAATCCCTTCTCTCCTCCCCACTCCCCCATTCTGTCTGCCTGTTCGCTTGTCTGTCTTCATGTACGACAGAATCTGTATTGTAGTCTCTTGCCACGAGATGGAAATGACACACAAAAAGCTAATATATGACACAATTCCTCCGTTTCTCGTTCATCATAATCATGTGCCCATAATCATGTCGGCCTCCTATGTGACTCAATTCGGACTGCCTAAAATGATTTTGTTCGTCACAGGAGCCATTATATAGTAGAGCGTAAAGACATAAGAACGATTTTTAAACAAATATTTGTCCGCCTACTTGTTTTTCCACTTTGCTTTTCCTTTAAACATATTCCGGCCAAAACTGCTTGCATCTACAAACGACGACAAGTTCTCAATATCTTTACAGTTCTCTAGTACTTGATAGGTGACAAAGAGGGAAAGAATTATACTGGCGGCCGAGAATTTCTTGGCTGTGCGTGACTAATAGATGCTAAACTGCAGAAAGTATGACTTCTGAAATTTTTTTTTTGGGGGGGGGGGGGTATAAAACCTCACAAAAATCTTCACACTGTTCAGTTACATTATTTCTAATTTATAATTTTGTGTCAGAGTTTTATGATGTGATGCATGTTTACCAGCTCTGTCTAGCTTGGTGACCAATTAACTACCTGCCTGTCTGCCTTCCTGTCTGCTTGCCTGTCTGCCTACCTGTCTGCTTGCCTGTTTGGTTATCTGCCTGCCTGTGGACGCAAATCCACGTACACCTGCGTGGGTGCGTGTGTTTTCTGAACAAGTGATATAAAACACTGCAAGGGACAAGGAATTCCACTTTCCCTCTTTCACACCCCACCCTCGACATGCAATCTCTGATGGCTCTTTGTTCTGTTCCTCCTGTTTTCAAAAAAAATGGTCAGCCTCTTTTAAAATTCTGTGTTGAATCTGTCAGACTGCGATCAGATGGGGAATATTTAGGTGCGCCCGCGTTTGATTCAAGTGTTGTACGGTCGCAGTCTGCACTCTTTTTTCATGTCGCGAAGACCAAAGCCGCCAGAGAGCGTTAATGAGCTAAGCCGGGGGTGCAGAAACAAGCCGCCTGTCTGACCCGTCTCAGTGCCAAACGTCCTTGAGAGAAAGAACGACAACTGAGGTCACCTGTTCAGACGGCGCCAGACGATAAGGGACTGCAGGCTTCGGAGACAGAATTGGCACTGCTGGTGAACGGTGATGTTGGCTGGGCGTGGGCGGGGGGATGTTCTACCAAGGACAACGAATTAATAAATAAATAAAAGGGGGATGGTGGTGGAGTCAACAAATAATTAGATTTCCTGAATATCATTAAAGAATGGAGAGGAGGACTTCGGGGTAGGGTCTGTCATATTTACCCCTCTCTCTTTCTCCAGTACTTTCAGGCTTCATTTCGCGGGCATATGTGTTCATGCTTTCGTTTGCATGCGTGTGCGTGTGAGAAATTGAAATCGAGTTTTTGTTTGTTTGTTTGTTTGGGGGGTTTTGTTGTTTTTTGCGGGGGGGGGGGGGGGGGATCAAGGGAAAGTATTTGGACATTAACTGCCTAAACTTTTCTCTCGGTTCTCTCCCTTGCATTGTATCTCGCCTGCTGTTTCGTAGTACCAAGTACAGATTAAAAAAAAACGCGAGCTAGATCCGAGATAAAAAGACTTTTAATTGTTCGGCATGCGTTAACACCACAGAACACAGTGCTGCGGGCCAACTTGAGTAGTTAAAATTACGAAGGTAATTAAAACACCATTGAAGCCTGAAAATCGACTGTAAGTGGTTTCTAATTCCCGCCAACACTTCCCCCACCCCTTGTAAACGGACATTACCAGGCAGCACCGTTAGCACGCTTTTCATTCTGCTCAGCTGTGGGGTGTGTGGCTGGCTGCAGTGTTACAGGCGACGACAAAAGTTAAGTGCATCGCTTATAGCATGCAACGATAACGGTCGACGTATCGCCTGGCATGCTGCCATACCGGGTAGTGCATGTAAGGTTGAGGTGTGGGAGGAGCCACAACTTCGATTATTGGGTGAAATGGTCTTGCATTCTGGGCAGCATACAGCTTGTATGTCAGATATCGATAGGCTAAGATCATGACGGCTTGCTTTTCGCTTCTCATGCAAATGATCACGAACGCCATTTTACAGCGACGGGGGAAAAAAACTAGGCTGCCCCATGACAGCCATTAAGATTACGTGCCTTTCATCAGCAACCGAATATGTTTCAGCTGCCATCGGGATGACGTATGTGCTACGTCAGCGGTACGTGCCGGTGTCAGCAGGCGCCATCCTTCCTGGCCCTAAGCCATTAGTGTCAGCAGCACTAATGTCTCGGGTTTGCATTGGAAATTTGTATCCTCGGCATCGTTTCCTAACAATCTTATTAATCTTCTCGATCTATTGGCCCTTCCTAAATTTCTATTTTAAAAAAGGGCTAATTGATTCTTTTTTGTGTGTGCCATTTGACGCCATGGCTACTGTGCAATACAGTGAATACTGATAATTAACTGCCATCGTGTTATACTTAGCTGGGTTTTAAAACAGTTTGACGGTTTCTTTGATCTTGGCCTTGCATAAATCCGTCAGACTTATTTCAAGTTGACAACAAACTTTGTCGTGGGCTGTCGTGTTTCCTTAGAGCGAGATCAAGACGTATTTTAATTGCCAGATGATAAAGAAAGCGTTCTTTTATGGAGTGGGGGGGGGGGGTAGGAGGTGTTAAACACGACTTTTGAATTCAGATGTCACAGCTGTCAACTCAAAACCCTGCACCTAGGATAACGTTTCACACTAGCCTTAAAAAAAATCGCATGAAAACAATATCTTTTTTATCCTGTTGAAATAAGTCTTTTCTTAGCGCTGTTTATTACGACTCAAGAACGAGAAATTATTTCAAGGGTGGGTTTTTTTCTGCTCTAGGCTGTCGCTGGGTGCTCAGGCTTGTAAAGGTGGTCTCGCGTGACGGCGGGAAAAGAGCGTTGTGTCCTGGTTGTGTAGCACCTCATTAGAAAAGGCGACTGGGGGAGGAGAGGGCAGTTAAAAATGTACAGGTTAACACAGAAAGGAGGGAGGGGTGGGCGGAAACCGGAATATACTGAGAGCCCCCGACCGTCAGCTCAGTAAACAGCTGTCACATCCAGTTTAGATACAACCTAGAATTCTTTTTTGACAAAGGCACGTCACCGATTGTATACGTGGCATCTTATTTGAGTGGGAGGGGAAGCAAAAACTGGGGTTTTTTTCCCTGCAACGTTTGAATCAAAAAGCCAGTGATCTACTAAAAAGCTGCTGGGCGTGTCGTATTGATTTCCTTAATATTTTATTTTTTATTATTCTTTTCTCTCGGGTCTTTTTTCTTTATCATGCAAATGTGAAATGTTTCCCTCCCACTTGTGTTAATTAACGATAGGGGAGAAGACAAGGATAAAGGAAATTGGAGAGAAGAAGCCCGAGGAATAAAAAAGAGACGGATGCTACTTGTTCTTTTCATTAGTGTAGGCAGAGACCTTGTCCACAACACTTGTCTCTGGACCTGGCTGATAACATCGACATTACGATAAAAGCGCAATTATTTTTTCTGAAAGTTTAAGCAGTGCTTTATTTGGGGCCTTTGTTTTTTAAAACCACGACAAACTCTTTGGAAACATTTGAAATTTGTGAACAGGATTCTTTTGATTGTCTGTTTCTTTGTCTATCGTGCACCTTTCTCTGTGTGTGTGTCTGTGTGTGTGTGTGCGTGCGTGCGAGCGCGCTTCCTCTCTATTTCGTGACCAATTCTTCTGTCTATTTATTTATTTTGCTGAGTCTCGCTGTCTGTTTCTTTGTGTTTTCGTGTTAATCTAGACCCTCTGCCTCTTTCTCTCTCGTTTTTTTTTTATAACTTTGCCTGTGCCTTGGGTTCTCGTCGCTGTCTCTTGTTTCTTTCTTCTTTGTCTCTGTCTGGTCCTCACTCCCTAATCGTTCTTGTTCCACCCACCCACCCCCAACACACACACACTCTCTCTCTCTCTCTCTCTGGCTCTCTCTGTGTCTCTGTCTATTTGTGTGTGTGTCTCTCTCTCTTTCTTTCTCTGTCTCTGTGTCTCTGTCTCCCTGTCTCTGTCTGTCTTTCTTTCTCTCTCTCTCTGTCTTTCTTTCTTTCTCTCCCTCTCTCTGTCTGTCTTTCTTTCTCCCTCTGTCTATGTCTCCCTGTCTCCCTCTCTCTCTCCGTGTGTGTGTGTGTGTGTGTCACTCTCTCAATCGTTCGATCTCGTTGTGAGATTTGGTGTCGCTGCACCAATTTTACGCTCTGGATGGATGGATGGATTCTGGGTGGACAGACAGACAGACAGACAAAGACAGACAGACAGACAGACAGACAGACAGACAGACAGACAGACAGACAGACAGACAGACAGACAGACAGACAGACAGACAGACAGACAAGCAATCGTCTAATGGACACACTGTTTACATTTCCTTAATAAATTTCTACTCACCGACCCACCCACCCAAAAACACACAAACACACACACAAAATTGTCTGCTGAGCAAACAATCTAACCAGCAAGTATGAAATGAACAGGCGTCTGGCAGTTATCCTTGTGTAACTAATGCTCGCCGCTCTTGGTCGTTTCCTGAAGCTCTCGCAGCCTGCTTGGTGCCAAGGAGACGACGTTTGCCTTATCTCGACCTGCCCAGCCTCGCACCCTGCTTTATCGTCACCGTTGTTGTCAAGTGCCTCGCAACGACGCCATCGGCACCTCAGCAACTGATTCGTGAGGCCGCGGCTAGCGAGCTTGCCGACACTGGTACGTGTCAGGTTCTAGTATGGGATCTGAGTGGCCAGCAAGGGACCGTACCTTGAACAACGGCGAAGACACACAGGTGCAGAGAAGTGAGCTAACCGACAACAAAGTCGTCGTTACCACACCATCGTATTAATTAGCATCGGGACCATCGCGTCTACATCTACTACCACCACCTTGTCAAAATCCCCAGAAGCAGCAGCATTGACACAAGCGCATCATTGATTTTCAGTTCTTCATCTCAGTCTCTTCTCGAGGGCATCTTTCAGGTTGACAATTCTAGGCGCACTGTGTTCCCTACAACCATTGTATCTATTCAACTATTCTCGTTGTTGTTTTCCTTCTTATTCCTCTTCCTCCTTTTCTCCTTCCTGCTCGTCAACGGTGCTGCAGTAAAGTAGCCGCATCCTTATTTTCCGTAAAAGTAACAATCTGCGTCCCTTACCATTTCCCTTACGCGTCTGCGTTCGAAGTTTCGTGTTTGCACACAGAGGAAATACAATACGCGCAAATACCGTGTGCGTGATTCCTCTGTGGGTAACGGGCATTTTCAGGCAATGTTTGCTGTTCGATTATTTCTTGTAGTTTCTCTTGCGCAAAGCCTGGAGTGTTTCCTAAGTACTGGCGACGGCCTACAAGAAGCGCGGTAACCACACGACTATTAAATCGGCATACAACGGGATTTAGAACAAATACAACATTAGTTAGCATCGAGAGCAAACACCACAGGAGTTCATTGTTGCTTCACTTGAGTACTGTTTCCTGACTCTCTCACTAGAGGTGATGGATTTCAAGTAAGGGGACAAAACTTCGTTCCCCGCACTTTTCTTTCGCAGGGTCTTGCAAAGGGAATCTACCCGTCTCGCTGGTCTGCGATTATTGAAAATTCAATGTCAGGTACTCGTGTACCCCTCCACCCGATTCTGCCCCGTCAAACTCGGGTATAGCTGCTGCACGGCAGCTCCGCTGTCACCCTGCACCGCGGCACAATCCCCTCCCTCCGCCCTTCCTTCGGGCTCCGGGCTCCCTACCCCTTCCCCCCTCCCTGGTCTCAGTCTTGCCGGGAGCACATGCGCGGTCGTCTAATCTACCTCCTCTTGTCCGCGGCACGTGGCAGGAGTTAGGCCGCTGGTGTCACAATATTTGTGAGCACTGGAAAGCAGCAATCAGACCGTCATTTAACTTTACAGTCAGTGGAAGGAGGGAGGGGTCTTCAGTCTCTTCACCTGTTGCGTCCCTTTCATTCTGCGGTCTAAAGGTAAGACGGGTGCTAGGGTTATAGGAAGTCTGATACCAGAGAGAGGTTTCTGCTCGGCGCTTCTGTATGGCGGGAGTGTAACTTACCTACAAACTCATTTCTCAAGATCTTCGGTCGTGGGCAACACAATGGTTTGTTCCCGACTACATTGTGTTACAGTCAAAAACCAGTTATATAAGCGATATTCTTGCTCTGTGGTCAGTAACTCAGACAAGCAGTTGAGTCGATTTCACGAGAGTCCATTTCTTGCTACAGTTTCATGGATGGTAATCCCTTTTAGCAGTTGCACTCCAGCTGCTCGTAGCTAGAGTGCATAAACAGGCCGAAGCTTTTATTATTATTATTATTTAAATCTCAAGGGAAAAAATTCGTTGTATTAAGATATCTTGTGGTAAGATACTTTATTACGTTCCTCAAACGGACGGACGGACGGACACAGGCAGAAAGTGCGTGCTGGCGTGAGAGATCGTCTACGTACACGCGCGCCTGTGTGTCTGGCTGCATGCATGCATGCATGCGTGGAGCCAGGAGACCCGGATGTTCCACGCTGAGAAATAGCGTACACATATTAAATGACCTGAAATATTCCGAGCCAAACTGCAAGTAATGTTTTCGACAGCTGCACCTTCTTGAGATCGATAAAAAAAATAGTGGGGGGAGAGAATTCAATTTAAAAAAGGACTTTCTCGCCTAAACAATAGGTTAACCTGAGAATGAACCCTCCAACTGCTGGGACATTGCTCCCAAAATGCTAATAAAGGTTGAACGCGAAAGCCGGTCATACACATTATTTTTTTCTGGCACTTTCGAAGGAGACTGAATTGTGTAAACGAAGACAGTATTCTGTAGTCGGTGGAAGGATTTCGTAGATGATGATACTTTTTTGAAGATGGTGGGCGCATTTTGTAGATGATTAAAGTATTTTTGATAGATTGTAGAATCGAAGTAGTGTGAATACGATAAAACCTTTGACAGAAGGAACACCCTAAGTCGTGTTTGACAGGGGTTTTCCTTCT
The DNA here is from genome assembly GCA_004794575.1 of Lanistes nyassanus. NCBI lineage: Eukaryota > Metazoa > Mollusca > Gastropoda > Architaenioglossa > Ampullariidae > Lanistes > Lanistes nyassanus. Next base: position 231,110 of record SMGT01010274.1, read on the forward strand.
TTCCTCTTTCTCGTCGACCGCCTCTGCAATCCAAAAGGTTCGAAAGCTTTCCGTCAAACAATGTTTGCAATACACGCCTTTCTTTTTCTTTGTGAGAACTCATTGACCGATGGAGAAATTACAGGTCATCAGCATTTGTGCCAGTTTGCATCACAGATTGCACAACAGGTGATCTGGTCAAGATGAAAGGAATCAGAGCGTCTTTAAAAGGGGGGAGGAAGGGTGTAAAAAAAACCCGAAAGAAATGGAAGGAAAAAACAGAGGAAAACAAGAAATCCTAATAAAGTTTGGGCAGTATTATTGTAAGAATTTTGTATCGGTTCTTTGCTTGGCGAAACCACAACTGACACAAAGATGATGTTAAAGCCGCCACCATTGGGGAAACCACATACGCAGGCACGTGCGTGCGCGCACGCGCACACACACACACACAGGTATAGTGTGCGCACTTGTGCCCTCTAAAGTCCTCGTCACCCGAAGCAGGCCAGAGACAGCCCAGCAGACGCTTTGCATCGCAGCATGCAAATGACGTCGTACGCCTCGTCATACGGCACGTGCGACCGGCTGCAGCGCAGAAAGCAGCAGCGACCATCGCTGCATGCACTTATTGGAGCTGTCTGGGCCACGCGTGGACATAAATCATTGGAACTAATCGCCGCTCTTGTGCCTGTCGTCAGCACAAAGACAGCTAAATAAGCAAGCGTCCATTTTGTTTTTATTTAATTAGTATTTTTTTCATGCGCAGACCCTCTGTCTCAACTCACCTGTTGAAAGAGGGAGGCAAAAAATCCTCCCAACAATCTCTGAACAAATTTGTAAAAATATGTGCACCCTCCCCAGTATGTGGAAGGAAGACTGCATGTCTGATTATTATTTTTTTTTTTTTTGGTACGTGCGTCAACATAAGAGGAGGAAAAGTTTGTTGAGATCACGTGACGCCTTCAGTTCCAAACCTTTAGACGTCCTTTTCAAGTTTCGGCTAGCCGCAGCAAGGGGGGAGGCTGCAAGATCTTGGCTGTCTCTTTAAGCCTCTCTCTCATGCAAATGCCCGTGGCGCATGTCGGCAGCAAGTCACGTGCTGGGGCACGTGTGTGGGCGCTAGCACCTCTTATATATAGAGGGGTGAAAACGCGACTGACGTAACAGGCAAGTTGGGGTTTCCCTCCCTTTTTTTCTTATCTTCTTTACCTGTGCTGGAGTGCTTTTCGTTTTGAAGTAATCCAGACCGGGTCCTTATTTAGGCCCGTTCTAATTACGTTTAACCAGTTGCAGCCGAACATGGCATTACTGGCTGTGTACACAAGACGCTGAAAGACGGGAAGGGTCTTGGAGCGGGGAGCAGAACGGACACCGGTTGCTCCTGCTTTGTCTGAAGAACTCCACACACGAGGACAGCATCTTTAACGCCATTCTAAACCTAACAGACTTTGTCAACTGCCGAAGTTTGGTCTGCCAATCGTGTAAACATATATACACCTCGACTGGCCCTAATAGCCAACAGAATTATAAGATATCGATAGAGAGTTAATTAAATCTGACCGGACTTTCTTATCACGACCGCGTTCCGCGTATCTTCACCCCTTTTAGAAAGACCTTAAGAACCCCTTTTAGCTTTCACGAGAGAGAATATACAATCTTTGTCGGATCGGTCGGAGTAAGAATATTTCAGAATATCTATATAAATTTTTTAAAACATGTAATTATCATGAAACATTTGTTTTTGTGATATATGCTTATTTAAGAAAAACATTAAGCAGCGTTTCTCCACGAAAAAATAAGTTGAAGTCAACACGACGTCCTCAAATCGATCGTAGACAACGTTTTACTCCTAAAGTTAACATTATAAACGAAAGAAACACCACAACGTATGTGCTACACCAACACAAAGGAAAAACACGCCTGTTGCTTTTACCAGGTTTCCACTTGTGTCCTTTCACACGGATTGTCCACTTTCAATGATACTGACTGGTTCCCACCTAACAACCGTTTCCCGAAGCTCCAGTGCACGTGACGAAAATACAGTATCTTTAAATTAGACCCCAGCCCCAAAAGAATGCGCGTCTCAACCACCATTTACAAAATGTATTTGTGCACATACCTACCTACACACATACAAACATGTATATATATATACACGTGTTTACAGGTATATATATATATATGTATAACACACGCACTATCATACATATTCATAAATACAAACGTTCATAATTATACATGCACATAATTCATTGAAACAAAGCGAAAACACCGGCAAAACAGCGCTGCAGAAGGGACGTAACTCGATCTGGAGCCGCATTACACGGCTTTTCCTGCTAGCGGCCCGCTGGTGGCAAACCAATCCGAGCGCTAACCGCTTGCGTGTTGCTGCCGCCGTCGCAGCCCCTGCTTGGATTACGGAGAGGTCGCGAGGCGATGATCAAACACACGACACAGATATATTTACACCTACGCGCGCGTTTCTGTGAAAATCTGACCGAAGCAGCCTCTCGCTGGGGCCACTGAACACCCCGAAGCCGATCGAAACGGGTGGCTGCTACCCGCCGTTTGTAGGAGCAACCTGAAACGAGGGGGGACGCATCGCTGATTTGGGGATAAACTCGAGACCCACACAACTGGAAAAACTATCTTTACAAATTAATCCCGTTAAAAAAAAAACATCCGTTCCTTTAAGAACACGCGTAATTTTTTGTTTGTCCCATTCCATCCGTCCCTCTTCGCCCCCCC
>SMGT01010274.1:234242-253271 GCA_004794575.1 Lanistes nyassanus
CGTTCCTTTAAGAACACGCGTAATTTTTTGTTTGTCCCATTCCATCCGTCCCTCTTCGCCCCCCCCACCCAACCCTACCCCTCTCACCAACAACGTGCTCGCATCTTATTAGCCCTGCTAACGTCAGGCAGTACCTGTACCGCTCTCACCACCCCACCGCCACACCGCACCCCTTGCACGTGCCCTGGCATGCGCGTGCGTCCGTTGTGTTTGTGGCCAGCCGCTGGCACGCCGAGTCGTTTTACGTGTTTGCAACAATGAAAGTCCGGCGTCGGGTTTCCGCCTATCGCAACATCTTTGACTCGCGCCAGACGCGGCGAGAGACCCCGAGAGGCTCAGCCGCCGGGTCCGTTGTGCCGGATGCTCAGCGGAGGCCCGTAGGGGAGGCCCTTTGGTGCCGCACAAAGAAAGGTGTGACTCGTGCATGGGCCCCCGCCTTCCTGAGCTCATTAGCAGGGCGCCGCTCGTCACGAAATAGATATCTCTTCCCTTGCCCCCCTCCCAACTCCCCTCGGTCCTCCAACCCCTCTGCCTTTCTGCCCCCAACCTTCTTCCAACTCTTCCTCACACACACACCCACACACACCCTCACACACACCCGCACACAAATGCATCCAGGCGTGACGAAAGTAGTAACTTTTGCAGTCGGCTTACCACAGTTCTCCTGGTGTCGCTTTCCGTTATGTAAATTCCGGACCGTTTTCCACTCCCGAATTTAATAAAAGTATTAGATGCTCGGATTTATTATATTGTGCTGTCAAACCCGCTTGGGATTTAGCAAGTAGGCTTGTTAGGGTCTCTGGCACAAGATCTAGCTTTGCTCGCGAGTCCCCCCGCATCTGTAAATACCAGCTTGTGTTGACTGGTCGCGTTAATTATTAAATTAGGACTATTATTTATTGGTGGAAGGTTTTATCACGTAACTGGAGTTGGGCAGTTTATGCCTTCGACTTAAAAGAAGAATCGAGATCACATGATCTGGATTAGCGTCATAAAATTCTCTCAGCCCTACACGACATTTGTCGCGAGCACTGGCCGACGCCAGACGAGTGTTACAGTGTTACTTTACACGAACGACACGACGCATCGTCTGTCGTATGTTGGCGATTGAGTTCTCTTCGGGTTTTTTTATAAAGAGGTGTGGGGGTGGGGAGGGGGAGGGGAAAGAGATCGCAAGAAAGTGTTTGCAATCTGTTCCCGTGGCTCCACTAGCTACCATATGGGGTATTTCTAACACCATCCTATTGCCATGTAATAACATTGTACAACTGCTTACTGTCCAGAATTAGCTCGGGTTTCTACCCCAATTCACAGCAAATAATGGCTTTTGCCTTTAACATGAGAAGAAAAGCTAGAGCTAGAGCTAGGAGCTTTCTGAGCCACTGCGCCGCGGGAAATTCAGTATCTAATATGGCGGCCTTCATGATGGGTTCTAAGTTTGCAGATGAAAGTTTTTTTTTAAAAATACAAGCGTATCAAAGGCAGTTTGGGATCGTGTTCAGAGAGGTGAGGATTGCTGTGCCTAGAAATAGTAAGTTATTCTGAAAATTTATCCGAGAAATGCTTTTTAAGCATGAAATAATGCAAAATATTGTCCACAGTAGCGAAGGTACTGCTTTTGAGCTATTTCCGGCTCGCTTTTCTAGCTTTCTTTGCAAAGCACTGCACGCCACGACTTTCGCTAGCGGATAGAATTCTACTTTTTTCTAGTGTCTTTGCAACACGCGTCAGTTAAGTGGTCGACCTGAAAATCGACAGAGGTACTCAGAGGCTTAATAGAAGGGGTACTCAGAGGCTTAATAGAAGGGGTACTCAGAGGCTTAATAGAAGGGGTACTCAGAGGCTTAATAGAAGGGGTACTCGGAGGCTTAATAGAAGGGGTACTCGGAGGCTTGGGAGAGGGGTTCAACGGTACAGAAGGCTGCGCGAACTGTGGGGTCAATGTGATGTTATTTTGTGTGTTACCACAAGTGGTCGCTGAATGCGCGCAAGAGACGACGCGTTGACAGAGAGAGAGAGAATATGAAATTCTTTCATGAGACGAACCTTGGTCACTGGTCTCTGAAGTACAATAATGTGTAGCCTGCAGCTGAGTTGCCAGTTTCTTTTCTCTGTCCTAGATAAGAGGACTATTAAGTTCTTCCTCCACGCGATGGAAAACATGCATGCCTGTATTAATGGGTTTCTTGTTTTCTTTCGCTTTGGTTTTTTGTTGTTGTTGTTTTCTTGTTTTGCTGCTAAAGAAACAAGGCGAGGACGACAGAACAGGTTGCAGACATCTGTTTTAAAAAGCTGTGGCCACGCCATATTTCAGTGAACGGTAGTACACATGTAAGTATATAGTGCGCATTGAACTTCTAAACGTCTTCATGCCCCTACCCATAAAGGGGCTGAGGTAATAATAATAAAAGGATTCTTCTAGAGAGCTATTCCCCCCGAAGGGCTCAATAGACCAGTAGAGAGTTTGGACGAAACATGGTCTTGTGAAGGACATTTTAACACGCTGCGACTGGCTAATCGAAACCCAAAACATCTGGGTAAACATTCGGTTTCGTGCTGGCGGGCGCAGTTACGAGTAAACTGTACGATTAGATGAGTAACGCGTTAGCAGTGGTTGGTTTTGTTTTTGTTTTGTGTTTTTGACTAGATGCTGGCAATCATTTTTCTGGGCTCCACAATCAATTTTTTGAGCAAATTCCTTTTCAGATCGAAAGCAAGTGGCAGTTGCTCGACAAAGGCCTCCCACGAACGCCATTTTACCAAAAAGTAAACATTCACAGGGCGCGCGCACCATGGCCGTCTCGAAACTCTCTACTAGTCTAAACGCTTGATAATAACTCTTTATCCTTTAATATCTGTTTGCCTCGTGTTGATACTAAAATATTCTTTGGTATACAAAAAGAGAACAGATCAGGGCTTGTGATTTCTGTGTATAGAGATGCCTTTGTACCACCACTACTACCCCCTCCCACCCCCTCCAACCCCCTCCCCCCCACACACACACTTCTCCGCTTACACACACACACACACACACCCAACCCTCTCAAGACTTTTATGAAATCCGAGAAAGTCGGTTCCAGCCAATAAAAGCCGCCTGCACCGACTGGGTCGCAATAGGCCGACATGTGCGCTCTAGCATTCCCCACTCAAATAGTGTTATCTGCGGTGTCTTCAGGAATTTGTCCCGGCAAGAAACTGTAAGGCAGATTTTTTTCTGTCTCTCTCTTATCGTTTTCTTCAATGTCGATCTCTCGATCGGTTGTTATTGTTTGTGTTTTAGCAGTGATATTTTAATGCATTTACTTTTTCGCCAGAAGATATAGCAATGTGTACAGTCATTGATGTGAACGAAGGCACATGCAGTTACGTCACTATCTTATTTGAGATTTGATTTTATTGGAAATTCCGTTTTTAAGCAGGTGGCTTACATCTAGGTTATTATCAATATTTAACACCCATTGTTCCAGAACCGCCAAAATATCTTAAGCCTGTTCCCTATTTCGACTGTAATTGTTTCCTTTACCTGCTTTTGGAGGTCCTACATATAATCAGGTGTCAAATTCGCATACTAAATGTCTGCACTAGAGTCGAGAGTGTGGGAAGGTCATCCTAATTTTTACGACTCAGCAGTAAGCACGTGCTTACTTCGGCCAATGAAAGCACGTGGCAGGTTTTATAATCAAAACATATGTTCTTAGAATAGGACATCTGTTGACTCCCCTGGGCGTTATGCACTCTCCTCCTTCGTCACTAACACGGATGTCTGTGCCAGTCTAAAATAAATGTCATGCTACTGTCAAATTATCTTTTACGTCATATAGATACAAGACTGGGTCACTCTGTAAGATAAACAAAAATTGCTTATGAAAAAATAAACATTTTCGCAATTGGCTGACCTTGCAAACTGGACCGGGTTCCACGAGTGTTCTTATATGCTGTTTTTCTTTAATAACACGGTAGTACGGCCCGTTCACCATCTATATATTATGTTTACCTGTAAGTAAAGATAAGAACACATCATGCAACCCGACACTGACCAGGACTATAATTAGACTACACATGACCCTTCTTCAATTTAAGACTGATGTGTTTTATTATTTCATCGATTGCTTTTGATTTTTAGTGGCAGCTGATTGTCTGTTCTGAAACACTTCGTCATTACTTAGATGAGTGCATTTTCAGGTCTGGTTGAGAAGCTCAAAGCTCAACATGGACACCAAGTGTAAGGACTAGCCACCAGTTTACAGAGTCACTTGGAGTCTACAGACTGTCTTCTGTTAAAGTAGACACTCCACATTTCTGTGAACCGAGATACTGCAAGTGCCGTATTTCTGTGAATACAGATACCCCAAGTGTTCAGCTTCCGTAAATCAAGGCAGGTATACTCCAGGTGTCACACTTGAAGTGTCACAGAACGGTTACACAAGCTGTCTGCTTCAGGGAGAAACACGATGAAAGAGTCAGAAATATCGGAATCCAGACCGCCCAAAATGAATAGGCAAGGCCACCCACGCAATTCAACACACGGGGCGGGTGAGAATCTTCACTTCAAAGTGGACGAGACTCCGCCGCCTCTTCTGTGCCTGTTCCTGGCATTACAGGTTAGATCTGAGCTCTCAGTTGGCAGAAGTAATGACATCAGGGGTCCTCAAAAGAAGCTAACAGCATGCCCTCCGTTACTTTCCCCCGTATTTTGTTACTGAAAGTTGTCAAAAATTGGACAGAGTACAAAAATACGTAAATTACAGTAACTGTACGCACGAACATAACGGCAACAACGACTACAAACGCGCACTCCTACACGACAGTGATGTTCCTTGTGTGCACTGTTTAAAACGCCTAGAAACGTGTCATATTGCAATGCGTGCTTCACTTGTTTTCTGACAAGACTACGCATGTTCCGAGATGTTTTGCCAGGTTCACGACGCGTTTTTCTTGAATTACGCTTCGCTTGTCGTGAGAATGCTCTTAATAAATGCTTACTCTGCGCAATATCCAGCTCTTGTTTTTCTGTTCTCGGCATTTTAAATTAGCCTTTTGTCATGGACAAGCGATAGCGCGTCGAATCAAAGGAAGAGGATACAGACAAAACCTCACTCAAAGCCTCGAAAAAAGCACACAAAATATCTTTGTCTGTGGGAAGTAAGGAAGATTCTTTTGCCAAGTGCAAAACTTGCGATAGTGAAGTTTGAGTGTGCCTGCGAGCATTGCCGTCACCATTTTTAGCAAAGCAGAACACAGATTTTTTCCATCTGGTGCATCTGCAGTTTTGAAACATAAATTTGATGACGTAATCCGGGCGGAAGTTATGATGGTGGACATTGTGACAGAGCGGCCTTTTATAGCCCCTGCAGCCCGACTTGCCAGAAAGCACTACCCGTTCGGGGTGGTGGGCTGTAGCCCGGAGGGTGGTTCGCCCCCACCTCGCAGCCGACCCCCTCTCAGGGTGACGGGTCAACCGGGGGAGGGGGGAGGTTTCCCTCGGCTCTCAGCCGGACCACCTTCCTCGCTCCACCGCGCACTCTCTCCTGGCTGTTTCAGCGAGCCAATCGGGTCTACCTCCTGATTGGGTAGGCAACGAGACGCCAGAAAAATCATAACAATGATCAATTGCTGAAACAAATACACAGATCACGGCGATTACACGTCATGAAACAAATATACAGAACTTCGACTACACGTTATGATCGTTCGCTGAAACATATATACAGATCACGGCGACTACACACTGTGACCACTTGCTTTCTTGAAAAAAAAAGGTAAAATTGGTGTGTACGCGGTTTCTTTGGTGCTGAAGCCGGCTTTTAGGCTTCAAGTTCTACAGCAACATTTTTAGTAACAGGTAAAGCACTAATTTCTTTGGAGGAATTTTCGAATGGGGAAACATAATTTTCACTGCTTTCGTGAGTTTGTCCAGTGTGGTGAAAGTTTAGTTCAGCTCTGTTACAATGTCCACCATCATAACTTCCGCCCGGATTACGTCATCAAATTTATGTTTCAAAACTGCAGATGCACCAGATGGAAAAAATCCTGGCAAAGTCTAGGCTTTCTTCTAGTGGGACGTTTCTAATAACGCCCAATCCTCTTTTCTGTTTGGCTTTATCTTTTCCTTCATCTCCTCTGGGCTTGTGGCAGGAGACCGCTACTCCAAGGAACGTGGTTATTCCTAAGGCTCTAGTCTGTTGGGCTACATTTTTGCAACCTATGATTACTATGTTTGAACGGTTAGATTGCCTAATTTCTTCTATTTCTCCAAAAGTATCTTTAATTTCCTCTGTCGTATCTGATAGTTTGCTAACGCTTCTTGTCCTTCTTGTCGTCATTGTCGTCGTTGTCTGTTCTTTGGTCTCCTTTTGGTTCTTTTCCTTTGTCTCCCTCCTACTCTTTCGAGGGGGCCGATCCCCCATCTCAAATTGATTTACAACCTACACGAGTTTATATTTTGGTCTACTTGTTAGCACTAATAATAGTGAGACGATTAATAAGAGTTTCTACCGATTTCTGGTTTTACACTAGATTATTTAAATCTTGATTGTTTTTGAGTTAAATAAGAGCTAGGTAGGGTAACTTACTCGCTTCCTCCACCACTCGACTGCGCCTCGAAGCCGTCGACTATGGCGTATGAAATCTTGCTGAGTGCGAGTGATTGTTCTACATATGTCAGGAGATGTGTATTGGAGCATCATTCATTGAGTAGGAGAATACTCTATGTGTGTAACTGTAAATAAATAGAATAGTGTATTATCGCTGCGATCGCATTGTTAGTTTCCCCCTTCTTGACACATTTTTATGTTGTTGTAACTCTAGTTAACGAGCAGGCTAGTAAAACACATAAGCGCAATACCCCTAGACACGACAGAGTAAATACCGCGACAATCATGGCGTGTAGTCGCCGTGATCTGTGTATTGGTCTCAGCAAGTGATCATGACGTGTAGTCACCGTGATCTGTGTATTGGTCTCACCAAGTGATCATGACGTGTAGTCGCCGTGATCTGTGCATTGGTTTCAGCAAGTGATCATGACCATCCCGGGGTCGCTGTCTATCCCCATACTGCTCGCCGAACTCCTGTGTGCACACGACAAGGGGCTGGTGAGGGCCAACCTGATGGGCATCGCCTTTTTCATGTGTGGATTGGCCACCATCTTGCAGACAGTTGTAGGGGTCAGGTGAGAGATCCTTGCTGTTCTTGTAGTCTTTGCCTGTGTCCTTTTTTTTTTGCCCGATCTGTTTCGCCGTTGTGGTGCTTTTGGGCGAGTTTTATAGGTGAGAAGAAAGCCTACTCAGTTACGTCAAAGCTTTTACCTGAACCTAGTTATGTACACACTTGTGTATACGCACCTAAATACTTATATAAATATATAGACCGCTGTTAGTATAATTCATTTGATCGGATTTGTCGTCATTCAAAGCTGTTGTCAATGTACATGAAAAAGTTTTAAACCTCTCTTCTAGATTACCCATCATTCAAGGCAGCTCCCACACTTTCCTCCCACCTCTGATCTCCATGATGGCACTTGAGAGATGGCAGTGTCCCGCAGGTAATAAGCATTTTTTTTTTAAAAAGGCGTTCACGCAAAATGAAACACTCTTATATCTCTCGTAAATGCCGAAAATCGGCATATATATATATATGTTTGAACACGTATTCCATTTAATTAGAAGCCCAGCGAATTTGCTGGTGTGTTCTGAGAATCCTTGTAAAAGTAATGAAATCGGCAATCCAGTGGCTTCAGGCCACTATAAATCTTGCGAGGCCATTTACAATGGTAAGACGTGAACCAGTCTTTTTATTTATTTTTTTAGAAAGTAGTATTGTTTTTGCCGACTGCTTTTCTAGTATTTCCCATTTGCCAAACTGAGTTGAGCTGGACTTACCCATGTGTCTGCTCTATCAGCAGATCGCCGTCATTTGGAATCAACAAAAAGATTGGACTGGATTATTAAGTGGGTGGGTGGGTGGTTGAAAAGGGGGGCTAATCCGTCGGGGAGGACAATGCAGCAGTAGTAGGGAGTGGGACGAATGCAGAGCCGGGATTTTCACGTTCCACTAAATCAGTAACTCGATGGCTGCCATCTGTAGAAAAGCCCGTTCTGAAATGGCCACAATGCGTGTTTGTACAGATCCTGATGATATCTCTGAACAGCTGTGGAAGGACCGCATGAGAGAGGTAGGCGAAGGTCTGTTACTGCGTGCTGCCATATGCTCTTGTAATATGACAAACACAGCTTCAGGTCTCCAAGAACGAATTCAGAAAGTACAATCCAGAAAGCTGAATGGCGTCTCAGTATGCTGACTTTAGCATTTTTATGATGCCAATATTTTAAATAGTTTTCGAAGAAACGGGTCGAATTTATTGCTAAAATCTTACAAATTTGTTAGGTTCCCATATTTCCACCATTTTTAAGAGACAAAATAGATCAAGTGTAATTTTTTATTTATTTGTTTCACAGCAAGTGAATGAGTGAGTGCGCGTGCGAGTGACCGGTATCAACAGATTTATACAGAATTATATAGAAGAAGGTACAGCATTAGAAAACACGTTAACATTTCTTAAATTCTGAGATAATACCATACCAAACGTTTTTAACTTAGTGTACATAGGAAAAGACGTCCATTTGTTGGAGGAAACATGCACATAACAGAAATAATTTATTTGTATCGATAAAAAGTAGATTGCAGGTTGGAAGTAATAACAATTTTCTTTAGATTTATAACACCTACAGAGACCTGAAAGATTTCCCGAATACCTTGACTAAATGTAACAACATTTTCACGTTGTTGATGCTGTTCCTGTCGTTGCTGTTGCTGCTGCTGTTGCTGGGGGGAGGGGGGTTGATGTGTCTAACGTCTGGATGGGCGTTCACGATCATTATGTTGATTGTATCCCTATTTATGGTTTACGGGCATGACTATTGGATATAGTTTACCCATGCCCTGGGCAGCAGATGTGTTTGTCTGTCCGTCGACTTTGTGCTTGCGTGCACGGTCAAGCCAGGTATAGCCTATACATCCCTGTGTTCTGACGGCAGATCCAAGGCAACCTGATGCTGGCCTCTCTGGTCCAGGTGCTACTGGGCTGCACGGGGCTGATGGGATACCTGCTGCGCTACATCGGCCCCCTCACCGTTGCCCCCACCATCGCCCTTATCGGCCTGTCGCTGACCAACGTCGTCGTTTTCTTCGCCAAAGTGCAATGGGGCATCGCCTGCCTGTAAGTCAACCATCTGCACGACAAATCCGCTGTTTTGGAGCAGGTTATGACGCGCGCGTGACGAGACAGAAAAGTGACAAGGAAGACGATGACGGAAAAGGAAGGAAAAGGATGGATGGCGATGAGGAAAGGGAAGAACGATATGTACCGCCATATCTCTATGTCTTCCTCCTCCCTAACCTCAACTCTTCAACCATTCGCTTTGTCGCAAACCCGTTCAGATTCATCAACTCAAGCAAGGAAACCAAACACTGTTTGCTTGCTTTAACATGTGCACAAAGTCAGCATCTAGAGTTCTCGCGGTACAAAGCTAAAGAATAATGTTTCCAAGAGAAGATCTACACTGAAAGCACACGATTTTTGCTGTCCTAGTTTTTTAAAAAGTGGTGCGCCGCCAAATCGCCTCTGGAGTAGCAGATCTGAGCTTAAAACAGCACCAAATGCAACGTTTTTTTATTTCCTTCTCTAGGGGAAAAAATGGCCGTTAAATCAGAGAGGTGTACGGCATGTCAGTCCGTCCAAACGCTGCACCAACATAAACATGATCTGTAAATAGTTTCTCTATTAAGAGCATATTAAGCCGACCTTTTGAACAGCGACAGAAGAGGGCGTGGAAAGGGTAAAAATATATTGAAAGTAGTAACCTGACGCTTCATCCTTAACCTGTTTCTTTCAGGACTGTGGTTCTGGTGCTGGTGTTTTCTCTCCTCCTCAGTCGATATCGACAACCTTGTCTGTCCTGGTCACGTGCCAGAGGATTCCACATCGAGCGCTTTCCAGTCGTACACCTGCTATCGGTTGGTTTCTGTTGATATCTAATATTTTAAGCCGAATGTGTCTTTATTTGTTATATTATACAAAAAACGCACGCCTGAACTGATCCACACCAAATTCGGCACGCGGGTTCATTTTCACCTGCAGATGGTCAGCTAAACAAAAATGAAATAATAAATGCGACGACGCCCTTAACAAGTTGTACACAGCGATTATCGTGCAAGGGAGATCACTACAAAGTCTTTTCTCTTTAGTATGAAGAGTACTTTCCCTTGCCTCGTTTGACAGCAGGGAGACCGCAGGCAAGAGTAAGGGCTAGGGAAGGAGTAGGGGGTTACGAGTTGGGGGGGGGGGGGTAAAGTGGTAGGTAAGGGGGATACAGAAAGCGTAGGGGTGGGTGGGGTAAGAAAAACCTGGGGAGCACCGGGTCCCCTGGGTAGTATATGTATATATAATTATAGCGAGACGCTTTCCGAGTTCATTTATTAATCTGGGAGTTCTGTAACCTCTGTCGGACAAAGCCAGTTAATGTGGCCCAAACAGTATTCGGTGTCGTTTAGATATTTAAAAAAAAACTTACATTGCTGAGGGCAAAGTGACTGGTGAAATAAGTTTACGGAGGAAGGGATGAAGCAAATGGAATGGCGTAACGTGACGTATACGTGTGCAGCTTCTACTGGCTATGGTCCTCTCCTGGATGACGTCACACATACTGACTGTGACTGACGTCTTTCCGAACAACGTCAACAGCACCTATTACATGGCGCGCACTGACGTTAGACTGCACGTACTACAGGAGTCACCGTGGTTTGCCTTCCCCTACCCGTGTAAGTATCGGACAGGCTAACAGACAGGGAAGAATAAGGGGTCAGAAGGGTAATACATTCAAAGGTAATAACTCTCACGATAACGATCCGACTTACTCCGATCAAAGCAGTGGTAAAGAAAACTGCGACTTCTTTGGTGACGTTAACTTTATTAACTGTCGTGTTCAAGATAACATTAAAAAAACATCATGGTGACGCTAGGAGCTAAAAGCTCATGGAACGCTCGCTATGTAAGGCATGGAGAGGAATGAAAGCAGCTTTCTGAAGTAGTCTAGCATGACAACTAAAAAAAAAAAAAGTTGGGTTATGCTTTCCTGTTTCCATCTGACTTTGTGAAAATATGTGAGACCAGCGTATTATACACATAAGCTACAGCTTTGGCAAAGCTAATGGAAAAAGACCGTATGATTATTTCCTCCGCATTTTAAAAAAATTCTAAAAAATTTGAATAAAAAGGTAATTTTTGTCTGTTGTGCGGTGTCTGAATTTACGCATCAGTTCATTTTCTATATGATGTTTGCCCTCTACCGAAGTCGTGACCAGAGAGAGAAAGAGAGAAGAAGGGGAGAGACAGATATATATAGAGAGAGAGACAGAAAGAGACAAAGAGAGAAAAAAATTGACTGGTTTGGAAACAAATCCCTGCACGATAAGAAAGATTAAGGATTGCTCACTTTCATCATATGGATTTCTTTCATTTGTCGCTTCTCTCATTGCTGGGATGTTCTGTGAGAAAACATTTAACCATGACATCAGAAACGGTTGGAGAGGTAGTCATTTACGTTTTTTCTCCAGAAGATTTTCATTTGAAAAAGAGAGTGAGTGGATAGTCTTCGATCGTGTTTCTATTTGTTTCCTATCGTAACGTTTCTTTCGTTTTCACAGTTCAGTTTGGATTGCCCACGGTTAGCGCTGCGGGATTTTTTGGCATGCTAGCGGCCACTGTGTCGTCAGTTATCGAGTCTGTCGGCGACTACTATGCCGCTGCAAGAATTTGTCACGCTCCTGTGCCGCCCCCTAGTGCCATGAACCGTGGCATCGCCATAGAGGGCGTGGCTAGTGTCTTCAGCGGCATGATGGGAGCTGGCCATGCTACCACGTCCTACAGTAGCAACACTGGGGCCATTGGTCTAACCAAAGTGAGTGCCAGCCTGTGATTTTTCGACATAGTCACACCAAAGTAAAACGTGTCCCAGTATCAACATAATTCATTTTACTTCTTCTGATCTCAAGCTACCTGGTGTTGGTGATTTAAAGCTCTAGCTGAATGTTAAAAAATAAACCAAACTCCTTGAGTTAGTATTAGAACTGGGCGAGTCGTGATCATTGTATGTGTCTGAATAAACGTCTCCTTAATACTTTGTGTTTCGATTTTGGATTTGCAGTGTGTTCTTTCTCCACTTCCCGTCTTTCTCTCTCTCTCAGAGGAACTCGGAGGAACTGTGCGGATTGTTTGGGACCTGTATGCCAACTCTTTCCGATCTACATAGGCTAAACGTAAAAACTGGGGCAGGGGCATTTCGTGTGTATTATTGACTGAATTTTAATTACTGCATTAGCGCACGCGCACGCGCTCACGTGGCTGGCGGTCAACGAGGTCACCTTCTGATGACGTCTTATTTCTGACCTTTGCCTTAACCTGCAGGTGGCCAGTCTGCGAGTGTTCCAGCTGGCTGGAGTGCTGCTGATGCTGTGCGGTGTGTCCGGCAAGCTGGGCGCCGTGCTGACGCTCGTGCCGGACCCGGTGGTTGGCGGCGTTCTCGGCGTTATCCTCGGCCTCGTGGCTTGCGTCGGCCTGTCCATGGCCTTCTACGCCGATATGACGAGCTCGCGCAACATGACCGTGCTCGGCGTATCGCTCTTCTTCGGCCTGGCCGTGCCGCAGTGGGTCTCCAGCGATCCTCACGCCATCGCCACAGGTTGGGTCTTAAGTTATTGTTATTGCTGCTGCTGTTGCTGCTGTTGTTGCTGTTGTTGTTGTTGCTTCTGCTCTTCTGTCTGTTGTTTATGTTCGTGCCATTATATTGTTCTTCTTGAAACCACAAACTACTTCTCAATTGATCGTCAGCAGCTTGTTCTCGATCGGTTCCTTTCGATGCGGGAAAAGGCTTCTTTCAAGATGAAATTAGGATGCATGCAGTTAGAAGCCTCAAAAGGAAAATGCGGTGAAAGATAAATGTTTACAATCTGGAAAGAGGCTTTTTTATAAAATAAAAATGGATATTCATGCAGTTAAAAGTCTCGATAAATTGTTACAATATGGGAAGAAGTTTTTTAAAAGAAATCAGGATGGGTGCAGTCAGCGTGCTTGAACGATAAATACTTAAATGATCGTGTTTTGTCACTGGCAACAGAGACAGTCTGAGATGCGCAAAGTCATATTACGAGAATTTAGACTTGGAGATCTGCTTAGGCCGTTCATAAACTGTCAAAATTACAAGCTTCTCGCTAACTTCTTGGCTGTACGTAGTAAACCTACACTCCTAAAACGATTTTTAAGATTTCTGTTGAACGAATACGATGGTAACAAATCCTGATCTCCTAATCTGATGGTACTGAAAGCAAATTGTTGGTAAAATCACACCTGACGATGACGTTATCGTTGGCAGGTAACAGTGACCTTGATCAGATCCTGAAGGTCGTACTGGGAACGCCCATGTCCGTCGGCGGCATCATTGGCTGCATCCTTGACAACGTCATTCCAGGTAAGATATCTTCAGGCTCTTTGTTTTCATTCTTTCTCCTTTTGTGTCTGTATTCATTGAAGGGAATGTCAGGTTGACAAAGAGTTTGGATAGAAAACTGGGAAAACTCGCGGGGAAGTGAATCTGTTGAACAGAACTGACCTCGAAAAGACAGAGATGTTAGCAGCACGTGTATAACCTGAGATTATGGGCAAGCCGTAAAATGGTCAACTCCTGTGACATGATTTTGTTAAAACCAGGCACCCCAGAAGAGCGTGGACTTGTCAGATGGCGCCAGATGCAGTCAGGACACGCAGATTCCTGCTCCTCGCGGGTCTACGATATTCCGTTCATCACCGACGTCCTGAGGAAAATACCTCTCTGTTCCTACCTACCCGTGTCGCCCACATATACCCCTCGTGACTGTACGTGTTGGCCCATGAGAAGCCCACGTGATGAAAAAAGCGCGGGATCAAGTGCAACTATTACCAATGGGAATCTTGCGGTCGAAATCAACACCAGTGAGATTCATGTCGTATAACTACAACTGCTGCACTCGTACTGGAAGATCATATCTGTACTCCATGCCAAGAGAAATGTCAGTTTATGTATATATTCTTTTATGTTTCTCAGTCTCTCTCACTCACCCACCCACTCTCTCGCTTTCTCACTCACTTAAACCCTCCTACCTTACCACCCGCCCGCCCGCTCGCTCTCTCGCTAGGCTGCGCACCTGCCCAACCACTGTGTGTATATTATATTTGCTGTTCTTTATTCTCTTATGCATTTCAAAATGAATGGGGCAATTTAAGTTACACCTTATCACAGAAAGATTAAGATCTGAGGCTTGAGTTAATTTTTTATCACAAAACTTCTACAAAGTGTATATTAAGCATTTTCAACTCGTTGGCTGCATCGCTATTTTGGAGTACCTTGTAAAATGGGTTTCACATAGTTTGGTCTGTTTCACCGATTCATCAGCCATGTCTACATCGGGACAACCAGCAGGCCAAACAGACAGAAACATGAAAAAAAAATCGAAAATAAATGTACGACAGACAAGACCTGAACCCACGAGTCACAAGTTTTAGTTTCTAATGAAAACCTTTGACCATCAGCAGAAATATTGCAATTGGTGCATTATTAGAAATTATTTCGTGTTTACTATTTATTATTCTGAGCGAAATATTTAACTGTCTGCCTTCACACAATGTGGACCACCATGGCGACTTTCAAATAATTATTAGAAAACAATTTAATTTGCATTCTCATTCTGGAATTTACTTCTTAAAATCTTGTTTAACTTACTCGTTTCATTAAAACTCAGCGAACAGCGATATCCGTTTTCCAATATTTTCTGAAATGCAGATTTTTCTTTCCTCTTATTTCTGAACTGCGAAATCTGCGGTGGAGTGCGGGGGACCTGTTATCTGATTATTTGAACTGAAAATCTTAGGGGTGGGTGACTTGTTCCTTGACATCAAAATCTGTTGATTTCTACCCCCCCCCCCCCCCCCCCTCTCTCCCGTTTCCGAACTTCAAAATCTGAAGGGTTTTTCTCCCGAACTGCAAGGTCTGCTTCGTTGTGTGTGTTTCTGAACTGCAAAAATTTGTTTTCCCCTGTCTCTGAACTGTAAAATGTATCGGTTTTCTTTTCTTGTTTCTGAACTGCACCGTCTCTTTTTTCTGAAATACAGTAGATATTTATTTGTTTATTTATTGACAACGAAAATTCATGTCTCAGACTACTGCAAGCTGGGAAGTTAGGGAAGAACTTTAGACAGCTATTTCCGTTTGATTGATAGGAGCCAACCCCTTCCTCCACCCCCTTCCACACACCCTACCCACGTACCCCACCACGCTTGCAAAAAGAGGAAACAAAAATAACCTATAAGAACCAGTTTGTCATATTTTTGAGACTGCCAAACTTATTTTTATTATTCTGATAAATTGATCAGGTTCTCAAAAGCAATAAAGAATTTGTAAGTAACTTGGGTTTTGTTTCGTTTTGCTTCGTTTTGTTTTACTCGTGTATCTAAACATTTCAGTTTCCATGGCTTCAAAAGCCTATCTGATAAAACTGTCCGCAGCTGCCTCACCTGCCCCACCTCCCCACTCGCTTTACGCGCTATATGAGCTCCCATGCAGTAATACACAGTGCTTTTTTTCTCTCTACAAAACACCTACACCCCGTGTCAAGGTCGCCTGGGTTTTGATTGACTTTCCGTTCGACTTTCCACTTTCCGTCGAGCTTTAAATAACCAACATTCTTTCTGAACCGAGTTTTTTTTTAAGTCAGTTTAGGTCACTGAACCAGGGAACTACTTTCAGGTCATTAACATTACTGTTGAACGTTCCACACACACACACACGCTGGCACACACACACAGTTGTGTAAACAGAATACACAGTAGCCAATCCGTCGCTGTGTTTTAAAACACCCTTTGTTGCCTCGCGCGCTCCTCCTAATCGTCAGGGTCATTGTAATTTAAATGATAAAAATGTTGTAAATTATAAACTTAAAAAGCAATTTTTTAATTTATCAGCGATCTTATCATAACAGTTATACAATGTTGTACAAAATGCACCTAGGAACGTCCAGATGTTTCCAGTCCAATGAAAACATAACGCAGTGTCAAACGCATGTATACTTTTTCAGCTATGTATGACCAAAAAACCCCACATAGGTCTACTTCTCCAAGTAAACATTTGGGGACAAATTAACATCATTGTACTATCAGCTGACAAGCAGCTTAGTACATTATCAACTGTCGTTTGTGCCTATTACGTTCGTTCTGTCGTCACCGTGGGAAATAAGACTAGTAGGTTTTACGACCTACAAACCACGACAATGCAGGCTTTGTAGGTCCACTTTTTGTTGGTTTCATGCTTTAAGGCTGTCGATTTCTCGGGAGATTGTACTCGATATACCAGACCAGCAATGCCAATGTGACAGCGTAAACAGCTCGCTGTGGCAAGGGCGCTACAGATGCCAGTTGAGGTTGCAACCCTTTCAATGCGTTTATTGTAATGTCGAGTCCCTCCCCTCTCCCCCCTCCTCTTTCCTCTTGCAGCAGCTTTGGCGCTAGCATGGGCGAATGTGACGACATTGCGGTGCAAAGGCACGCACGTCTGACACTGAGACAAGGCATTTGCAATTCTTTTCTCTCGGGGATTACACTCAAGTGATTTACAAGACAGGTGGCACAACGCTGTTTATGTTTGCTCTTGTGGTGGTGGGTATAAGGTAATAAACAGGGGGGTCGGGTAGGACATGAGATGGTTTAGATCGACATTTTTTTTGTATGTCTTCGTGTTTCACTAATGAAATTAATCGTATTGAGTGTTTACCTGAGGGTTAACATTTACAGAATAGTTTGGACTAAAATTTTTCTGTAAATCTATTTGACAAGTTTACAGATTTGCTTGCCCTGAATGGGTCATTTGATAAAGTTCTTTTATAAATATCTTTAATATATTTTCTATCTTCAAAATATTGTGCAGCTTGGTGTTGATGCAATGTATTTTACTAGCATGCTTTTGCTGTGTTTCCCGTTTATTTAGAAACCACTCCCTGCACTGACGACAATTGTGCACTGCGTGTTACATAACTACCTTGGTCTGTATCCATGTAGCAGAGAGGAAGAATCGTCCGTAAGGACAGACAGCTTCAGCCAGCTGTAGTCTCCTTCCTTGCATCAAAATTAAAATTATCTTCATCGCTTTGTCTTTGAAGCATTGTTGTTGGTGTTTAGTTTAGCCGAGCAGAAGATGATGGTGTCGGAGATGACGCCGAAAGGAAGACAACAAACAGCTGGGGGTAAGGAAGTCGGACCTACCTGGCGAACTTCACTTCAAAGTAAACCAAACTCCGCCGCCACTTCTGTGTCTGCTTCTTGCAGTACAGGTCAGTCTGAGCTGTCTGTCAGCGGAATTAATTACCTACTCATGATAGACCATTTACGAGGCAGTCTGAATTGTCAGGAGGTAGCAAGTGATCATTAAGGCCTACGTGTATTTATTTCAGCAAGTGATCATGACATGTAGTCACCGTGATCTGTGTGTTTGTTTCAGCAAGTGATCATGACGTGTAGTCGCCGTGATCTGTGTGTTTGTTTCAGCAAGTGATCATGACGTGTAGTCGCCGTGATCTGTGTGTTTGTTTCAGCAAGTGATCATGACGTGTAGTCGGCGTGATCTGTGTATTGGTCTCAGCAAGTGATCATGACGTGTAGTCGCCGTGATCTGTGTGTTTGTTTCAGCAAGTGATCATGACGTGTAGTCCGCGTGATCTGTGTGTTTGTTTCAGCAAGTGATCATGACGTGTAGTCCGCGTGATCTGTGTATTGGTCTCAGCAAGTGATCATCACGTGTAGTCGGCGTGATCTGTGTATTGGTCTCAGCAAGTGATCATGACGTGTAGTCGCCGTGATCTGTGTATTTGTCTCAGCAAGTGATCATGACCATCCCGGGGTCGCTGTCTATCCCCATACTGCTCGCCGAACTCCTGTGTGCACACGACAAGGGGCTGGTGAGGGCCCACCTGATGGGCATCGCCTTTTTCATGTGCGGATTGGCCACCATCTTGCAGACAGTTGTAGGGGTCAGGTAGTATCAGAGTCAGTGAAACCCTCGCTCCCCCTTCCCCCATCTCTCTCTGCCTCCCACTCCCTCCATCCCCATGTCTTCCTTTCTCTCTGTCTTGTAGTTAGATATGTGTTGAATAATCATATCTTGATGGGAACGACTGCCTCTTTTTTGGCTGATTTTAATCAGACGATCCTTCGAGGGACAAACTCTGGCGTTCTCAGCCATGCGTTCCATAACGTGTGCGCCCGACCTGGGGCCTTAGTCTTTCTTACACAAAAACGGCGGGCGGGTGTTTCCCACGCACTTCATGCTTGACTGGAAACAGAGTTAGCCGAACTTCTCTGGTCGAAGAAAGATCGAACGGTGTCGACGTACTGCGGAAATCTCTGCGTTCTTCACCAGTCCTTCCATTTGACTGTAGAAAGACAGCAATTACCGAATATAAAATTTGAAGAGTAACCACCACAGTATGAGATCGTCTGGGTTTCTAAAAACCACGAAAGGCAGGATTCTGGTTGTAGAACTTAAATTTCACCTTCTGCTGTCTAATGTACATCCTAAACTTGTACACCTAAGGAGGGCGCGTGCATTCTATTTCCCAGGATAGTACTGATTACTTCTTCGATGTGGGAACATTTGAAGACTGTAAGAAAACCGAGAGAACGTGACCTTTAGCACTAGCACTAGTGTACACATACATAGCAAGATTTGTTGCATAATCTGGGAATACTGATAGTCGTAAAGGCTGTAGCTGTAGCTCGACTTCTGTTTTAAATTAGGAATATTGTAACGGAAATTTTCTATATACATGATTACCCATCATTCAAGGCGCGTCCTTCACATTCTTTCCTCCTGTTATGGCCTTTGTTGCGTTACGCAAGGTTTTCTTTCAGCGCGACTGTTCTAAACACTGTATCATGTCTTTACATAGTATTGCATC
>SMGT01010275.1:3301-52624 GCA_004794575.1 Lanistes nyassanus
AATCATCGTACAAAAACTTCAACCACATCCCACCAGATGAAACATTTTTGTCAAATTACAAAAGCACTTACTCATCTTCAGAATGTTTTTCAGCCTGCCCATTCTGACGCATCTGGAAGTATGCCACCCGTAAAACATCAGCATTTAAACATACAGCTTCAAAGCTGGGGTGCAGGGTGATGCATTTAAATTTATGGCTGGTTTCCCTCTGCCCATCATGTATTCTTTCGAAGATTTTTTCATCTTCCTGACAACAGAAATGGTTTTCCGGTGCAGATCCAACCATGCAGCAACCACACAGACACCTGACAGAAAAAAAAAGCTGTGAAAGTGCCAACCAGTCCAAAAGCAGGCAACCACAGCAGTACAATATTTATATTCACAGTGTTGGTCTTTTGGTACTAGATAAGTTCACTGGCACCCCTGTTCAACTTGCCAGAATGACAAATATAACTGCAGATGCTCAGCATAAGAGAATACAGTAACTTAACCCATTTTCCACACCAATGTCTAGTGTCTTCCCACAGTACTGCAGCTGAATCTGGTTTGTCATCAAAGTTGTATGCTATAAACATGAATGTTGACTTCCAACTAAACCTAAGCTGATGGTTGCACAAGATCCAAAATGATCTTACATCAACTAACCTGTCAAAATTACACTAATTTTTAGTTCAACAAGCAGCATCTCAACCTGTCAAATCTTTTTAACCTAATATTTGAAATAGTTTTTATTTAATCAGTGTTGCTTCAAATCAGTGAACTGCTATAAATGAACAATGAAACTTTTTTTTTTTTAGCATCTTGAATGCATTTAACATACTAAATACTTGCAAACGTTTGCTTTAAAATGATACCCTGCAGAAAGTCTTTGTTGTTTTTGGTTGAACCATCTAACTGCTAAGTGTTTTGACATTCCAGGGCGTTATATAGATAGATCATAATAGGCAAATTATTGACAATTACTGGCAATTATGACAAAACATTCAGATACCGAAAACGAAAATTCTGAACATATCACTTACCAGTGAGTCGTGTCTTCGTTGCGTTCTTTATCGCGATCGCTGACACTGTGACCCTCAGTGAGCTGCACAACACGTTTTCTATTTTTGCCAACCTTCTGGGAAGCTAATGGCTCGAACATGTATGGCGTTAAACCTTTCCCTGTGTCTTCAATTTCTTCGAAATCTGAGAAATCCGACGAATCGCAAAATGATTCTGAGGAACTCATTTTGAAAAGTTAGGCTCTGGTCTGGACTGAACAACACTCGTAGATCGCGTTTTCTGTCAGCTACGTCACTTCCGGTTGTCTGCTCCGTAGGTAAAGTTTTCGGCAATCTCCGGAGCGGGCCCGACCCGAAAGCTACACTTTAAAGCTCGATACAGACAATAGTTGAACGATCTTAAACTTAAGACTTTAAAAATAAGTGTATTTATAGGGCGCCAGATCTTATAAGATAATATTATAAAATAATTGAGATCGAGGCACCCACACTCGTGCTCGCACGAGACCCTCGAGAAAGCGCTTGCGCAGACAGGACAACATCATCCATCTCCATTCCCCACTTCAAATCAGCTGTTTGAAAATATGACCGCTTTTCTTCTTGCTGTACTTTTTATTTTCTTACCTGCAGGTAGGTTCCTTCAGCAACCGTTCGTGTAGCTGTGGTGTTTTGTCCTCTTGTGCGCCACACCATAGATATAATTTACGTATAGACCCTTATGAATAGAAAGAGGAAGTTATTTAACAGTTGAGTGTACTAGTATCACATTATAATATTATTATTCTACGATGACTCTGTGATCTTTACAATGACCAGATTTTCAGAACCATGGGCAATAACAACAACAAAAAAGTTCTGGTTGCATGGGGATGTAAATGAATTAATTGTCCGATTTTTCAAAAGTGACATCGAATACTAGATGGCAACAGAAAGAAATCTGAGATGTTTGGTGAAGAGTGCCCTGCGGTTACAAACAAGACTTATACTGGCACAAAGAAGAGATATAACTTACATGTTGCAGTAGGGGATTTAGATCGTGTTCGAAACACTTGAAATAATTTTAAACTTCTGCAGGTGATCGGCATATTTTAATAGCTTATTGCCAATCATAGACACATGGCCCATCAGAGGAAAGAAAACCCCATCCTCCTTCCCCTACCCCATTAGATAAATTCTTTCTCTGTATTATGATGGAATATCACTCAGTTATAATTTGCACTATCTCAGCAGCTGAGACAAACTTAATTTAATGTTGCTGTCAGTGGCACTCGACTAGCTGTTGAGTTATGGAGTTATGCTGAGTTATTGATGTTATGGAATACCGAGAATGCACGGACTTCCCATGCCCGAGACCACATGGCTGCTAAATCAAGCAACCTGACACCCCCCGCCCCCCCCAAAAAAAAACACACACACACACACAAAACCCCAAACAACCCTAAAAAACATTTCCTGATGCTTTTAACTCTTTGCCTACGATGTAGATAGTATACTATCTACAGCCTATCATACCCTTGAGTCTGCGCTGCTTGCATACTTTCTACGGATTAAAAAATTTGCAGCGACGCATTTAACGGTGTAAGGCAGGAAAACTTATGCAAGTGTGCAAGCAGCGCAGACTCAAGGGTATGAAAGGCTGTAGATAGTATACTATCTACATTGTATTAACAATTTCCAGGCAGTTTTTTTTAAAAAATCTACGGGGAGTGTACCAGTCAGTTGTTTAAACTAAAGTATACCAGAGCACAGAATTGGTGAGGAAGAAAAAATAGAACATGTTTTCATTTGGCAAAACAAATGAGACAAAGAAAGCTGCTCTCGAGTGACCCTAATATTCATATTTAAGCAATAAGTTGATACCCACATGCATTTGCAAAGAGAGCAGAAGGGCTCCCTGGTTCTGGGATTTTCAGGACGTCTAGATATGTTATCATCACTATGTTCCAACCAGGACCATTTCCACTTGTTCTTCCATTTTAAATTTTTGTTGTCAAAAGTTGTACCTCAAACACGCGCCGCGATGGGGCAAACTACAGAATAAAGCAACAGCTTAACTATATGAGAACTACTCGATATGAAAAACCATGTGCTGAATGGTATGATAAAGCAATTGTAATAAAGTGGACAAGTGTTTCCACAGTGGCCAATTTAAGCCGCGGAATTCTTTTTAATGCAGTAGACTTCATTTCCAAAGAAATCCACAGACACTACTGGCAGACATCACTCACAAAACAGTGGGTATGGCGCTTCAAATTTTGCTTTAGGTGTCACCAAATGTCGTGTGGCGCCTTCATCTTCTGAAGAACTGTCACAACTAATTTTATAAAGAAACAGGATAGGTTATATCTGAATTTTTATACAAGAAATGCAGAAGAAAAAAGAAAATTATGCACATATTTTCTCTCTCGCTCTTTTGCTCATTCTCTCTCACACACACACTCACCCCCACCCCTCACCCCCACACACACAAGGTGAATTCCAGATAAAACTATAAAATTGTTGGACCTGCGTGTTAGTCTTTTTCTTTTTCGGAATCGTATCTGGATCCGACAAAAAAAATTAGAAATGTTTTCTTCAACAAATATTTGTAGCTATTTTCTCCAAACTGAGATTATATAAGATATTAATATTATTATTCTCAACTTCTATGCCTTTTTGTCCCTTACATTACAGTAATATGTCATATGAAGGATTTTCACCCTAGCGACGCACCTAATAATAATTGCATACCTGATTCATACAATGCATTATGTTAAGTTATGGAGCTTTTTCGAAAATGTCGATAGGTACAAGAAGATAACGGACCTCTTATATTCTTGGCCAGAAATTCTTTCAATATCCAAACACCAACAGAGGTGCGGCCGAGGCTTCCCCTAGGCCTTTACATTGTCATCTATAATCAAAGCGTTGTCAATGGTAAACTTGGAGGTGTTGCCATGGATTTGCTTTATTTACAACTATTTTGAACAAGCAGCAGAAAACTATATTCAACACTGTTAAAAAAATTAATATTTCTGCATACTACATAAATAAAAATAATTTTAAATTTGCACCAGTTGTGATCTATATGCTTTTGTCTTATAATGGAAAGAAGAAAGAATAAAGAGTTTAAAAATAAACGATAAATATGTATACAGCTGTCCATAGAAATAATGTATGGCATATGACTCCACTTCTTCATTGCTGTCTGGCTCGAATTCTACTATTGACTACTTTTTGGCTGTCACGAG
This sequence comes from Lanistes nyassanus, assembly GCA_004794575.1. Classification (NCBI taxonomy): domain Eukaryota; kingdom Metazoa; phylum Mollusca; class Gastropoda; order Architaenioglossa; family Ampullariidae; genus Lanistes; species Lanistes nyassanus. The sequence continues at coordinate 7,533 of SMGT01010275.1, forward strand.
TTGGAGGTCTGGTGGGTCAAAGATATTGCAGGTGTTACATGATGGTCAGGTAGGGATTAGTAAAGGAGGGGGAGATAATGCATCAGAAGGCAGCGGCTAACTGGTAGTATCGACCACTGGGGGCTTTGTAGTAGTCATGAGGTGTGAACTGGCAGGGGTTGGCGAGTAGCTATGTCCACTCGTGGTGTCCACTTAGGGGCGGGTTCTTGTAGTTGACGCGGGTGTGGCTTCTGCTGTCTCTGTCCTGATTGGTTGATGTATGTAACTGTCTCGTTGACCATGTTTATGTGAATGCAAGAATGTGTGGATGAAAGCTTGGAATAAAAGGATTGGTTTAGAATGCCAAGTCATCTTTTTACCAAGACTCCGGGAAGATCTTTTGACCAGTACGCCTGCGAGAGATATCTTTGGCCAAACCTTCTACTGCAGATCTGCTATGAAAGAGAAGTACATGTCTTGTGCTGAAAGTCTGCTGAAGACTGAACCTGTTCTACTGAATTTAGGTGAAATCTAGTATCAACGGCACGTGTCTTGAGTAGACCAGTTGCCTAGCGCAAGGTACTCTTCGGGGAGTTGTGGTGTTCCTCTAAGACTGGTGTGTCACTCTTGCACGTGTTCCTCTAGTGTTGGGAAATCTCTACACTAACCAGGCAAAAGGACAAACAGCAGAACGTAAAGGAGGGAGATCGAGGGACTGCGGACAGACAACCGTCTAAAGCAGGAGGCAAAGATCCAGCCTTAAAGGAAGGCTGGCTGCAACTTAGCTCTAGGGAGAGAGTTTAGAGGTCGAAGGAGGACAGAGAAGGCACAAGGGTGGGTTTTGTGACATGAGGGTGAGCGCTTGCATCTCTCAGTAAGCTGTGTCCAGAGGCAAAGGACACGAGGGGAGATCGGCCATACGAATCTGGTTCTAATAACGATCAGCCAAGAGGACTTTCTGATTCCAGTCTTCCAGGACAACAGAGAAGGGCGCCCCATATCAGAACAAATTTCTTTACGTGGTGTGAACTGTGCAAATTACCAGGTGAAAGTGTTGTGTGTTCTACACGTGGTCATGGTGTGTGTGCAGCTGCAACAGATATGTGTACCTTCATTGTTATGATAGTAGAGCAAGTGGTGGGAGGAAACATGTTAGTTAACCAAAAAGAAAGCCGGGGAGTCGTTCTCCTTTAAGGAGTCTAGATTATTATTTATTCTGTAAATACTCGCTATCTGTAAATAATATTTTCTGTTTTCTTCCACTGTATTATGGAGTCTTGTTATTCTTTGTGTTGTGGGGAGATTATAGCGGGTGGGGGCTCGTGCCAGGGTGTGCTGAGAGATAAGCATATAATAAGTAATACAGTCAGAATAATTTCCACATACCCACATGTCGTCACCTTAACATTGGTAGTACGGAGCGAGCGCTAAGACGAAGTGTTAAGGTCAAAATATAACTCCCAAGTGGCGACATTGGCCACCTTTAAAACAGCCTTTTTTTTTAAAAAAAAAACTCTTACTGCGAATTAAGGTTTGTCAGTAAATATCTTTTCGCACATTATAATAATCAAATTTAATTATGTACAAATATTGTGCCAAATGTTACCAATATCTTTTAAATAAAAATGTCAAAAAAGCCACAGGTTACTTCTTTTCTTTTAACTGCTGTTTAAAATGTGAACTAGAAGTATTAAAATTCTTTTAGATATTCTTAGTCTTAATTAAAATTAAAATGCAAGATAAAAGAAAAAATCCAGTACTGAAGTCTCTTGACTGACCTTGTTATTATTTAGAATAAGACTTGCCATCTACGTTTAGGACAAAATCACAAATTTTCTATTATAATTAAACACGTGTTGGTAATATAAAAACTGTTTTTAAACTGTATATTCTGTATTAAATTTACTAAATTACTTAAAATTACAGCCGAGTTAGCCTAGCTTGGTGCGCTTACAGATAAGTGTAGGAGTGAAGTAAAAATATCGTCTAGATAGATCTACATTACAAACCAGGTAAACAATTTCACTGTCGTCAACAGTGAAAACTAAAATAATGGAATGATTTGTAAAACATGCAGTTAGCTTTAGACTGTAGCTGAATGTTATATGCAGATAAGTCGGCTGAAACAAGCAGTTCCATCATTTTCGCAAGAACGTTTGATTAGCTCACAACTTATCCTTATCCATTTGGGGTTTGTGTTGTATTTCATCTGGTGCCATTCACCGCAGCCTCTTCTGCTAAGCTAATAAAAATTAACTGTGTAAGCACAGAAGCTTATTTAAAACGGGATGGACTAAAAGGGTATTTTTTTTCAAATGTTACAGTAAGTCCACTTGGGGTGGAGTTCGTCTGTCCAGTCATCAAAAATGGACTCAACATTGTCAGCTGCAAAATCAACAGAACAGATGTCACGGCTGCCAAGTGCGCATCGGATGAAACTGTGATATTTGATCGCACAAGTTCAATTGGTGTCACAGTCACATTATGTGTCGTACAGAGTTTCAATCATTCTGAATGCAGCTCTGTTTCACAGCCTTCCGCTAATAGCTGCTGGTGCAATGGTTTTGATGGAGAGATCTTTGATTACAACTTTGCTTACATGGCCGATGACGCTCGAGATCTTGGTGCAGGACTGGAGTGTAAAATCTGTGTGCCATTAAAGAAACACTTGGATGTCGACGCCGATAAAAACTGCACAAACATGACGTTTGGTATGTCCATACACAGAACAGCAGTGACGTCGCAGATGCACAGACAATATTTTAACCACACGAAGATATTTCAGGTTTATCCTCGAATTTTTGGCACTCGCACACACATCTCTGTCTCTCCAACTCTGCAGGTTATATATTCTCCGTTGTTATATGATTTGCCTATAATACTGAAGCAGTCCCACACAACAACAAACGATATAAGCAATTTTATAGCTATGTCCAGAAAGGCTAAAACAAAAGCACCCAGTTCTCATACAGCTCAGCTATTTCTATCCGGAGAGAGAAACACGGGTGAGCTGTGACTGTAGCTCGCTACAGAACGCCGTAGCTGCGCTGGGTGCCTACGGAGAAAAATGGAAATAGCCGAGCCGAATGAGAACCGGGTGAGAGAGATCACTCCTTATCAGGCACTGCTCGGGAAAGTGAAACCAGCGACCCTCCGCTGACATGGCTTTTAGTGCCCACTTTAGCCTATGTCCATGCTACTTGTCAAGTGTAGTTCACTGTCAGTCCTATGCTTACAGTCATTGCTACTTTTCAACAGTAGTTCACTGTCAGTTTTATGCTTATAGTCATTGTTATACTTGTCAGCTGTAATTTATTGTCAGTTCTATGCTCATAGTCTTTGTTGCCTGTTAGCAGTAGTTCACTGTCATTCTATGCTTACATTGTTACTTGTCAGCAGTAGTTTACTGTCAGTAAACTATAGTCGTTGTTATTTGTCAGCTGTAGTTCACTGTCAGTTCTGGGCTTACAGTCATTGTTACTTGTAGTTTATTGTAAAACAACAACAACAACAACAACAACAACAATAAAACCAAAGGAAAAAAAGTAAAATTGGAAACTCCGATGGAAGATGCGATAATCAAACCACCGTATCTTGAGAGGCTGAAACCAACGCTTTATTCACTCGGCTGCGGACCACGTCGGCAGGCTGTGTTCATTCTAGCGATAAGAAGCTTTCATTGTGAGGTTTCGAGTCATGCAGCTTCTTATGGTTGAAATGAGAAAGCGCCTCCGAAGTGCTCTGTAGCTCGACTGTTAGAGGGTTGGGCTTAGGAAACTAAAAAGAATTGGGCTTTTCTCCGGAGCTGTTACAATGAGAGTACACGTTCTGTTTGTATCTCCGCCACCAGTCTTCAGCGCTTGTACTGTGGCATCTTTATGCCTGCCAATAACTAACACAAGACATGAGTTTTATTCAGTCCAAAAATAAATAAAAACAACAACATATCTTAGGAAAAGTAGAGAAGAAAGAAATAGAATGTAAGAGAACACTAAAGTCAACAATAAGAGAACATCAAGAACGCTTATTAATACAGCAATTCACCACACACACACGCACACAAACACACATTCTCTTTCCACTCCCACCCCTCCACCGTCATACAGACATTCTCGGGTCCTCCGCAGCCTCAAAAGCTACTTTTGTGTCTTTAAAAAAAAATTATTAAAGGGTTAAGGACTCAATTTAAATATGCAGGTAAAACAAATTTGCGTACTTGAAGGTACCTATAATCCGGCAATAGGATTAGATTGGCATTAATGCATACTTACTAAATATTGCTTTCATGGATCATATTTCAATGAATTTCCAAAGGGTTGTTCCTGTTACTTGTCAATGTTAATCTCGAGTCTCTGTGAAGGGCTCTAACAGTCTTTTACAGCTTCTCCAAAGCAAAGCACGACAGTAAGACTGCTAAACGATAATTTGACTCTTTCGTCGTATGTGTGTCAACATGTATGTTTGCGTGCGTGCGTGCGTGTATGTATGTATGTATCTCTGTATGTATGTATGTCCAAAAACTCATAGAACTTAGTTCAGAGACTGTTCTCGTTAATAACAGATTAAAAGTTTATTATTGTTTAGGTGGTGCACACAGAGGGGCTATTACAATTCGCATTCTTCTGTTAATTTTTTTTTCTAATGAAAACTCTTACAATCTCAAAAATGATTTTGTGTTTGATTATCTAGGAGATGACTTTTATTTGAGTCTTTCTACATGCATCACTGTTGATGCATTTCATATTTACCTGTATGATTCAAAACACACGTGGGTATTCTACTTCTGTTTGTCTACAGGTAGCCCAGATTTACCTGGTGGGTGGGATAAAGGTGTTGTCGCAGGATGCGTGGTAGGAATAGCTGTTGTGCTTATCCCAGCAATCATCTGTGTAATCAAACATCGTCGTCAACTCCGACATTGTCAGTACGTATCTCTGCCAACTTCAGTCATGAATGCTGTCTAGTGCAAACTGTTGCTTAGGGCACAATGAAAGTACACGTGTTACAGTATTTTGGGTTATGCTACAAATAGGAATAGATTCTTCTTTTTAGTATAGGAATTCTCCGGCATTCTATACCCCATCCACCTCCAGGGCTTTCTTCTTGTCACTATGGACATATTCCCTGCTATCCACGAGATACAGGCAGACCTCCATACAGACCGACATGCATGAATTGAGCATGACTGTAGTAACATGACATATCCATTGTCGAATTGCGGTATCACATTTTCTGTAAAATAACCAACCATTACTATTTAAAAAGGTAAAACACTGTATATTAAAGTTTACTTTTGTGATTTTCAGTTTCAGGACTAAAGACATGGTTAAAGAACCAGTAGGAAAAGAGGTATAGAGGGATTCCTACTAACAGCATCAAAATTGTCCAATCTCGTGTTGAGGACAGTTTTCATGGAACCGACATCTGAAACGTTATTGGGTGTTAAATGGCGAGACAGCATAAACTGAGTGCTCACTACCAAAAGATCACTGGAGGATAATTAACCTTGGAATTCATTGTCATAACTTAGGCTGGTACCTATATCTTAAGTCTGCCATTTTCAGTTGTCTTCGCGTTTATAACCATACAATCGATTCCAAAAAGGAAAATTCACATGAGTGTGTGGATCTCTACTGACTTTCTTCCAAATATTCTAAACATTTTTGACACAAATACCACTGCTGGGTTAGCTGAAGCACATGTTAACGTTGTCTGCATATAAGGCATTTCGTGCGCTGGCTACAACATTCTTTGTCCTTTGAAGAGATTAGGAGTGGTTGTGAATTTGTATGCTGTGATAGTAGTGGGGTTTTGTCCAGAAAGTCAAGATGGCACAAATTGAACTTTACAGAAATAGACTGTATTCAGATACTGCGAAGTATAATATGCAGTGTAAAGCCATGATTGTTGTGACGGGCAATGCAGAGATCATCACCTTTTCATTTAGCAACAACCATGCGTGCTGAATGTAATGATCCTGTCTGTAGTGCTCATGATCTCAACACGAACGCACATGGACTGCCCTCTTAATAAGGTCCAGGGTCATCTTTGAAACGATTTCTTGTAAACGTTTGGTCCCTGTCCAGAACTTTTGTGGACAAATCTTATACTAAGCTATGAACACTGAATGTCAGACATGAGCAATGAGGTCACTGCTCTGTAACTAAAATGTAATCTATCGAGTGAAAATTAATAATAGAACTAGAAACCGGACGAAGTTAATAGATACAGTTACTATTTCGAGGCACTGTCCCTTTTTTTTGGACAAAGGCACACAATGATATTTTAACCGATAAACCAACGACAGCATAACTTGCCACACTTTAACTTAAAGGAATTTAAGCACTGTTGTTATTTTCTTTCATACATCCACGTACCTCATCGAATCTTAACGGTGATTTACACAAGTCGGATGAAACTAGTCATTAAGAACTAACGGAACTACGTGCATTTATTAGTCTTATTTCGATAAAGGTTATTCCTAAAAAATATCCACAATGAATGTGCCTGACGTTTGTGGAAAAATACGTCTGTACCCAAAATTTGATGCAGCTTCTTTTTAAATTGTATTTGTTTTAAGCGGATGGACTAGTGAATTATAACTCCTTCCATACTAGTCAAGCCTTGTGATCTGTGCACAAGATGTGTTTTTTGTGCCGAAACACATGTGTTTTATAAACACTGATTCACATGTGGACCAGTATTTTGATACTGCAATTTTATTATCCGCAAACTATACCTCCAAACAATGTTATACTCAATGGTTAGTGAGTGAAATATATTGTGTAAATTTTACTGCTGTTTCTTGCTCTGGTCGTCTCGCGCTCTCTTTGTCATCTCACCGAATTTATCTCAACAGACAGACAGACGGACGGACGGACGGACGGACGGACGGACGGACGGACGGACGGACGGACGGACGGACTAACGGACGGACGGACGGACAGACAACATTATTTTCTAGTTCATACCTTTTGTTTTTTTTTAATTATTGTACTTTGTTTGCAATTTAGATCATTGCTTATGAAATTAGCCCTTCTTTAATACATAGTTTCATTCAGTAGGACACTAAATAGGAAGCTAGAGAGAAAATTTAAAGTTCCACAATCATGAATTAAAAAAACAACCGCCTGTGATCTGTCTCCATTATGCATATCAGTGTTTGTGTGTGTGCGCGCGCATGTGTACGTGTTTGCATGTGCGCACATGCATTCTGTGCATGCATGTGATTATAGGATGGTGTAGTGTGTTAGTATGTATTGACTGTCATGTATTCTTAGAAATTGGTCTTTGGTATGAATCGGCTGTATGCAAGTGGGTAAAAATGACAACAGCAAATAAAGTCATAAACAGATTTAATCACTATTTTGTTTTTATTTGTATGATTTGAAGTTAGAAAATTTCTTTACTTCTTCATGTAGAGGGTACAGGTTTACTCAGTTGTTGTGAAATAACATTGAACAGGCTGTAACTGGGCAGGTGTATAGCAAGCCCACGAGGTGATGGTATGGGGTAGGCCCAAGTTCGGCCCATGTGTAACACATAAGCAGCCCCCACCCAGGGCCCATGTGATACTCCATGCAAGGCCCCAGTTCCCAGCCCAGGTGGCCCATGAAATCTTGCAGGCCAGCTCAGTGGTCTAGTGGTAAAGGGGGACGGTTCCGAGTGCTTTGCAACCCTGTCAAGCCATACAAGACTTAAAAATTGGCAATCTAGTAGCTGCCCTGCCATACGCCTGGCACCATAGGGAACAGTACTAGGACTGGTTGGCCCAGTGTCAGTATGACGCGAATGGGTGGGTCTGAAGCTTGTGTTGTGACAGCTGTCCGACATGAGGCAACACGTTAATAACTTCTCTGTGAACAAGGAGAGTTCAAGTCAGAACACTTTTGAGACCGGAACAGAACGCATTTTACATTGGTCTAAAGAGCTTTAAAAGTGTTCTGGTCTGTGTTGTTGAATACATGTATGTTCAAGTGGCCGGAACATGTATAAATGATGTTCTGACAATGTTCTAAATGTGTGCCAAAAGAAAGTGTTCGGTCAAGTAGGGGCATGTTAAGAACACTTAGGACACAAGCAGCACACAATTTACACACTCAACATATGTTTTGCACCCGCCTTAACATTTTTGCTGTTTTTTTAACACGTTGTTTCAGAAATATTGAGAATCCTGTCAAAGCAACACCGTCATGATATCCACCCATTTTGCAGCGGGAAGTTGATAATGATAATAATTGATAATGTAAACCAACCAGACAGACCAGATTGTGGTCGGCCAGTCTCTGCTGCTTTTATCCTTGTCGTTTGAACTGTTTATTTTGTTTTAAATTCAACCATTCTGGCTTTTACTTAAGCTTTTTGTTATATCTGTTACGTCCTGCAGATCTATGGATACTGCTTGTTGTGTGTAGAACGACTGTCTCGTTTCTGTCTATACTCGTGTACCACACTGCCTGTCTACACTATCTCACTTTATCCTTCTTGGTTTTTTTAAAACTGTGCTTTTCTGACAGTTTTCGCGTATTTAGTAAAAACTTTGCTTATAATCCACATTCCTATCACTTCAGTCACAATGATCTGCAAGATTGTTTGATCTATACGTTGTTGGCTCTGATACAACCCTTCGTGGTGGATGGATCCGTAAAAAACACAAAAGAAACACAAGGCCACGAAAGTTTTCAAGAGACCCTGCACCATCGCATTAGTGCGAAATACCATTCAGCTCCGACGATTCCAGATTGCAGTGTAATGAGTAATGAGTAATGCAGTACGGTAATGCCCAAGCGATCATCGACATTGTCGAGTTTCATCAGTTTTCCAGCTGCAGAGCTTGCATGCATGGCTGTGTCGTTGCATTTTCATTATGGGGAGTGAGAGGGGGGACGGAGGCCTGAGAGTCGGGCAAGTGAACTGTGGATTCGGGCAAGTAGATTTTTCGTTCACTTGCCCGACAGGATATGTGAATATTTTGACCCTGTTTTTAGCCCTGAATAGGACTGGTTTATTTTTTTTTAAAAAAGCACGAGACAGAAGTTTATACATAATTTTAATGCACTCCTTTTTTCCTTTGACATTATAGTCTATACCAGCACTAATGCCGTTTTGAAGCCCGAGTCTAAAACAAAGCTGAACAGTTTATTATGTGTGAATGTAATTGACAGCGGTCTATTCTCTTCGTGTTTCAAATTGTCATGATCCTTTACATAATGTTCGGTACTCGGACGCAGGTACGTACATCTGTTGCTGTGTTTTACAGGATACTGTCTGTTGTGAACGCAAGTTTGTGAAAACCTTTTATAACATCAAGACAACACGCTAGCATAAGTATAAATGTAACACGTTCCCCGTCCCGTCTGCGACACTGGAGAAATCTCGCAGCCTGGGGATGAGGTCACAGGGGACCGACAGATGAGACACGCGATCTTTCCTCTGGCTGACGTGACAACTCGCGCGCAAATCTCGCTGTTGTCTCGTTCTGCAGAGGCGGCTGGTATGGCATGGGAACGCACAGATTCACGTGCATTTTTTTAAAAAGACGGATTGCAGTGTCCATGTCTCCCAGTACCTTTAGTTAATGGCCAAAGCAGGAGTTGAAAGTTTCAGTAATGATTTCTGCAATAGTTTCACTAAGCTTGGTCAGCCATCTTTCAGTATTCCAAAACGACAATTACGAGACCAGCGACAAGAACTGCAACGCACTGAACTTCGCTGGTGGTGGCGGGAAGGGAGTGAATTAAATTAAATACTTTTGCTCACTCGTCTGCTGCACGATTGGTGATTAAACATTTGGCGTGTCCAAAATTCATCCTTGATCGAATTAAAAATGTGTGCATGTAGGAGATGCAAGCTTCTCAACTTTTTAAATCTTTGTACGTAAAACGTACTACGTTTCTCAAATCGCGAAATTAAAGGATTTCAGGCATACCTGTAAAATAAAAGTTGTCCATCTCGAGACGAGTTTGAACAAATGTAAACAAGAGGCAAGAGATAAAGGTATTTGGGAATTACGGTGTGCAGACCTCTTTTTCAGCTCTGTACATAAGCGCCACCATTTTCACTCAGAAAAAACAAGAAAAAGTTGGAAAAATATCTTCCTTTTTATGAAGAAGAAAATTGTCGATAGAGCCTCACAGCAACTTTCTGGTGAAAAGGCGACAATTCAAAACAAAACAAAATAAATACACCTCACACTCATACTTTTCGGAAGTAAGACAAAACGATTTGCGGGGAATGGCTAATCGTCTAAGGTAAAGAACACTTGCATTCGAAAGCTGAATCATTTCTTCACGAGTTGCTTCCCTTATATTGTGTCCCCCCAAAAATATGCAAAAATTCGTTCAGCTGTTTAACAATATATGGATATCCTTTAAACGATGTATTTCAGTTAGCAGAAACATGTATCGAGCACCACATTTAACTTGTGGTAAAGAGATCGCACAGAACACACCCTGGGTTTTCTACTTCTCGAAAAACTGGATTTGTTTGGCCTAGAAATTTTCAGTGATCACTGTGAATAAGTTGTTAGCCGTCATTTGCTGTCCGGAGTCTCTGAACCCCTTTTTGTCCACGATGGCGAACCACATTAATAGTCTTCCATCCCGGGAAAAGATGAGCATGCGTATGTTTAGAAACGTGCTTGTAGAGATAACCTAATGCTATAAGAACGGGAAGAAATGGCTTTGTCAGAGAGAGCTACAAACAGACGATCCAAATTTACACTTTCACACGAGTGCATAAAGGCAAGATTTGCAACGTTATTATGCAGTAGATAGGAAGTTTAGTGGGACGTGATGCCCATGAGATACAACCGTAGATTATGAGGTTTAGCGGAAAAGTACTAGGCAAAGAAAACGTACCCCATAATGACAATCCAAAATTGCACGAGGAAAAAAAAACACACACACGCACGCACGCAAACACGTACGCACGCGCGCGCACACACACACGCGCGCACACACGCACACACACACGCACGACTCTCTCTCTCCCCCCACTCTCTCTTATAATTCGCAAACAGGACGTTAACAGAAACAAGAAATGAAAGTGATAAGGAAATCTTATGGCTTGGTCTTCCACATAATTTTCTGCATCCGTGTGATTTGTGAGTCATCTGCCATATAGCACAAGGGAAGTGTGTCGCTGAACAGTTCATACAGCTGGAGAAAAATGAGCGAACACCCTGCCATGTGGAACATCATTTTTAAAAAAACTCAGGACTGCGGCCGCTTTTCTCTTCGTTCTTAGTTCGTCTTTAGCCGCAGGTAACAGCTTAACTTTGTCGTGTGGCCAACTCTAAAAAAAAAAACTTTTTTTGGTTGTTTCACATTCAGCAATCCACCTATGAAATGTCTCCTCGTAATTGATCAGAGTTGAGAGCAAACTATTAAAATTCAAGTCTTGTTTTGAAACCCGCCTGTTTCAGAAACTAATGCTACACATATGTACTGCTAATCAGTTTCATCTTGAACTTAAACAGAGCTTTTGTTTCTGGGTTTGTTTCATATATCATCATTTTTGCTCACGTCTGGTGTCTCCATATGGTTATCAGATCGCGCATTGTTGTAAAATATTTTGAATCTTTGAGTGCGCTATAGCCATGTCCATGTCTTTCAGAAAATTCTTTAATCCGCCGCCACTGCCGCTGCCGCCAGCACATCATTGTCATTTTATCATTGTCATTGTCACGTCGCCGTTGTTGTTCTGTATATACATGTGCTTGCTCATGTAAATGTGCTCTAATGTTTGTCTGATGTGACTGTTATTTCATGTAAATAGCTTATTATGTGGAATGTAACAATTTTTATTTATTTTCTTTAATATTGATTCGTTACAGGTATCTCCCTCTCACCGTGCGGTACTGACGGTTTCTGGGAAATACCCGCGAACGAAAAATCAAATTTCACCTGTACGGCCGAGGGACCTGTACAGTGGAGGTTAAGAACCGAGACTTCAGACCCAATAGGAGCGTACAGCGAGGGGAAATGGACTTCGGTAAAAACATTTGGCGGCCTTTTCACTCCAGTTGGTGTCGACGCTCACCAGTCAGTTCTGATCATCAACCCTGTCAACAACACGAAGTTGTATGAAAATTTCCAGCTTGTCAACGGCAGTCTGGAGTGTGTTGATAGCAGATATGATGAGAATCTCTTCGCTCGCTGCGGACTCAACTACATATGTAAGAGAGGTTTTGTTTTTCCTATTCATTAACATGATTCATCAAGCACAGATCTGGTTCGGTCCGACACAAATGAGAAACATTATGATGGATGGCCATTGGACATATTGTGAAAATTGTTTCTACATATCACTTTCTTCTGTTACTCAGGTAGCACACACTTAAAAACATGGTCAAAACTAGACATTTGAAGAAGGTCCTTTTAAGGGTATGGTGACGCGTCAACTACTACTTTGATTGCTATTCTTCCTAGGACAAATGTTACTGTTGTCGTTGTTGTTGGTGGTGGTGTTGTTGGTTTGGGAGGGAAAGTGCTTCCACCTCGCGGTGATTTCGCACTGAAGGGGAGGGGAGATGGGTGAGGGGAAAGGGAAGGGGTCTGCGGTTTGGTGTCCTGGACTGGTGGTGGCTATGTGTGGTCCCGCTGGCTGGCCTCTCTCCTGGTGCACTGATGATGGCTTGAGTAGCTGGAGTGGTGGAGTTTTCGCTGGTCAGACCTACCGCCGCTACATCCCTACATTCTTTTATCTCTACCGCTAAGGTGCTATGTGTTATATTAGTTTACTTTGATGTAGTCTGTTTTTATTCTTAGTGTTGTACTGGTATCCTCTGTCCTATAGCTTATTTGCTGTTTTTAGCTGGTTAATTCCCATGTTACATCATACTACAAATGCTACTTCATAGGACCATTCTTTTCATTCTTTTGAGTAGAAACAATTAAAGGGTTAATTTACAGAAGATAACAATATTATTGATTTACTCTTTTAAATTGCTGATGATTTCTAATAAATCTCTTTGTTTGGGTCCTTGTAGGTTAGAATGAAACACTTCCTTGTAGAAAGAAGGAAGAAACTTTTTTTTTGCCAGGCTTCTGGGAAGTTTCAAGCATGATATCAATAGGCGTAGCCTCGGTCAGGAAAAATCATTCATCTTGAGAGAATATTTGGTGTGCCATTAGTCTGTTAAATTTGAATTGTATGTCATATATTTCATAAATTGAAAGTACCAACATTTCAAAGAATTAAATAAAATTTAACTACGGGAGTTGAATAGAATAATGGATAAAATGCTTTAGAACTTGATGCGTTCTTTCTGTCCGTTTGTCAGTATGTCAGTCGGTCAGTCGGTCAGTCGTTCGGTCTTTTTGTCTTCCTTTCCTTCGTCCTTCCTTCCTTTCTTTCTTTCTTTTTCCTTCCTTCTACTTTATCTGCATTCTTTGAATATCACAAGGACTTTTCCTATCATATAGACCTCCCAGAGGAAGTGTCCTGCATAGCTGTTATCATGGAGTGGTATGCCAAGGTGTCTTGTGACATTGGAAGGGTGTATTCCTCACGAAAATTGTACACATGTCAACTGATCCGAATTGCAGATGTAGTAAGTAACAGTAATAATGACAAATTTTAGAGAACTGTGTAATATCTGTTTGCATCCAATCCGTATGTTTTAAGGCTGGTACAGGATAGCACTAATAAATCTGTACGAATTACGTTGACTAAAAGTGGCCCTGCTCAAACTACAGTTACCGAAAATAATTTCCTTCGCAGTCTCACGAAAGGCGTTCTCTTCAGTTTATAGTAGCAATATCACTTGTAGCAGAAGCTGTATTTACCATCATTTAAATATAGAAGATTGAGTCCTTGTTGATTAGCGTTATTTCAATCTTCTTTTCAGTTACAAAATCAAACCTTAAACGATTCGGTCTTCATGGTGACATCACAGACGAGCGAGAAGGTGGCAGACGGCGAAGTGAAGGTAAAAGGTTCTTGTCAGCTCAATACGTCACTTCCTGCAGTGGAGGGAAGATACAAATTTTATGTCTCCATCTTTCCCGGTGGACGGACATTTGCTGTCGCGGGCAAGGGATTTGCCGTTGGTGGGTATAAGTCTATAAGTTTTATCTCACACATACTGTCTCTCACCCAGACCTCAAGCTTCCTGCCACGATCCCTTTTTATGACTGCAACAGAAGTAAAAGTGCACAAGGAAAGACCATCACACATTAAACACACAGGTCGACAGAAACACTGTTTACGATGTCAACCAACTTCCTTAATTTTTTGTTTGGGGGGGGGGGGAATATCTCAACAAAATTAAAACGTTAGTAACTTCACAAACAAATTGACAGGGATGTATACATCCAACTGGGAATATTGCTGTTTCTATTTTGTTTTAGAATAAAATCTGGCCGATGACTGGAATTTCTGGAACGTCTGTTCTATTTCATGTTTCCAATGTTGGCTTTCCTATATTCTGTAACACCAAGACAAAGTCCTATGCTTGCATGTGGGGCTGTTAAGTACTGTTACTGTTCAAGTGATGTAAAGTTATTGTGCTTACAAGAGAAGTGTAGCACAGAAAGCAACCCATTTTCATAAATTTATCAGCATAGATGTTTCATTCTTTAGACTTTTGAAAAAGGAATATGTTGTAAGTGATGAGAATCAAGGCTGTACGTTTATGACATTTTTAGAAATGTCTAAATATTTTGCAAATTTGGTAAAGTGAAGTGGTGTGCACCCCATACATCTTTACGCTTATAATTCAATTTTGTACGAGGAATTATTGCCTAAGGTAGGGCTTACTTCTTTAAGCTTGCAAACATTGCACGAATCTAGCGTCAGACATTTAAATGAAAGGACTTCTGACGATATGTTTACATAGATAATATTTGGTCTACATGCAAAAAATGGTGATGGTGGAAGAACTTTATCATTCTACGACATTAAATTTAAGTTGATTTTCTTACACTCTGATAGACATCCCTGCTTCGATTAACTGAACTCATCTTCAAAACGAAACGAGAATAAGTTCTCTTCACACAATTCCCCGTAATCCCTTTAGGGAAAAGGTTTATTACAATGACAATCAAATCTTGGCGTTAATGTAGGTGATGTTGCAGCTCTATTTGGTCTTAATTTCTCTGTCTGCGGCGCTCAACCTTGGAACTCCCCGCCCTCTCACATCAGACACTCTCCTTTCTTCTCATCTTTCAAATCCAACCTCAAAACACATCTCTTTACCCTTTATTTTGGATAATGTATGTGGGCGTCTGTGTGTGCGGTTGTGTTTGTGCATGTGTTTGTACCTTGTCTATCAGCGCCTTGATCAAAGATATACGCTAAATACTAGATTATTGTTTGCAATATTATTAGATTATTAATTACACCTGTAAAATATGAAGGTTTTTGTGCGGGACAGCGCCTGACCTATTCTACTGCTACTAATACTGCCACTGGTACAATAACATATAAGTACTATTTATTTAGTGCATTTCGCTTTAGCACACGTGTCTATATGAATATTCATTTTCCTTAGAACGACCTGCTTCTCCATCTATAATGTGTGGCCCACAGCCCTTCGTGTTAGAAAACACTGACGTCACTTGCAGCTGTAGCACCACAAGCCTGGGGTGGCCTGCAGGTTCTCTGAGATGGGTCAAAGGTGACTTTCCATCCCAGAGGAAATCTACAATAATAACGCAGGAACAGGATTTCACGTTACGGGAATTACAGTACACCCTGACCTTGTCTGAACCCGATCACAATAAAGTCTGGCTCAGATGCGACATCGTGTGGGGGACAGAAGTGATTGAAGGACAACTCTACATTGCCAGTGTTGGATGTGAGGAAAAGCTATTTGAGAATTCTGGAGAAGGGTGTTTGCTGCAGATAGCCGCACATTACAATATGTGGACTAGACTAAGTTTATCTTTACAAACAACTGTCGTCTGGAGTGCATGCTAAATTATATTCTAGGTCAATCTAAGGCACCAATAACGCACTTAGGATTGTCCCAATCCAATTGGTATCTATTGGGGGTCATTTTTGCCCTTTTACTAGTTCTCTGAATAAAAGCAAACACTTCTATGCTTAAAGTAATCCTGGTAATCGTCGTTTAACATAAAATATGTTGGAATAAATGCCAGTGAGGAACACAACATCCCATCTGCTAGTTTTTCTCTTTAAGCTGCGTTACAGTGTGGTGAACAGTATTTGTCTCGCTAGCCTCGTTTTCGATATTTGTCAAGAGTTAAATATTTGGTCAATTATTATCACTGATTGAAAGAATTCTGTGCACTTCCCTTGTATTTGATTGTCAGGTTACAGTAATTCTCGTGAATGCCGAAGAAGGTCTATCTAACACACGGAATAGCGAGTATTTTCCCCCCAAATCTTTTCACACTTGTAGTTATCTCTGCCTGTACCTTAGCTGTTATGAGTTCTTTTGGCAATTCATGTGCAATATCTTTTTCATTTTCCCTATCACTTTAGAGGGCTCAATAAAAAAAAACAAGTGACAGACTTTTTTTTACAAGTAAATTGTGGTTGAAAGCCCAATACTTAATAAGGCTTCCTTATCTGCATATTCAGATGCCGCTAGCACACCAGAGCTTTCTGTCAACGGTAAAAAGGGGAACCATACAGTAACGGAAGGAGAACACATACAACTCGTATGTAAATCTGACGGTCGACCAACACCAAACCTCACCATCAGTAACAACAACAACACAGTCATACGGAAATACAACTCGTCTCCTGCCAACTACACGTTCATCGCTCGTTGTGAAGACCCGGCTACATACACGTGTTCCGCGTGGAACGAGTTTTGGAGTCAGTCAGCCGTGACATCCTCTCTCGGTCTCAATCTTGATGTCGCTTGTAAGTACGACAGCGTGGCTAATGGTCTTCAAAGATCTGTAACGTTCAAAAAGTGATAACACACACTTTTCTGTTCATGCAGTCCAATGTTATTTCGCGATATCAACTTAAATGTTCCATGATTCCTGGCAGTGGTAGTTACATATTTTTTTAAAATCATGCTATGATCTTCAGTGTGTCCGTCCGTGAGTTCAGTCGGCCAGTGGGTTTGGGTGAATGGGATGAGTTGTGCGCACACTAGTCGAGGTAAAAAAAAAAAAGTCTGCCGCAATTTTGCTAGAGCAAAAAATAGAGACTCAATGAGAACAGCAAGTAACCAGAGTAGGAAATATGTGGGCAGTCTTTTTTTAATGGAATACAGAAAGTTCTAGTTAGAAAATAAACATCAACGATAGACACTATAGATTTGATCCGTAAAATTTATATATCTATCTCAGGTCTAGTCACAAACTTCTTTAAACACACCATTCTGGGGATTTAGTGCTGCACGCCAGAAGAATTTTAAAAAAAAGATTCTCATAAGGCGGTGCGTCTGAAAGGATGTCAAACGCTGTAGGAATTTTTGCTGTAAGCATCAAACACGGAAGTATACTGGGGAGGTTAAGATTTCTTATTGTCACCGTCGTCGGTAAATTTTAATGAGATCTCAGGTCGACCTCAGAGCGAAGCCAGTTAATAAGGCCTGGTGACATCATGGTTGGCATTTTCCACCGCAGTGGTTTCCCTTGGAAAAGCAGACGCCAGTTTCAGTCATTCAGGATTAGTCGTATACTATTTAGATATTGTGTAACAGCAGAAAAGCCAGAACTTAAGTACCACTACTGAAACATATAGGATGCAGGAGACGTAAGCACTGTATTTTCTATTCACCGAATAAACCTTAAAATCTTTTGAGGAAGTGCAAAGCTCGTGGACGATATTTCAAAGCTTTTGTGGAAGTCTGACGTAGAGAAAGTTCATACGAAATTTTATTCCCATGAAAATGGGGCGTCGAAGGTCAAATGTAAATCTCCCTCATGGACCCTCACATCTTCAAGGAGTGTCTACCCGATCAGCTTAACGTAACGATAACAATGCGAGACATGGCGGTCATTGATCTTAGACTCATTAAGGTCGTCACCTACATCTGAAAAGTAACACGACACATGCTTGACCGATTTTCTGTACAGTGAATTATGATACGTTTTCTTCCGATGTTCCATGTAGCTCCTAGTAGGTTTTGACTTTAAATTCGCTCTTCTTTTTCTTTTTTCTTTCTTTTCTTTTCTTTTCTTTTTTTTTTTTTTTTGCTTTTGTCAGACGCACGAATGCAAAATTGACTTTCATTGTGCTATCGGGTAACTTTTAATATTTATGTCTTCTTAAGTAATTAGGAAGCTTGTAGTTTAGGAAGAAATAATTACAGTGATTTCTGTGTTTGTCAGGTAAACCACGAAATGTAAGCAGCACCATACATCTTGGCAACGTGATGTTTAGGAATAAAAGCAAGGTGGTGAACTTCGACGTCATCGCATATCCAACACCTTCTGGTTACGCCGTGTGGGCCCAGAGACCAGAAGTTCAGAATGAACACTCTTACGAGAAAGTCGAGACTTCAGAAATGCATGTCACTTGTACAGCCGACACAGAAAAGCGATACCTATCCAGGTGTTCTCTAACGGTCTTCGGCATTCACTCCCGGTCGACTGGCTGGTACAAGGTGCAAATCATCAATCAGCACGGCGATGAAAACTTCACTGTTGTTATCAGCTACGGTGAGCATATGGGAAATAATGTCTTCAAGTCTTCTGATAAAAGTAGCGCCGCGTTTCATTTATAATTATGCTTCGTTCCCGGCTAGTCTCCACAGGGTTGAAAGCTAGTGATCCACAGAGGAATAAGTTATATTAGTACACTTCTTGCTTGTTTGTTTGGAGGGAGGGATGGAGGAGGAAGAACGAGAACGTTGAAAAGTTTGACTACTTCTGAACATTCGGCTTAGGCCTATCTTTTCTAATACTCATTGCTCTCCTACACATTTCTGTCCAACTCTTTAGAGCGTAGAACACGAATGTAAACTTCAGTTCTAATTTCACTTAGGTGAGGAAGACAAAGAAGAGGAATTGCAGGAAAACCATCTCGTCGTTTTCGGAAGTGTCGCTGCTGTCATTCTTCTCTTCATAACGATTGCTGCACTGATCGTTGTAAACAGGAACAGAAAGAACGGTACAGGATATCATTTATCTTTCCTGTTTCGTGCTGTCGTTGGAGGATAGAGGCAGCACCGCCAGTGTTTAGGTATCACCGTGTTAGGTCACAGATTTCATGAAGACAGATCAGTCCAAAATTGCGACTTGAGCCGAAGGCAGTCTTTAAAAGCCATTTAGAGATAATATGGCTAACACTATTTTATTATTTTTTTCGGTTTTCTTTTTTTGTGATTGTCTTCACACCTACACAGGCCCGCACGCTAACCCATCCCGCACCTGTAATAGTCCGCTGTTTCCCTTAATGTTACTGGTCGAAAGTTAACCTGTATGCGTTTGGTTCTGTGAATGCCATAACTTTAAAAAAGTGACTGACAGCAAAATTTTCTTTAAAATAGACGATCAAGCAAATATTACTATCAATTCTTCTATAAGATCGTGGGTAAACTTGCTACCTTTTCACACCTATCGTAAGCTTGAGGTACAGAACTTAGCACAGTCCTCCACCACTCAACTTTATTTGACCATCAAATTAAAAAAGGCATCATTTTGTTAAATGTCTGAATATACAAACTTAAATATGTTCATTATAGTTTAGCGCTTGATTGTCGATAGCCTACAGTCGAAAACTTGACTACTTTTTAAAAAATGCATTTAAGTCAAAACTGAACATTTAAAAGTATTTTCTTGGTAAGTAATGCTTTGAAATAGCAAAGCTTGAATTACTTTATTTAAATAAGACAAAAGAAGTGACACATTTTTGTATGTAAAAGTCCACCAAGAAACATTATACCGTGATTCTTTCTGTTGTCTTTTGATTGTGAACACGATGTTTCGATCGGTACGTTAACGTTGCGAAAATCTTGACCAAAAAAAAAAAGCAGTTCTGAGCAGGGTTGGGTTGCATGAGCGTTAGAATCTCCTATTCAAACGTAAAGCCGCCCGTAAAATACACAGGGCGAATGGGCCTTGCGACCACTTTTGTGACCGAAGGGCAGCTAAGAACGTTCATGCAAGCCCGCCCTGAAGTCGACAGTTTCCACTCGGAGGATGAGTGTTTTGGTACTTCTGATGAGAATACTGATGAGGAGGAAATGGATGATGAGAAAATTTCCCGAATCGACCATTAGTTTACCGCGACGCGCAAAGGTAAGTTTGTTTACGTCTTTTTTATATGACGCAAGACCCTCAGTGGAGCAAGATTTCCTGCCTATTTCTTTTAACAGTGTGATTATTGAACATTCAGAATTGTGCTTTTTATTGCATCCTGGCTGCATAAAAAAATATGTATATATTTTTGCGTCTGCTTCACTGACTTGTTGTTGACCGCAGGCACTCACTTGCATCCAAGTATGGTGCTGGTACACGAGTTTTGAGTGTAAAGTTTATATGAGAAGAGAAATATAGTTATTCGTAGCTAATGAGAGAGAACTTTTCCAGTATTTAACTAATTTGGTGTGTGCCACTTGTTGTTTTAAAGAATAAGATTTTGGTGAACTAAAACACAAGACGAAAGTAACAGTGTCCCAATGTTTTCTCCAGTGTAGAAAGCCAATTGCGAATCTATCTCATGGGTGACCCAGGACGATTTCAGGAAATATACCACTGGACTTTTTCACTTTGGATTTAGGACCCACTTATGTAAGTACGGGAATAATTGTGCTGCTGCTCATGTAGCTGAGAAACCCACTCTGTGCTCTGCATAACCAGAGGTAGGTATTGGACCAGATGACTCGTTTATGTTGAAGATATAAGTGGCACGGTTTCCAACAATTAATTAACAAACATAAAAAAATAACAATCCATAAAACCGTAAAAAAGGGAGACCAAGTCAAAATATATTAATTTTTAATGTAATTCCTTGTTCAGGTAATCGAAGATAACTCCTGGCGCAGTTACAACAGCGAATGGGACGAGAATAAGCAACACCCGTCTTTGACGTCAGCAGTGATGCAAGGTGCCCCCTCTCATGACTGAAGACAAGTCCCTTGCCCTTTACGAACAATAAATATTTTGACTTCCTGGAGACTGTGTGCAGCAGTTACCCTATGTTTGTATTTCGTTGTCATGTGGGCTTCCTTCAAAGCAAATTATTAAATCAACAGTTTCCAACCAAGACAAAAAATGAAAGGATTATATATCTTCCTGAACCCCAGCTACCTACAATTCCTAAAGTTTGTTGCTGCTAACTACTGTAACCAGCTAAGAAGTCCCTTAACATTGCAATGAAGGTTAACATTTATTTTCAAACCGTGCTGAACTGTTGTTATTGTTTTGTTTATTTTTATTAAATATCAAATGGCCATTTGTTATTACAGAATTTTCTGTCTTCCCACTTGGCATCCAAGCGTTTCTTGGTTTTCAAGTTAAGCATTAATTGCTTTTAATCACATCACGTACCTTTCAAATCTTCCCACCAGTACGTCATATCACGTCGTTTATATACTGAAGGCTAGCTATAGTCAGCTTTACACTGCTTCATCCATTGGTTTATTAAAAAATGTTTCTTCCATGGAAGTCTTTCTGTTGCACCCTTTGATTTCAGACTGGGACACACAGACACCGTTCTTTACTAGATACTATTTAGACATACTGGAAATTATAAAATTCTCAATATATTTTTTTGTGATTCTTTACTGGGTCAGCGAACGATCATAAGTAATATTATCTTCAAACCAATGTTCTATGGTAATTAGGTATGCACTTCTTCTTCGCAGATGAGGTCGCATTATTCAACATTATGATGGTCATAAACTGATCGCAAAGAAGTGTATTCATCAGCCAGGCCCTGACCGCTGCCATCCAGATGTTTCGATGTACCACCCAGATGCCCCCCACCCCCGTAAGGTATAGCGTTTTGTGATCAGATCTGTCGAAGGACGTTATTTTGCTGAATAGGTCTATGCCATTCATCCTTTTATCTTACTCTGTAGGGACCATCTTGATAAAAAAAAATCTTAAATCCGTCGATGCTGTGGTCAGTGAGACCCTCAAGTGCAAAATCATTGGACTTAATAAGCTTTTATGACCTACAGAAATCATTGATTTCCGAGAGAACCTTCACCAATCATTGAGTTCAGGAAAGCAGTTCCAGCTACTGTGGTCGCCAAACCTAAAAGCATGAAAACGCATGCCAGCAGAAGTCATATACAGTCATGTTTTGAAGCAGGGAAAACAGTTCGGAACTGAGTGAAATCGAGAACCATTTGTTTATTTGGGTGGCTGAGCGGATGTCGAGTACCCAGTGTATTTATTTAAACCAGTCGTTCTACCCCCACCTCTCCTAGCAGCTGACAGATGGAGCCAGGCAGGGCCAGACTGGCGTTCGTCACTTATGCACTGAATACGGGCGTAACAGATGAAGGGAGGACAGCAACACCAGCTAAGCCTTGAGTCAGAGTAACTAGATATCGGCCAGCATGATGGTCCCTCCCGGCACAGAGACCGTTGTTACGTAGCAGAATTCCACATGACAGCCTAACTGCAGCGCAGGTACCAACCCTTTGGCAAGACTTACAGCGACTACAAACATCAGGAGACTCCAACACAACGTGAGATTCCCACAGAACTATTGACGAAAGAGGGAAAGAAACGGACGGACGGAAGGACAGTTCGGTGTTAAGCGTTCAAATAGAGTTGCAGCAGCCAGACAGAAGGACACAAAACAGTTACACGGCATTATAGTTATATTTAACTACTTTCCATATTAACAAGCCCAGCTTCTTTTTTTCACAGCATGATAAGTAAACATTTCAAATGGTCGTACATCATTTGCGTTGTCTTCAAATGAACATGTAACGTTTATGTATTGTTATTGACGAAAAGATTCAAAAGTTCACTTAATATTTTAATTACGTTAGTTGATTTAACCCGCATGTTCTCACGTTTACTCCAGCTGTCTCACGTAGCAGAGACGCACAAGAGACATGCTCCGTGCTCTGCAAATAGACTGGCAAAGTCTTGATATTAAAGTTCGCCTGTTCATTGAATGTAGAGGAGAACCTAGCACTAAATGGTATTTAACTCTTCAGACCATAGAGGGATTAAAAGCGCAGTTCTCTCCCTTGTCCCCGGTGTCCATACACGCAGAGGGAAGGAAGCCAGGTCTCATGTCTCCATGAAGGCCAGCCCTATAAACAGATTCCACATGCAAAGAAAATCTGCCGTCATTTGGCATAAAGTCCACTGAATCATTTTTTGAGAAAAACTCCGTTTTCTGTGTTTTAACTCATTCGAAACTGTAGGGTTTTAAAGCTTCTACTGCCAGACAACAACAACAACAACAAAGTGATAAAAGAGTATTGTCAAAGTTAAATGAATGAACACAAAAAGCACGTTTTACTCACAACATGCTTCAGTGGACTAACCGATTTCTGCCAGATGATAGCAGAAATACTTGTGCTAGATATAAAATTCGAAACTCAAAAAATTCTGTATCGATGACAACGCAAGAACGCGTTGCTGCAATGCTAGCAATTCTTATAAAATATTGTCGGTGACCAGTCATCGAAAGTTTTATATTCAGGTGAATGTACGAGTTATTCAGTCAGGGACGAAGTAGGAGTAAAAGTAGATAGGTCACACACCAGTTTTAGAAACAGATCCAGTGTGCTGTATTGTGCTGTGCCGTGATAACACTCGCAAAAGGTATCTGGAACCCGAAGAATCAGTGGTAATTGATAAGAAATAAATTGGTGTATATTTGTTCCTATGCGAAGCACTCGGCTTATATCCATCTAACATACGACAGGGAACCGATCAGACAGCTTTGTAGCAAAGCATCGGACTCGCGTCTCGAAGGTCGCGAATTTAAGTATTTTATCCTAAAATTATAAACATTTGAAACATTCTCTCGCTCTTTCGCTTTCGTACTGTGTGTATGTTTTCGGGGAGGAGGGAACTCTTTTTCGCTCTGTGTGGGTGGTGTGTGTGTGTGTGCGTGCGTGCGTGTGTCATGGAAAGTGATGGGTAATACAGAAGGATTTTAACAATTGTTTATCCAAGCAGACCCGAGTAAACGAGAACTTAGGAGCGAATGTTAGAACTCAGTACCGTTCATTTGTGCGTGAAGGGGAGAGGACTCTAGCAAAGAAATATTTTAAACAGTATGGGGATCGCCAGTATTCGTGTTACAGCCAGCAGTTCATCTTGGGGTGGAATGAGGAATCTATCAGACGAAATCTATCGTGTACTAGTATATGTGAGAGTACATCAGTTATCTCCATATGTGTCACACTTGTTTTAACCCACTCGCGCATCCCTTTGTCTCACGTAAAAACCAAAAGCCCACTGCCATCAGCTGTAACATATTTAAATCACTCAGTATAGTCAATGAAGAAAGATCACATCTGCGCGCGCTCGTACGCACGCACGCTCATGCAATACATTACTTTATGTCAACACGCAGGAACATCAACAAGCTGATGACGGTACACGAAGGCTACGTAATCCTTGTCATAACACTGGGTCTTCTACTTACTTTCATTGAAACCACAGTATGGGTGTGTGGATGCATACTTATGTATGTCTGCGTGCGTCCGTGCGTGGTGTGTGTGTGTGTGAGAGAGAGAGAGATTGCGGATTGTCGTTTCTCAGGAACTAATAGACTTAATCCGTTGTAAGGAACATACGCAAATATATTTATGAAAAGACTATGTATCACGCGTCAGGAGTAATGATTTTCCTCGACAGGCGACATGTTTTATAGATTCGCCACAAGCCAGTTAGTCTCAGTTCACAATCTTAAATCCTTAATTCCAAGCTGGCGACCGATCCACCCAGCGCTGTGGCCTTACACGTCAAACATTTTCTTCAGTGCAGAGCAGTCTTGGGATGTGTGTGAATTGAGTAACAAGACAAGGTTTATGTTGATATGTGAGGGCTGTACAATTTCCCTGATCAAGACGTCTTGCATAACCTTGGAGAAAGCGGCGAAGTTGAAAGGATATTTTTATTATTTAAGAGAATTCGACATACGTTATTTCTATGTGTATGGGTAAGTAAACATTATTTACTGATTACTGGTGATGAAGGTAGCTCTAATCGTCACAAGTTTTATTTGGGTATAAGTAAAAGCTAGAGAAAGATAGGTAGGTAATTTCAGAGGGATATTTCGCACTATGAGGTGTTGGGGGGGGATGTATTAATAATAAACTTTGTAGTGACAGAACCAACAGACTTATAGCTGCAGTAAGATGGCTAATGCGGGCAGGCAGTTTAATGTGGATGGTAAGCAACACTTGGAAAACAAATACAATGTTGGATAAAAATCTCCCGCCTTTAATCTGAGTGTCAGCGAAGTGCACCCCGTGTGGCAAAATATCTATATGAAGTGGACAAAACTGTTTTCGTATCATCACTGTACTACCGAACTAAAGAAATTAATGATCTCTTACACCATCGCATTTATTGCACAGAGTGGTATTAGTTTTCTTTTCCGTTTATTGGGTCATCGCTGATAACATCTGATGGCTTGTCTTGTGGTGCGCAGACGTGTCGTCAACAGTCACTCTCGTTGCAGTTTTTACAGTTTCAACATTTGGAGACCTTGCATAATGTTCTTGGTGAACGCAGAAAACATGCGGAATGTTGACAGTGAAGGAAAGTTGTTCTTAATTTTAAAGGTATTTACATTATAAGACTAGTACGGTAGTACATCTAGTACACTTACTAGCACTAGTGAGAGCCTTTAGCGGAGTGTAAGATGTAAGATGTGGTACAACATATTATTTATTAACCGGATCCTTGTCCGTTTTGGTTTGTTGTTAGTATAATTATAACCTGCAGGTGGAAAAGAATGCTAACGCCAGATTTGTGTTCACAATCTGGGAAACCCCTGAAAAACAAAATCGTGGCTCTCGCGCGGCGTTGTAATCAGCTTGACAGGCGTTTGGCAGTTCGGGCTGCTTACGCTGTGCTTTTCAGAAGAAATCCTATTTTTTTGACATCAGGGATAGCTAATGAAATTAACTAACAGTATCATATTCGTAACAGAGGTGAGACATCCTTTAACTATTCCGTACATGCAGAGGAAGAACACTGTGTTGTGTGTGGTGAGTTTGAAGGTCATACACACTGTGTTTAGTTAGGTGGGAAAGTACACAGTGGGTGCTTTGTCCCGAAAACGTAGTACTGATGACTGTCCGGCCATGATAGACGATTCCCATGGCCCCTTGTACTAGATTATATCTAATGCGGTCGAACCGCATAGAACTGCCATCTAAAATGTCTTCTTTTTATGATCGATCTTCGTTTATGTCATCGAGCCTATAAAACAGAATAAGAGATATCTATTAGTAAGTATGAAGTATTTCATTGGCTTTAAAAACTACGTCGTACAACACATAAGTGGGACGGCTCATTCTGCACGATATATACAGCACGTGAAAGCTCTAATTCACTGGAACTATTCAAAAACGACGAGATCTATTTCGGAAGTGTAAAAAGCGCAGCCAATCAAATAGCGAACAATATTTAGCTAGGTCTTTTCTGTTTCCTGTGCGAATTGCATGCTACCGGCTTTAAGTAATGATGAAAAAAGCTTTTATGTTCAGTTTCTTCTTCTTCGTGGTAATTGGTGAGCATTCATTGATTTCGTGATGCGAATCTTATGGATCGTTTAGTCCAAAACCTCTTTTATACAGAAATTTCTCTCGGTTAAGACAAATTTGCATGAATGTACTGTGGTTGCGTTAGCAATTACCTGCTACTATAGCGCTTTCTTTGTATGGCTTGGGTAAAAATTTGAATACTGGTGAATCTTAGCCATATATGTAAGCATTCATATTATTAATAGTTTTTACTATTTAACTACCTATATCTTATTTACATTATCCATATACACCCAACGCTTAATGGTCCTTCCAATCTTCTATTTAGGCGATAGACGACCTTAACGTTTGCAAAACTCTACATGGTCGTCGTTGTTGTTGTTGTTGTTGATTTGATTTTCAACTCTACACGTGTTTGAAACATAATATGGTATACAAATAAAGGTGCGACTTAATCCTTGTCTGAGGTTTCATTTTTGGTGATAGGTAGTGATCTAATTTGTGAAGTTGATTGCAACTTTCATATACCAAGACGTTTTATTGCTTATATTGCTAATATTTAATGGAATACCATAGGTTACAGTACCATCCAAATTATAGAACACAGGGCAGGTAGGGGATTTTTAACATAGTGGCATTATTCCAGACAGTTTATTACATATGAGGTCAATACGTTTGCACGACTAACTTTGAACAAAACATAAATAAAAATTAAATAAGTAACTAAGCATTGACATATAAATGGAGATTTACAGTCATAAAAGAGTATTCTTGTTAACTTGTAGGTGTATTGAGAATCTGTTAACAATGATCAGAGGGAATGAAATCCAGCAAGACTTTGGATGGGGACTGTTTAGAAGGCTGAGACTTGCAAACATTTTCTGTTTTCGATGCTCGGACAACCTGACATCCCGCCTTTCGTCCACCCATAAGAGAAAGGCTGGACAATAAAGAAAAAAACACCTTCCACGCACTTTGCACGAGCAGAAACAAATGTCACATGCTCAAAAATAACCCAACTTAGTCAGTGTGGACTTGTAACCAATGTACAAGTCAATCTCAGAAGTTAGTGATGCAGGCGGCAAACAGGCCGTTGTTTTTCATTGGGAACTCAGCAACAAATGTATTGTGAAATCTTTATAACATTTTGTTTATCCTTATTTCATTCTTCTGTCACTAACTTCTCTTTAGACAGTTTCAATGGATGATTTTTTTTGGCGGGGGGGGGGGATTTTAATGAAGGTAGCATAGTTGCACCCTGACAGATCTTGTGGAAAGATATAGGATGCCATGATGTTCTTATTCACAAGGCAGTCGCAAACTAGGTGCATATCAGGACGGTGCTGCTTAGACAAAGTTTATGTGGTGCCACAGGTTGGACTGCTCCCGCAACACAGGCTTCAGTCCGATCCCGTCACATTATACTGACATCGGGCCAACCTGTCCTAGTATTGTTCCTTACAGTGCCAGAAAACAAAAAGAAATTTTCACTGTTAATGTCGAAAGGAGTTTTCTGCCTATAAGGACTATTGTTTCCTGGAAGGGAAATTATTCTTGAAGAACAATGTTAGTCCGGCTGCAAGAAGCTTAAAAGTTAGGTGTACATGTTTAAGTTACCTTATAAATATATATGGGCTGAGAGAGAAAAAGAGAAAGGGAGAGAGAGGGACAAGAAGTTAGATCCCGACGTGTTAACTCAAGACTGTAAAGCTGTATATTCTTTGATTTAATTGAAGTTGTAATTGGCTTGCATTCTTTCCAGATACTGAATTAAAAATAAATAAGATCTAGGTATAATACTTTGATGCATTTTGTCACAGACTGTATAATCTAAGTGTTTCGAACAGCTATCCAAACAGTGTTGGATGACATCGTCTACAATGTGTCACGCGCCGGCCGCTAGAGGCGCTGCCCGATTTTGGCTTTTTTTAAAAAAAACCTACTGGTTTGTGTACAGTGCGCCCTCTTAGTATTACACTCTTTTTTTCGGTATACTCCATGACTCGGCTACAGGCCGCATCTCCCTCCCCCACAGTAACCACCGTCTCTCCAATTTAAAAATGTACGACTCTGCTGTTGGGATTCAAGCTTTACTCGAGTTTATTTTATGGTGGTTTTTCAGTTTTGTTTCTTTAGATCAGTTTATTCTTCGTTATAACCAGGCAAAGCCAGTACAATGTGCTCTCTGGTACTAACATTTTTTTTTATTACAGTCAATGCCAACAAGGTGAATATTTCCTGCCCGACTTACTTCAAAGATGGAAGAATGAATGAAATAATCTGTGTATATAACAAAGACGAATTCCTTAAGGAGAGCTGCTTGTTCAAACACATCAATCCAGTTTTTGACGTCACCTTGGCGTCAGGAAGTACATGGACAATAATATGTCATTCGACAGCACAGCTCGATCCTCTAGGTATGTGCTGGTGTGTCGAGTCCTCATCAAGGATTTTCACCTGCACCCTGTGGCTAAACGGCAGCATGGTCCAGGAAGGAGGACGAGTGGTGTTTAAACACTGCAGATCAGGAATGACCAGTCAAACTGACGAAGACAGCCCCAGCTGCAACATTACAATTTGTAAGCAATTCATCAAAAATTATTTAACTTTAACCTCCTGGTAGCCTTCTCGCTACGTTGATCTTTCTGCTTTCCATTTTTTTATTTACTTTTTTTCGTTTGTCCCTCTGTATATCTTTGTACATTTCTTTCGCTTTTTCGCACTCCTTCGTTTTCTCTGTCTGCCTGTCTGTTTTTCTCACTGTCTCTATGTCTCTCTTTCAGTCTTTCTGTTTTCTTCCTTGCCCTTCAAATTTGTTTTCTAAGTTTTTGTCTGTGTGAACTGCCATGTGTTTGCATCTGTCCTCAAGAAGCCAAAATTTTCCGGAAGTTGGTTATGCCTTTTGTCCCATAGCTGATTGGCTTGCGGTGACCTGGCTCCCATCACGTTATTGCACGCTCGCACGCACGCACGCACGCACGCGTGCACGCGAATTAATCCGGTTTTCTGTTGAGTATCTAGCGCACGTGGACAGCTATCAAATAGCTTTAGATGCTACCTCACCATAAAGTTACCTTTATCTTGCCTTTATCTTCCTTCTTTGTTCTTGTTTGTCGCTTGCATGCTTCATTCCTTCTCTCACTCAGTGAGTATGCGTGATTGCGTGCCTTCGTGCATGAGTGAGTGAGTGGGCTGGCTGGCGAGTGAGTGAGGGAAGGAAGGAAGGAGGTAGTGGGTACGGGGTAGGAGAAAGTGACATAGCGAGAGTGCGAGAGTGAAAGAGGGAAAGAGGGAACGAGTGAAAGAAACAGTAAGTGCGTGCTTATTCGCGTCTCGAGGGTATATTTCTTTTCATGATTGCAGACAACGTTACTGAGCCACCACCGGAACATACAGACTCAGACCATACAGGAGCAATCGTCTGGTCCATTGTTGGATCCGGAGTTACGATATTCATCATCGTCTTCATCGTCTTCGTCGTTCGTGCCGTGCGAACTCCCGGTGAGTACATATTTGTATATACAAATCGCCTCACTCACTCCTCTCCCTCAACAGTCTCCAAAGAACATTCCGAAACGCATCCTTGCACTTGTTCACCCAGAAAATCAGATAAAACCATAATCGATGTTCTGTCAGGGGAAGTTATCAGCGTACAGATATACATTACAACGATTAAGCGTTATCCAGTTCTTAAATAAACAGTACAAAAACACTGTTCTGACCACGTGGGTGGGAGAATAGGGAAAAAGGAGTATCATTTTTCCTATCCGTGGTCCAGTGATGGTAAGGTGATGCGGAATCCTCTCGTATGGCGGCCCTACAGAAGCCCCACGAACAGCAAGGAATGTCTCCCTTGGGCTGTGAAGAAGGGGCTTTTCCCAAAAAGGTAAAACGCTCCTCTAACCGTAATCCTCGATGGCTGTCCAAGGAACCGCTGTACCGTCATCTACTAGATCAGGGGCCAGGGCGCTGGAGCCCGAATGCCAGAAAGTCGGCTCACTAGTGTCTGCCGCATAATCCACATAATCCACTCAATGGCAAGATTGTAGCACATTGTGTAGCAGACATCAGGCATCCTTGGCGCACGCCAGGTTTCGTTTTAAAATGCAAGTCATTGTAGCCCACACTGCAGAGGGCGCTCATTCGACGCAGCCCATATTATGCACACTTTAATCCCCGGGCAAATTAGCGTTGCCACCTGTACTGTTAACGTCGTGGGAGGGAAAAAGGCATTTTCATCCTTCTGTTCGTTATGCTTGTTCTCCTCAGTTACCTTCTCGTCCTCAGCCTGTTCTTCCAACTTTTCATCCCCTTCTCCCTTGTTCTCGTCATTAACACATTTTCCTCCTTTGCAGGATGTCACTACTTGGAGAATCTCTTTGTCTCTTTACGGGTCGTCTCCTATTCTCGCTCACATGTCCACTGTGAAGAGGGTGACATATGCGTAGGTGGAATTATCACTGTATTACTAAATCTGATTAATATGACTTGGCAATCATATGACAGAGCCCCCACCACCTACAGTCTCCCATACAAAACCACAGAACGCCGCAATACAGTGAACACAACAAAGTGCTTACTGCATCGAGTAATTATGAAGCAAGAACGAAATATTAATTACGAATTGTTAAAAAAAACTCACGTTTTTCGCTTTTTGTTTCAGGAATGAGAAATCAGTAAGTTTCTATTTTACCTCTTTTTAGTCTAGCTTTAATGATTTTTTCTGTCTCCTTCAAACATGCAAGGAAACGGAAACAGAGATGAAGTAAGAGGAAAAGAACGTGTTTGGTTGGTTGGTTGGTTGGTGGGTGCGTGGGTGGGTGGGTGGGTATGGGTTGGTTCTTACAATGATCATTTTGGTTTTTTTTGTCGCTAGAGCTCCACATGGCTGCCTGCCAGTGACCATCAGCCGAGTCTCAGGAAGCTTACAGAACTAATCTTCCACGTATTTTTAAAAGAATTTGTATTCACAATTTCTTGTGACAGAACTATTGCCTTTATTCGTGAATTGATGATGACTAATATATAATTACTGTTTTTATTTTGCTACTGCATGTACAAATTTTAAGATCACGCATAAAAAGACACCCTCTCAACGATTCCTCTAGTGGAATGCTGGGTTTGACAGGTCTCAAATCACTTTTCGATGTTAGTCTTCAGAGTTCCCTGCTGAAGTCTGAACACAAACACGCAGGTGATAAAATACAAGAGAGACAGACTTTCTTAAACTCTGATCCTCGGTTTTGTTTGCTCTTGTCATATCCGCCGTCACTGCGAAAGATTCTGTTTTAAACTACTTTTCCATCCGATTCTGTTGTCCGAAAATGCATTCCACAAGACAATATCAACGTTCTGGTACCACCATGGCAAACACCTTAAGCAGAGTAAAACAGTGATTTTCTTTTCACCTCTTGTGAAAATGAAATCCACTAGTTTAATAAAAAAAAATTTGCTAGTATTACATATAAAGTCTTTCTCTGAGTGCATTTACATGACCATGCAAAAATAATGTGCTATTTTCCAGCATTTTGAGTCTGTGTCTCGTCGAAACCAGTGTTAAAGCGTTGTGGTTTCTGTAACAAGTTCTTTTTTACGGGAATGGGTCGTTGGCCCATAGCCCAACCCCCAACCTGGAGGACCAGGGACTGCGCTTCGTCTGGTCTCTATCCTCCGACCTGTCTGTCATGGGTGGCCCTACCAGGAGCATGAAGCTCCAGCCAGCATAGCTCTCGGGGTTATTGAGACACTCAAGCCCGCCCACCACGCCGAGGTGGCAGTCCATGGGAGAGCTTAAAGCATTAATGTTTACTACTCATAGGCATGCAGCTTTTGTGAAACCGGCTGGAAACCTTGGTCAAGGGAGAGAATATGGTGGGTGGAGTTATCCTTTTGATTTGATCTACTTTGACAAGTATGTTAGATTCAAGTTGAAGCGCCTGCCAATTTCTGAACGTTTGTGTTTAACAAGAAGTAATTTTATATCAACAGTGATGTCCTTTTCGTTTCGTGTATGTCCCACCTGGAATATTCCCTTTCTGTCCTGTTTTGGCCATTGACAACGGCATTAATTTACTAGAAATTATTTGGCTAATCATCTGAGTGTTCTTGGTGAGATGTCAGTTTTGCTGCGTGGCGATTTGAATGGTAGAACAACAGATTTATTTCCGCAATGCTTTGATGATAGTGCACCATTTGACTGTAATGCAATAGCCTATCGTAATGTTTTGACGGGTCATTCTAAGAACATAGCATTAAACCAGTATGGGAAGTGTTTACTGCATTTGTGCAGCTCTTTAGGTTTATGTATTATGAAAGGTTCATGAAATGGCAACCCCCCTCCCACACACACAGAGAGAGAGAGAGAGAGAGAGAAGGGAGGGGAAGTTCGGAGTGCCTAGCAGGGTTTCACTAGTTGTGTCTTACGTAAGTTATCTTTCTTTCCGTATGCATTATTCCTTACACCATTTTTTCCAACAAAACTGTTTTGCTTAATAAAACTAAAGCCTATATGTTTTATTTTGCGAGTTCTTCCTTGAGGATTCCATGTATTTGTCCTATGTTGTGTTTATCTTGAATCCTAGTTGTCAACACTCGCTTAGTGAGCGGGCTGACTACATTTACTAGAGATCCTCTGTATGCACACGTTGTGTACCGAGGATTAGCTGTGTGAAGACTAGCGTCGTTTATAAAGAAAGGGGCGGCAGACCTTTTTTAAGAGGATCTGCACGGTCCCTTTCTTTCGACCTTCTCTTTGCTGCGTGTTTGGGTACGGTAAGCTCCCCTGCATACGGTTACTTTGAGCGTTTCAATTACTTCCTGTTGTATTGATAATTTGATAATTTAAGCGCTCCGTTCTCATTTGTTGTTTATGAGTTCTTCTTTGTTTGAATGTATTTTCCACATGACTAATTCTTCTACAGCTCAATATTTTACATAATTTGTAAATTTATCGGTAAATTTAAGTGGACTCAGCTACTGCGGCAGTGAAACATTTGTTCCCAGGTATTAACCTTGCTGTAATAAAGTCATAGTTTGTGTACGACTACCATCGTATCAAGGAGTAAGCAACCACTGTAAATCTAACGTGCATATGTGCACAGATGCTCGTATGATTATGCACTTATAGCACCGAACTGCCCCGTTGTTCTGTTTTACCATTAATATGCATGCATTTATGCCATAACCCCCAAAATTCAATATTTCTTCACAACATGCACAGTTTCTCCCACTGGCATTTTCCGGTGATTCTAACTTACATAATGTTGCAATGTTCTATTTTTCAGTTTTGTATAAGGCTTCAGCGTATAAACTGTGAATAAACGTATAAACTGTGAATAAACGTATAAACTGTGAATAAACGTATAAACTGTGTTGTTCCTTCTCTCTACGCTTCCCGCTTCATGCTTCCTAAATCATATCCTGTGTGGGTGATCTTCAGCCCGGACTGCTTAGAGTCGGTCAGTCCACCTAACCCATGGACTTTTTGTTTTTGTTTTTGTTTTTTTTTTTAAATATCTACGCCCTGGGCCCGTATGCATGTAAACGGTTCTAACTTTATTTCCGAACTAACCTTAGGGACTGCATGCCGGAGAATTACCTGCAACTCTCGTTCTCATCTGCCAGATAGAGTGATAATTGCATGAACGCACTCGTTCGCTCATTAAGGACTCGAAAAATAAATGATGAGAAGATCGCTGAATTTATTGTCAGAATAATGTAAATCTCTATTCTAATGCAGTGACCATAAAGCCAGTTGGTGGCTTGAGACAGGGAAAACAAATTTTAGGACGTGAAGCCTCATGGAAGAAACTGTATTTTCCTGAAACAAAATGCAGGGCAAGCTTATTGAATACACGGAAATATAACCTATAAGATTTCACGAAAAGTTACAGGATTTGTAATGAAATCATAAAACTAAATCAGCGTTACATACCGTACTACTAATTTAGAGAGAGAGAGAGAGAGAGAGTGTGTGTGGGGGGGGGAGGGTCTTTTTGCAGAGTCTTCTCCTTTGCACTAACTGGTCGTTCATTTCACACTCTCGTTTCCCAGTATAACAAGAGGGAAAGCAAAGCCCTTGAGGACAAATTTTCTCTGTGAAAATATGAGCAAATCTTTTAAAAGAAAAAAAATCATAACAAGGGTATACTTCAACCGATTAAACTAAAACTAAATTTCTAAAAAAAAGGGGGGGCTACACGATTTCAAAAAAAAAAGCATACAATTACTAAAACCAGTCCAAACCGGACCGGAACAAACTAAGCGAAACCGAATCAAGCCACACCACGGCACGCTAATTGGCGGTAACAGTATCTGAAAGCTGTCTGTCTGATCAGAAGTATATTTACATGGTGTTAACAACATAGATCTTAATAAAGAACAAATGAGGACCGAGCGCTTAAATTATCGAAAGATAACTCCAACAAAGGTACTGGCAGCGCTCAGCGTAGCCGTATGGAGACGCATGTGACCATAGGAGCTTACAGTACCCAAACAGATCTTCATCGTGAAATCACGATTTTCCCTGGGAAGTCCTTCAGTCTTACAAACGAAACCGCTTTGTGTTCAGCCAGTGTGACATTCCCCATTACTGAAAGGGGAATGTTTGCACCTGTAAATGCCTTAATAGGATAAAATCCTTAGGGAATCTGGACGCACGCACCCGTGTGAAGTAGAGAAGAGAGCTTACATGTATTTGAATCCATATTTCAGTTTTCAGCCTCTATCCATGGACTCTCACTCCAGGTCTACTAGTTCTACTAGTTTGCACACGTTTGAACGGTCTGTAACTCTTGTGACTCATCGACGAGTTTACAACACAGTTCGCTCCCTTGGTCGGTGTTGAAAACCGGAGACATTCCCTGTCGCGTAACTCGTTCAGAGATAGTACCTGAGCAGGCCTCGATATTCGAAATCCAGGACCTTCGGTATCGGCGACACGTGCACGTCAACTCCAAGTCGCCCCCCCCCCCCCAAAAAAAAAAAAACAAACAGAAAGAAAATAAACTAATACAAATTTTGTACTTTGTCAACGTACTTTTCTTTTTGAAGTAGATATACGACGAAGTTAGTATTTAGAGATGAAACAGAAATTAATGTAAACTGGTCATTCGAAATCTATCCATAGCTGCAGACACGCTCCCAAACCGCCTGCAGGTGCGAACCCATTCACATTGAGAAGGGAAAAGGGTTATCTTAGAAATTGGAGAGGGGTAAGGAAGAATTAGATGGGTTGATGTTGGGGGGAGTGGGGACAGGACATTAGTATGTGTTCTTTTGTTGTAGTCCCTTTGCCGAAAACCTCGTTACGAAGGGAAGATAACTTGGTATGTACGAATGCGTGAGTCCTAAACCAATTAAACATGTTTCTATTTTTAAATGTTCTCTAAGACGCCAAGAATAGACTAACATGAGACCAGGGGTCTCTGGATAGCCCAGGAGAACATCGGACTTCCATCTGGACGGTTGCGGATTCAAATCCAGTAACGGACAAGGATTCTATCCTGGAAATATAAACTTTGGAACATCTCTCTCTCTTTATCTCTCCCTTTTCTCTCTCTCTCTTTCTCTCTCATTCTATGTATTCGTGTTTGTCTGTGGGGCGGGGGGAGGGAGGGTGGGTGGGTACGTAAGTGTGTGTTTCTTAAGACTTTGTGCGTATTGTGTGTGTTTGCGTGCGTCTATCTTTGCCTATACAATAATACTAATGGCTAGCTCAGGGGTCATCTTAGATTAACGAACCAAAATAGACAAAATAATATTTATAGACGCTGCTGCTAGTAAGCTCGACGTACCTCATTTCTCGAGTTCCCTCAAAATACTTACACAACATCTGGAAAGCTGTCGCTGTTGAAGGCCGGCATGTGATACGCGAAATTTAGCGAGAAAACGGAACGAAACAAAACGCACAATTGCTCCAATACAAAATGGACGGAAGACCAGCTCTTTGCAGTACTGTATTCTTCATACAAGATCAGAGGACAATTCTTTATCTAAACGATGCTAATTGCTAAATTAATGCACGCTGTTCGATTAAAGAGTGTCTCACCTATGCAAAGCCGACATCTGTTACCATGGTGATACCGTTAGTTAAGACGATTTCAATACCTGTCACAGTTGACTAAAGCAGAGTTACTGCTCAGAAACACCGCGTAGACAATCCCATTTTCGAAACGCCCGCCTCGTTGACTGGAACGTTTTCGTTTTTCAGGGGATTTCCCAGGGTGGTGACGTAAATCTCCCCATAAGACTCAATGAAGTGCGCGCATAACTCTTTAAAGGGAGATAACATTGGTGCAACTCCTGTAGCTGCAGTATGGCGAGTTATGGGGTTGTAGGTTTACTGCTTAGTGCGAACACGGCGCGAACCACCGACCTCGAAAGAGGCGCCTCAACCACTAGACCACCGGGGCAGTAAATGGAACCAAGTGGGGGAACAGAAAGAATCAGGTAAAAAAAAACTTTAAACAGTTCATTACATTGAATATAGAGGAAAGAAACAAATAAAGGTATAGCAAACTTAAAAGTAACCATTAGGGAGTGATGTCAGCAGAGCTCACATTGAACTACAGCTGACAATTAAACACGACTGTAACCACAGTGAATCAATGTCCCGGAGCAGTCTCGTATGACGTTAAGAGTTCTGACAGTTTCAACACGACGGTCGTAGTCCTCGTCTGTGCCTGAGCCGCTAATTGCGTTTATCCTCGTTGCCGAGATGACGGGTATGAATTTTTTTCCCCTTCTGATTGTCGTATATCGTGTACATGTAAATAGAATTAAAGATAGCGCTAGTGGTGTGTAGGGATTCTAATCTGAGTTTCCTCACTCGCAACCGGGCAACTATGACGTGTCAAGATCGCTGGAACGGATGTCGACCAGTTTCGTCGATAACAACGATGTATATAGTTGCTAGCTGTGACCAAAGGGATCATATACGCCGCTGTAACTAGCGCCATAGGGTGGTTTTCCACACGTCTTAATACAAGTAAGGTGTTACTGTTATAACAATTGCACCTTTGACGTGGACGCGCAAGCCTATTCACGAATTCACCATAGACTGAAACAACCATGGTGTCGTGTTCGTCGTGTTGTGGGAGTCGAGTGTAAGCGATCGAGTGTGAGGTATGACATTCCCTGAAATTCGTTTTGTTTGCAGTATCTTCCATTCACTCAGTACTTCCTTGTTGTGGTGGAATTTCTAAGAAATGTACCAGCATAAATAGGATCAAGACAGTGCTCTCTATGAAAATGTATAAATTTATTCATGTATTGAAAACAGCAATATGTGAACTCACATCTTTCGTCTAAGGCCACAAAATGTTCGTGCGTGCGTGCTTGTTCTTGTGTGTGTGTGTGCGTTTGTGTGTGCCTGTGGTAAATGAAGTTACAATTATGTTCAAAGCTCAGGTCTGCAGTGTCATCCAAGCTCACAAAGCAACTTCTACCTATTCAAGACATTCAAACGCAGTATGACATACATAGAATTTATATTTGTATTGTGTTACAAGGTCGCAGGGTACGGAATGCCTCAAAAGGTGAGTACAGCAGGTGGCGGAGGTCTCTCACCTTGCTTCATTGAATGATGTTTATCCGCAATTACAATATAACGAAAAACTTATCCTTTTTCAAGACTTCAACTAGATGTGGATTTGGGGTGAGCAACGACCCAGTTCGAATTTGTTTGTATTTGCATTACATTATATTTTGTTCAGCAATATGTTATAGATAAAGCAAAGTGTTGACATGTTAACGTGCAGTCCGTCTAGTAAACACTGTGACTTACAGTGCATGAATTCTTATCTCATACATCCAGTCAGACTGCACACGAGCGACATGTATACATGATTATCCATTCGTCAAGTGTTGGGAAGGTGGGTGTAGGAGAAATGCTGTAAACCTGCATGACCTAGATTTTAAAATATATTCTAACTAAAACTGAAACAAGTGACTGCTGCTTGGAGTAAAACACGACGACAGCAAGGAAACGGAGCCGAGTTAAATATGGGACAAGGTGAAAGACGGAAGCGCAGACTGATAGCGTGAAGTAACCCCGTGGGCGTCTAGTCATCACTTCGCCAAGGGAACGCAATGCCTAACGGAATTATTTCTTCGTAGCGAAAACTCGGTGCAGCTCAGGCGAGCTAGGTTCCACTAGTAGACCAGTTTTTCCAGTTTTGTTCTTTAGGTTTCCTGGCATTCGCAGGAGGTAACGCCATTGGTGTCTTTTCTGTAGGTTACCCGAGCTGTCAGCTGACAGACGCACCCAGTCCCGACGCAGCAGTGCAGAGAAGTTCGGGGTAATTTATAAAGAACAAATGAGGACCGAGCGCTTAAATTATCGAAAGATAACTCCAACAAAGATACTGGCAGCGCTCAAACATAACCGTATGCAGACGCATGTGACCAAGGGAGCTTACCGTATCCAAACACGTAGCAAAGAGAGGGCTGAAAGAAAGGATTAAAAAAGAACAAATGGAATGGCAGATCTTTTTAAGAGGATCTGCCAAGTTCCTTTCTTTCGGCCCTCTCTTTGCTACGTGTTAGGGTACGGTAAGCTCCCTTGGTCACATGCGTCTGCATACGGTTATGTTTGAGCGCTGCCAGTACCTTTGTTGGAGTTATCTTTCGGGGTAATTTATCAAGTTCCGACGCACCCCGTGTCGCGCATTGTTACCAGACCAGCCGACCTCACTCGACTTTGTCGGGTATTGTAGATGTTTTCGTGATGCATACCCTGCCCGCTGCCCTTCCTAGCTAGTTGACCATGTTCATTTTTTGGGTTCTTATTTTTGTTGAAAGACATTGGGCGTAGATAAGTTCGTGCTTTTGCATGTCCATAAGAAAATCTTATAACTTATAGCGTGCGGACATTTCTTATGTCTCGAACTGTCTTCAATAGTTGCTTCACATGTTGGCTTAGTACTAATTAATTCATAATATTGACCGTACTACAGAATTTAAGGATAATCCTAGTAATAAGAACATTTCTCTCTATCATTAAAAGTAAAAATTTTGTGTTAGCAATATTTAGAAAAAGTGAGTTTTGTTCCTGTAAAGCTGTATGTGGGGACGTTGAGAGTTAATAGCTTTTGGGCAGAATTTGAGGTTGCGACTGTGTGCGAGAAAGGAGTCCCTCTCTGACAAGATCGATATTTACACAATCCTTTTTAAATAACACATACCCATATGTGTTTTTTCTCTAAGCAGACTGTGACGTACTGCCCAATACAAACAAAGAAGAGGCATGGTGTAACGGCCCACCCCTCTATGTGAACGTCCAGCTGGTCACGTGAGCCGCCCATCCACTGCAGGGGAGATAATTACAAGTGACTGCCGCTTGGAGGATAAGCCCAACTTAAATGTAAAACAAGGGAACTGTACCAAGCTAGAAAGGGACAAAGACGAAGACGATCTACATGTTTCGGGGCACTACCCCTTCATCAGGACGACACAAAAACGACGAAAAAACGAAAAGGACTTATCTGCAGTAGAAGTGGCGCGTAGGCTGCGTAGGTGCCATGGTACCGAAATGGGTAATGAAGTAAGACTCCATATTCTTGCGGTCAATGGACTCCACCTACTGGACTCAACCTAAAACACTGACCCTCCCCCTCCTTTCCCTTAACCCCCTCACCCCTCCGTCTCTCTCTAACGTTTTCTCTCACCTCCTTCCCACTCTCTCTCTCTCTCTCTCACCGACGCCCCCTTACCCGCGCTGCTTTTTCTCTCTCTCTTTCTCTCTCCCCCGCCCACTCTCCACCCCCACCCTTCCCTACCCTTTCCTACCCACCTTGCGATTGGCTGCCCCACCTTTTAACCTTTCTTACTCACTGTCCCCTGGTCATTCTCCTGCTATGCAGCCTACGCGCCACTTCTACTGCAGATAAGTCCTTTTCGTTTTTTCGTCGTTTTTGTGTCGTCCTGATGAAGGGGTAGTGCCCCGAAACATGTAGATTGTCTTCGTCTTTGTCCCTATCTAGCTTGGTACAGTTCCCTTGTTTTACATTTACTGGGTCTTTGTCGTGCAGTCGGTTCATGAAGAATACTGTGGCCAGTTATTCCCTTCTCCCCAATGTCCTCAGGGATTATCTCTCTCGCGACAGTTGCTACTGCTTTGTCTCGGCAGAGTAGGTCGTCTGTTTGTTCCCTGTTGATCTACTTTGTCTGGCGGGTGAAAGTCTACCAGTTCTATATGCCCCCCTTCAGCCTGTCACTCTCCCCTTGAGTTTAACCACGGTGGTATGCGAGTTTTGCATGCTGCTCGGTGGAAAAGGTGTGTGCTGTAGGGCTTACCTAGAAGATAGGGTCATTTTGCAGCGGAAGCAGCTGACTTTGTCTCAGACAAACCTGGTGGGTCTCTCCATCAACCTCAGAAAGTCCGAACTAGTGCCATCACAAACCCCTGGACTACCCAGCCCATAGCCCGCTGCATAAACTGGTTACAGGAGCTGATCACATATAGATAGTAAGCCATGCCTTTGTGAAAATTAAGTGTTAATGAGCGAGTGAACGCTAAGCTTGGCAAAATTGCAAAATCCAAGAAGCTACCAACCAATATTTGTAATATTATGTCGCGATGAGACGTCACGGCACCACAAATCTAGTATTATTTAGAGCGGGTGATGAACGACAACTGCTGGACAATGAGGCATGCACCACGGCTTTCTTTCACAGTCCACAAACTCATATTTTGGTTGATCAAAGTTTTATTTCTTAGCGCTGTCACATGTCACCCCTAGGTTAGCCTATTCCCCCTTCCCTCTCTTGACACCTGAAAGCAGCTCTGCGCCAGCCTAGACTGGACAGAACTGGTTTAATCGAGTTTAAGGTGGCTCCCGTGAACTCTGGGCGCGAGGGCGCACACTACTTAAGCAGGGGAAAGCGTGAGTGTAGGGAGGACCAAAAGACAAGCGGACACGTGTAGACCCACGGACCTCTGCCCCTCGCCATCTTACCCAGGACGTCGGAAGAGCAGCCTCCAGCACTCACGCTAAATACATTGGGTTGTATTTCGCCGACAAGTCAACGAGATAGACGAGTAAGTGAGTGCTGGTTGTGCCTTCTAAATTAGGACTGCTCTGCCATAACTATCTTAGAGTCTGGGACTCGGGTTGATTAAGATAGGTGATTTTATCCTGCTGGAGACAGGAGAAGTCATAGGCTAGTGGCCCGGGCGAACGCCAAGAGGAGCTAGAGTGAAGTGTTGGGTTGCTGAACAGCTTCAGAGCTGTGTATCGCGGTAAAACAGTTGTTTCAGTAAGGACGAGAGTAGATGCTCTGTTGTCAGTCACTTATTGTATCCGTGTATAGAGCGGGATCATAGGCCGTGTTGCAATTTGATTTCCCCTCTTGCTTTATTTTGACTATCTCGATTGTCTGATTCCTCGTGGTATGACGTAATCAGGAAATGTCTTACCCTAGACACGAGCACGGTGATTCTCTGTAAATAACCTGTAGATATATTTGATGTTGTCGAGTCAGTTAGTGTTTGAAATATATGTTGAATAACGGTTCGCTGCAGTTGTGTCTTTTACGAGGGTGGGGGCTCTTGAGCTAGAAGTGTTTTGCCTGTGAGAGACTGAGCGAACGTGTCAGAGTACGAGAATCTTTTCCCTCGATAGATTTCTCTAGTTATTCACATTATTTCATAGCGTCGTCGCCCTTTGGTGTAGAAACCATTGACCCGAGGCACTAAAGGTTTTGGTGACGATTGCTCAATTAATCTGCATTTACGAGATCACCATAAAAGTTTTGATCTGTAATTTTGGAGAGGTCGAGTCCATTCAGTTAGGTGCGGCCCGTTGTGACAAGCGGATGTAAATCCGAGTGGCGCAACCTTTACAAACCTAGTAGATATCCATGGTTCTCAGACTGTTACACTTCATCAGTCTCTCTATCCCTAAACCCTGGTCGTGCCAGCCTCTTTATACTCCCTAAACTAAGGACTAGGGGTCAGGTTCCCATGAGCAGCTGGGCCCTCCTAACTGCTGTAGTATGGGTTATGCTGTTAGTGTACTTGTGTCATTGAGTGCGAGTAGCTCAAAATAGTGTGTCTGGCCTGTCGTGCGTGTCCACACTAGGCAGTCTGTCTGAGTGCATTGCAGGTCAATTCCCAGCCCTGTCAAATATAAAATGTTCTATACTTATGTGTCCTGCGTCTACCCACTAAATACCATACATCTAATATACTACTTATTACGCATATTGTTATATATTGCTAATCAACGATTTTTGTTGCATGTTATTTGCAATAAGCATCAATCGATAAGGCTCAGAAATCATGTTTATCTGTATCATTCTAGCATTCTGCCAGCAAGATTTGTTACTGAAAATTATAACAATCTGTTTCAGAGTCAGAAAAGGAACGCAGACATGTGCAGATCAAGATGCCCTCGCTCACAACTGGGAGATGAACTAAAAGACCAGAGTTACGTAACGCCCAAACACAAACCAATAGTCACAGCAAAGCTGAAGCGTACCTCATTGATAAGTCTAACGACTAACAACAGATTTAATGGGTTATTTTTATTATTGCAACGGCAAGATTCCGTGTCACGACGTAAACACCCCACACAGAAAAGTTGCAGTAGGTGCATCACAGAACAATTGACAGCGTTATAAACGTGCGTGCCCTCCACTAGCACGCACTGTATCGTTGTCTAATGAGCCAACGTCCCAGAGTCCTTTGCGGGATCACCTGACTATGGAAGGAAACGAACAGAGGCGACGTTAGCAGCACGGGGCCGACCTTGACCGCGCGGGGCCAGAGCATCTGTATCTCGACTGGTCCGCTACC
The DNA here is from genome assembly GCA_004794575.1 of Lanistes nyassanus. Lineage (NCBI taxonomy): Eukaryota > Metazoa > Mollusca > Gastropoda > Architaenioglossa > Ampullariidae > Lanistes > Lanistes nyassanus. The sequence continues at coordinate 50,885 of SMGT01010275.1, forward strand.
GCAAACACTGATTATGTCTAGACTAGGTCAAATTTCGACGCTTAAATTTGGCGCACAAATTGAGTTTTTTCATTATTCATCGAACGTTTTCCTGTTTGTGGACGACCCTAGGCCTGAAGCGCGGGCCCCCCTCAAGGGCGGGGCCTGGGGCGGTCGCCCCACTTTCCACCCCCAAAAGCCGCTCCTGGCTGGCGGTGGGTAGTTTGCCCGCAGGCGACGGCCCAGCACACGCTCCTGTGCACGGATCGTGGAATTATTCTAAATAAACTAAAGTGACTTCTTCCAATTAACACCATTTGCTGGCACTCCATGCGATGGAGGTACTTGCTGCAGCTTCAGCATTAATTGGTAGGCGGTTCTGCAAATGAATCTTGGGGCATTAGCTCAGTCCACAATATAAATATATAAAACAATCAAGGCAGTTCGAATATAACTGCTATTGTGTATATATGTGTGTGTCTTGCGCGCACTAATTTTCTGCATTTTTTTCAAGAAGAGCGTTAAATTTACTCCTGTGCTGGGCTGTTTTGAAGCCAAGGTGGCATTTAGAATGCCATTGGCACATGCAGACGACCGGAAGCCCTCCCCCCTCCCCAGTCGTAACCTTTAACCATCCTCAGTTTCTGCCGAATCGCTTTTATGTGCAGTCCAGACACTGAGATAGACTTCCATTTCACCCATGTGCCGGTTTGGATACACATGCAACTGTTAGAATGTTGACCAGTTTTCATCTTGCCATTCTCTTCTTACCTTCAGGTAGGTCACGCCAGCAGCTACTAGGGCAAGTATTGTGCTCTTTGTGATTACTATATAACTAAAACTCACCCAAAGACACTGAACTATAAAGGACGCTTTATTGTACGAACAGGAAAAGACACGGTGGGCGGTGTAGTCATAGCACAGACCTTACATATACAGGTACTTCACTCGGGCGATTCTAGTCTGCCCAGTTGCGTACGATAACTCTTCACCGAGAAGAGTTATCCAGCATGACCAGGGGTTATGGAGCAAAACAAGAGCTCTAGTACAGTATCGGCTTCCAGATTTAAAAGAATACATTCTTCGGCATTTTGTTCAGGAGCTAATTGTACAAACAGAAGAAGCAAACCAGAACTTAAAGGAAGAACGTTTCGCGTGCTCAGCGAGCGTTTAAAGTTATACTATAGTGTTTATCCCTGAGCTCCATTTGCCTATTAAATTTATTAAATTTCTTCATAAAGGTGCAAATGCTGGGTTTTCAACGCCAGGAGAAAAAACCTAGAGAATCATTCAGCGGCTGAAATTCGATCTAAGGGGTGAATGCTTTGCAGTGACCATTTTGAAAGCAGCCAGTGGACAAACAGTGAAAGAAAACGTTTAAACTGGAAGGCTGTGCCAGTTCTATTCTCAGTTCCAATGCCGCCGTGTACGGCTTATAAGCTGCATGCAGCATAGGCCACGTTACGAGCGAATGCGGGAAATAAACGATGAAACTTTGACAATTTATTTTTTGGAGAATCGCTAATCGTCTAAGGTAAAGAACTCTTACATTCGAAAGCTGAATCATTTCTTCACGAGTTGCTTCCTTTTTACTACGTTTAGATCGTTTTCGACCACAATTCCAAGCGAGTGAAAAATGGCTGTGTTGTGTTTATCCACGTGCTTTGTCTCTTGAGAAATGCTAGATTTACTCTTCAAATGATGCGCTGATGAGGAAAATGACATTGTTTTGGAAATTTACTGTGATAAAGTGGATGAAGA
>SMGT01010275.1:52781-115914 GCA_004794575.1 Lanistes nyassanus
TGAAACGGGTATAACTAAATTTCCCATATCCATTTAAGCAGGTAGGTTATGTAAACATATAAGAGGCTGAACATTGACATAATTTTTTAAAAACCATTTTCATGCCAGTCGGTTCATTATTTCCACTAAATTGTCAGTTCTCTAGTGTGACAATAAAATAATAACATAATAAAACTTTTCATATTGAGAGATGACAACGCAATCTTTTAAAAGTGACTGTAATAACTTTATTATTGGTTGTTTTCTAATAAAATATGGCATTGTGTATATTAAAATATGTAATTGATGAATGAATGAATGATTTATAGAAAGCAGTAAAATTTAAACATCCAAGGTTTTTGCTGTACTGCTATATATATATATATTTTTTTTTAAACAGAACTACTGAAGGTTAGGCATATGTAGGAAAGTTGCAAAAAAGCATACCACCAGCCTTGCTTATAGCAGTGGAAGAGAAACAACAGCTAACAAAAATGGATACTTCAGTGGTTACTATGAACACAATCTTTCCATGTGTTGTTTTCACATAGGTCAGTAAAATATTCAACGAACAAGCAGCACAAATATGAAATAAGAAAATACTGTGGATCAGCATGACTGCCCTGCCTCTGTATGGTACATACTACTGTATATGTAGCTTTCATCATACCACACTTCCCACCACAAGCAGAACAGAATTAATAAAGTAGCGCGACAATCACTAAAAGCTTCATGCTGATTTCGGCACAAACCCCCTAGACCAAAAGGGACGCACCCACTGAAATGATCAACAAATAAAGTTTGAGACGTGCTCTCCTAATTTGGCGACTTGACGACTGGATGAGCTAGGGTGCAATAGAAAGGAGGGACGGTGTCTGGAAACGTTACAGTACGTACATTTTACAGATTTGTGTCAGTACTGTTATCGTCTGCTCGTCTTCCGTGTATCGCTCTATTTCGAAACGCCGGATAGCCACAATTCAACCGGTATAGCACGGACTAGAAGGGATAAGCTATTATCAAAATATACTTTTATAAGTTTCTGATGCATAATATACCAGAAAAAAATCACAGATGTATGGAGCTTTTGAAGGTATGTGTCTGAAATGTCATCGTATCCTTGTCTGTCGAGATGCACGAATAGCCAAGAACAGCCACGAATAGCCACCAAAAGCTACGGTTTTAGGTCTAAATAAAAGGTTTTAAAGACAGTTTAAACATCAGAATGCACTTTTATAAGTATTTGGTGCATAACATGCCAAAAATGGCACTTTTGTACGCACCTCGTAAAAATTTGTGACTGAAATGTTATTGTGTGGTCGTCTGCAATGAGTCACCTTCTTTTCGAAAAAAAAAAACCCCGCACAGACTAAATTCGATCATTACACGAAGTATTACAAGGGATATTTTAATATAGAAATCAACTGTTATAAATAATCGATGCATAATACACCTGAAATGTACATTTAAGTACGGAAGTCTGCAATAAGGGAAAGAATCACATCCATTTCGTAACATCGCCTAGTGACAATTCGACATCTGTAATAAAGACCCATTACAAGGGAAAAATAAACACCGTACTCTAATTGTAAATAATTGTAAAAGAGTTAGATGCAAAATATACACTAACTTGACACTTAGGCATGAAAAGGTGAAAGATGGGGCTGAAATGTGATCATTTGCTGTGAATTACTTCAATTTGGAAAAATGGGGCGGACACAAAGGGAAAGAATCACGTCCAATTTTCGCAGCCCGGGGTAAAAGTGACAATAAAAGTGATAATAAAATATCGTTTACCATTCTCAGCAGTTCACTGTAAACTGTAAGCGTTGCTCCCATTGACACTCAATCACCTATTTAATAAGATCTCTTGTGTGTGAAGCAATGTTTTTAAAAATTATACCTGAATACATTTTCAACAGGGCTGATGGGGCCGGGGTGTGCGTTTGGGGGTGGGTGGGTAGTGGAGTCCTATTACTAAGCTATGCACTGAAAGAACCACCAGACCTTCAGGAAGATGGCCAGTGCAGACAGGCAGTTTAATGTGCAGGGAATGGCCGATGGAGTTTGCACCATGTATAACTCCAGCAAATGTTCACTGGCCACACCTGGACTCAAACCAGCAACCTTCCACCTGGTAGTCCACAGATTTAACAACTGAGCTGTCCTCGCCCCTACGAAAGCTGAAGAAGGTATCAATACATAGATATAAGGAAAAGAAAAGCACCTTTAAGATTATGAGTGTTTGTCTGGGGTGGGGTGGGGAGTAAAGGAGAAAGATTGGCTTATCAGATCCCCGATGAAAATAAAGCCAGTCTTTTACTGGTATACGTGTGTTGCAACTTGTCAAAAAAAGTCTGTGTACATTCACGCCATTTCTCTGAAACCAGACGCGCACCTTGACAGCCCTTGAACAATTGATCATGTATACAGGACGTAGCTCGGGAGCGGTCTGACTACTGTAGCAGATAAGAATTCGCATACTCTAGGTCACAGTGCTTATTAGTGCATGTTAACATTTCAACATTTTGCTGTATCGGATTTGGAAGGGCTTTTTGTGCAAATGTATCTATAGTATATGTCTAAAAAATACTGCAATGAAATAATGAAAACATAAAATCGAAATTCTCCTCTCATCTCTTTAAATACACATAATGTGTAAGTCTTGAAAAAGAATTAGTTTTTTGTTCAATCACTAGAGATATAGATTATTCAAAGAAACAAGGGTATACAACTCCACCACCTACTGTACTTCCCAATTTGAGACAGCTTTTTTCCATTGGGCAATCCGACAAAAATTTGCTGGCCTGGTATGCTAATGAATCAAGAACAAATGAGGATAGAGCGCTTTAAATTATCGAATGATAACTCCAACAATAAGTACTGGCAGCGCTCAACATAACCGTATGCAGACGCATGTGACCAAGGGAGCTTACTGTACCCAAACACGTAGCAAAGAGAGCGCCGAAAGAAAGGAACGTGGCAGATCCTCTAAAAAAAAACAAACAAAAAACTTCCATCCCTTTATAACGACCCTAGTCTTCACACAGCTAACCCTCGGTACACAACGTGTGCATACAGAGAATCCCTATTAAAAGCCCGCTCACTAAGCGAGTGCTGACAACTAGGATTCAAGAGTAACACAACATAGGACAAATACATGCTCCCTTGGTCACATGCGTCTGCATACGGTTATGTTGAGCGCTGCCAGTACTTCTTGTTGGTGCTATGCTAATGATTGGCCCTATTCTTAAGCATAAAAGTTACATAAAATTAAAAAGAAGAAAAAGCATGTAATGAAATTTAATAACACAACTCGAGACAGGGTCGAGCGGTAGCTGTTCGTTACAATTGTAGTCGTGGCAATGGCTCTGTCATCCTTCCACTCCGAACACAACAAGGCGTCTTCGCTTCGGTTCGCAAACTTTTACATTTCACGTCGCTGTGAGAGCACAGGACGGACCTTCCTAGCCGATGCTACATGGTCAAGCGACTCAAGATCAAGAGCTCCGACGATAAAGATGATCAAGAATGAATGAATGAATGAAAGTCCTGTCCGCATTTCTTAGCTCCTTAAATACACTCATAGCATAATGAGTTAACCTTTCGCCCTCCCCTCCCGCTGAGATGCTCAGTCCACTCTGGTTCCAGAGCGACTCTGACCACACATAAATCTCATCCTTCCCTGGGGAAATACCTGGCCGCAACTAACTTACAGACAAACGCTTATAGGTGGCCTCGGACAGTGAGACCTTGTTGGTCTTTCCCTACCCAGCTTTAGGTCAGGGGATCACAAAAAACACGATACCCTTTATGTTTCCCACATTTGAGTAACGAACGACCAGTCAGGCGCATGATGCAACTAACCACAGTATGCCGGCTAGAAGAGTTCAGGGCCCGGCTGGGTGGCGCCTGGGTGTACGTAACCACCACCCGGCTACACCATCCTCAACCTTTTTCCCATCAGCGTCCTCGCTGATGTGTTCCTCCACTACACAAACCCATGAGCATGCGAACAACTAGGGCTGGTATTCAGCAACAACTTGTAACGCCCGCTCTAAGGGTTATCTCAGTACTTCTGAGGCAGGAGCCCCTGTGGCCAAGATGTATGTGACATAATGACCTTGAACCGCTCCCCCCCCCCAGTCTAACTCAATGTCAGACAATATCTACCAGACAGAGAGCAGGCATGTATTTAACAATAAGTCTGCAATCTATAGAACACTGAATTAGACTGATAAATAGCCGGCATAACATTATTACTTAGCACCTACAGTGTCGTCTGCCACACTGTGTTCCTACTGTAACCCATTTACTTCTAACACTAATTTACCACACCCTGCCTCTTTAGCCTAATAGATTTTAGTCTGAGACCGATGAAATCAAAGCATGATAATACTACGTCAAAAATATGATTGAAAATTGTGAACACATCAAATTACATCAATAAAACGAACCTTAGGCACGTATCAACGAGAAGCGAGGCGATAAGGAGAGGTGCTAAGGACAATGCCCTAATAAAATGAACTTCAGAATACAATCTAATACTCCAAAAAAGGACAAGCAAAAAACAATAACGATTAAAGGAAAAATACCTACTGTACCTTCCGCACTTGCACTGCGGTCAGCAATTAAAAACAAACAATAAAGAACGATTTTTTAAAACCAAAATTCGTGTTCATTTTCGTCTCTTTCACACTGTAACAACACTTCTGGCTGCAGTTCTCTCAGATCTGCGTGGCAGCACGGGTATGGTGTGTCGGGTCACAATGCCACTGTCTGTTTGCCTGGGGACCGCGTACCACACTTCTGTCTCCTCCTCGTTGTCATCGCTCTCCAGTTCCGGCGCCACAGGTAGTTCTACGTCTTCCAGTGCCAAAGATGGTCTGGCGGGTCTCAGGTCCCGTCGCCACAGTGCCAACACCGGGCCGTCCCTCAGAGGCCAGACCGCGAATACCCTGCCACACGGCCGGCTGATGACCACATGCAAGCCAGGGCGCCAGACGTCCTGAATTTTACCGAGGCCTGCCACTCGGTTGACGACAAAGACGCACCGTCTGACATGCAACGGGCCTCCCACCGCCCGCTTGCCTATCCAGCTCTTCGTCCCTTTCATCGTCTTCCACCTCTTCCCGCTCTAGCTGTCGAGCTTTTCTCTGGATTTACTTTGGACGCAGTCTGGCGGTCTATGACATGGTGCTGTCTCTCTCTCTTGCCATGGCTGCTGCTGTCAGTGTCCAGAGGGAAAGATGGAAGGAAGAGCCATCCCACCGCTGCCACCAAAATGTAACAGGGTCGAACGGTAGTGGCTCGTTACAATTGCAGTCATGGCAACTCCGAACACAGCAACAAGGCGTTTTCGCTTATATTCTCAAACTTCAATACAGACAGAGAGCAGGCAGGAAAAATGCTATCAACATCACAGTCAAACATCTTAGTCTATGTATTTTGCGGATAGATTTTAAAAGTTAAATATTTTATGCTACCTTTGATAACATGAGAAATATCTGTTTTGATCATTTTATCTAATATCTTGAAATGTAGTCATACACATAAAATATAATCAGAAACCTGCAAATTTGTACTAAAATGTACTATATGTATGTCAGGAACGCCTAGTACCGTTTAGTTTTAAAAAGAAAGACAGGAAATAGGGAGTTCAGCCCGCAGGTCAGCGACAGTTTTTTTTTTAAACTTTGAAACTTTTATTTGTTATCTCTGGACCCCAGATGGGGTATGAGAGACAAAGGGGATAGGGGAACATGTAGGATGGGGTGAAGGAGTACAGAATTCAAACAAATAAATAAACATAAAATAAGAGTAAAACCCAAGACATGGTACATAGCATACAATGAAGACTTAAAAACTTAACTATTTCTCAGTTCTTTCGTTATAACATCGATAAATTTCATTACATTTGTCAGTTTTTTCTTGTTTTTAGCATTAAACAGGATATCAAACTTTACAGAATTAGGGTGCTGATAAAAGAAAGGACTTATGTATTTCTTACGATGTTCCTGGAAAAAAGGACAGCACAAAATATAGTGGTATTCATCTCCAATAACGCTTGCGCATTTAACACATACACATTCATTTCTAGGAATTCCTTCAAATCTATTGACATTAACTGTTAAATTGTTATTAATAGTCCTAAATTTAGCGAAATGGACAGCCAAGCTTTCAGGAAGTAAGGTCAAGTAATTTTCAATGCAAAACTTATTTTTAAACATTCTATAATTCCAATATATTTCATTATTATCAATGACTGTGTACCAAAGGTGTATATATTGGTCGCGCAGGCATGTTTTAACCTTTTCTTTAAACCAAGCTTGTGTGAACGAGAGGGTACCCTGGGACAACCACACCCAATTTAGCCCTAGGTTCTGTAATAACGTCTTAATTGCATTTACATACCCAAAATTATACCCTTTAATTATATGTAATTTAAACATTAGTCTGTAAATAAGGCTTGAAAGTTTAGTCTGGGCATCAGGTATTCACAAAGACCTCCAAAACACCAACATTCTACTTTTAATGCAAATATCAATTGGAAGTTTACTGAGTTCGCCATAAACCATAGCAGAAGGAGTAGATTTTCTTAGCTTCAGGATAGTTTTGTAGTATTTTAGCTGGAGTTTTGCAGGTAGCCCGCCCAACTGGTAGCCCCAGACTTCGCATCCATATGTTAATATGGGAACAATCATGCTATCAAACAAGTCAGCCATCACATCAATAGGTATCATTAAGGCACGGCACCTTCTAATTAGGGAGAACATTGCCTTAGATGCTCTGTCGAATAGATCTTTCTGGGTGACAGCAAATTTGTTATTGTAATTAAGTTTTATGCCTAGGTAAGTGAAATCAAAGACAGTTGCCAGTTTTTCATTACCAATATAGAATTCAGGTATATTTCTAATTTTGCCTTTGGAAAAAACAATTACTTTGCATTTACTAACATTCAGTTTTAACTTCCAGTGATTACAATAATTTAACACAGTGCTGAGGGCTGTCTGTAGTACCTGTGGGCTTTCTTAACAAATTACAGTATCATCAGCATATAGTAATACAAACAAGGAAAATAGTGCATCGACTTCATGGCTTTCCATATCAACGCTAATGGCCTCCTGGGCCAGGCTAACAAGTCCGTCAATTTTGTTACCCAGATATGTCTTTAGATCATTCAAAAACAGAGCAAAAAGTAAGGGAGACAAGTTTTCTCCTTGTCTGACACCACTATTGGTTTGAAAATAGTCAGAAATAGCATTATTGACAAGGACACAGGATTTTGCGTTAGCGTACATATTTCGTATTACCGTTAAAATTTTCCCACTAATATTGTATACAAGTAGCTTTTCCCATAAGAATGAACGGCAGATTTTGTCAAAAGCTTTCTCGTAATCCAAGAAAGCACAGTACAGACGTTTTTTTCTAAAAAGCAGTAACTCAATAATCAAATGCAGGGTAAACACATGATCAGAAGTAGAGAATCCAGCTCGGAAGCCGGTCTGCTCTGGTCCTATAATTTTATTATCTTCAATAAACTCAGTCAATCTATTGTTTAGTACACTTGTAAAAAGTTTACCGAAACAGCTCAAAATGGTAATACCTCTATAATTATTGGGATCATCGATTTTACCTTTATTCTTGAAAAGAGGTTTAATTATTCCAATAGACCAGCTACTGGGTACTTTACCCGTTCGCAATATCAGATTGAACAAGGAAGTATACAGTGATATCAGTTTGAGAGCAGAGGCTTTCAAGAATTCGTTAATAATGCAGTCTGCACCACAAGCTTTATTGTTTTTTAGCTTCTTGATACTTTTCATAACTTCGTCCTCTGTGAATTCTCTCTCTAGTGTCGGATTATCCTGCAAGCCATTTTTGTAATTGTCATTGTCATTGACATCTATTGATACTTCTCCTTCATTCAATTTCTTGAAGTAATCATAAAAGACTTCAATGGATGGTTCACCCTGCATATTTTTATAATCACTAGTTTTATTTAATAATCTCCAAAATGTCTTAGGGTCAGTACTTTTTGTTTTACGGATCTTTTTGACCAGTGATTTCTTATATTTACTAAATTCTCTTTTTAAGCATTTTTTATACTGCCGAGCAGCGTGTGATCTATTGTTATATGCATTGGTGTTATTTTGATTTTTTGCTAGCCATCTTGCTCTTTGATACTTTGCTCTGTATTGACGACAACATACATTAAACCAGGGTTTATTTCTAGTCCTTGTCTTTTTCTTTACATTATTTTGGTGACACTTGAATAAATGCAGGTTCTGGGCAGCTTCTGTTAGCACAAGATTAGTTTGATGTACAATGTGGTCAATCTGGTCCTGAGTGATACAGTCTACAGTCATATTATCCAAAGTATTAATGGCAGTCTGAATTTCACTGACAACATTGTTGTCAATTCCTAACATAAAATCATTACAACAATTTTTCTTCCATCTAGGTTTACTATTAAAGTGTTCTCTGTTTGCTCGCGCGTTAGCATCATTGTTTGAGTGGTTTTCTAAATACTGTTCACTAGCCTTGAGTTTTATAGTGACAGGGCAGTGAACATCGGAGATCATCTCGTCGAATTCAAGCACATCAAAATCTTGAACTAGGTGAAAAGCATTTTGCGATATTACAAAGTAGTCAACAACGCTTGAGTCTTTACAGGTTACTTTACCAATACCAGCGTCACAGCCCACTCTTCCATTCACAATAGCTAACTGACTGGCTTTGCAGAAAGAAAGTAGCTCCTTTCCATTATTATTTACAACATTGTCCTGAGAACTGCGGCTAGGGATCATAGTCGCGCAAACATTAGTTCGAACTGTCAAAAGTGACGAGGTCTTCTGCGTTTCACTGCGACTTTAAGAAAAAGGTACTGCGTAGGCACAAAACTTGCTGAATCAGTAGAAGCAAACCTTCTAGAATGTTCTCGAACCAAATATTATGGAATTTAGACATCACATGACTGGACAGTATATTAGGGCCGGCAGCAGCCCCTAGCTTTGCTTCTCCACTTTACACCAGGGAGTGATATCAAGAACCGGTGTCGAGAGCCTTATAGCAACAGACTCGAAGTTTAGTGATAGATTTCTAGTCCGAGAACTGGAACCCAGCACAACAGAATTGGAGTTCTGTTAACAGTGTATTTCCCCGAGAGGATATACATTTCGAGTAACTATTGCAGGGTCGAGCTCTGGTAGTTACGAGTTGAAGATTTGAGTTCGCGTCCGTTAGAGCGTCTAGGGCTTACGGACAGTAGTGCTAAGGAGAGCACATATAGACCGCGTAGGAATCCGCGGATTTGCCGAGTTTGTCCCTGATTCCAGAAAGCCAAACGACAAGGAATACAAGTTGAGAAGAAGTTGATGCACTTGTCTGAATGTGCATGAAACGTCGATGTAGGCCCTACGACTGCAAGAAAGAGAGATTGAATAGTTAGATTGAACTAAACGTGGAAACATTGGCTTGCTGTGAAAAGAACTGTATTTAAACATTCGTCAACCCCTACTCGATAGGTGGGTCGCATCATCGCCCGTCTACGTATCATCGCCATCTTCAACAACATCGCTAGTCTTCTGTTCACCGCCGTCTCCAGTCTCCTCGCTTGTCTTTTGGATCATCACCCTTCTCCACATATCGTCGTAAGCGTCTTCGGCAATGATCTACAAGAACTTGTCTGACGCTATCAAAGCGTGAACTGTGAACTGTGAACTGTGAACTGTAAACTGTGCGTGAACCGTGGACACTAGAGTTGCTGCATTTTGTTAGTGTGGAGCTGTAAGGGGCAGAACTCATCTACCGACCAAGTACCTTCTTTGGATTGCGTGACTGTGTATCTAATTAGTGTGTGCGGAATCATTTCATCAACGTAAGTCTTTTTGAATTCATTTATAATAATTTCGTATTGTTTGGAAGTAAAAGGTGGAAATAGATCTTTCGAGTTGATTGAGGCGTCTAATAAATTTCGAACACGAACACGCATTTAGGCATACACACACACACTATCAAACACTAAACTAAAGAGATGAAAGTCTTGTTGGTTAATCCGGTTTCTGACAATGTACTAGAAACAAAGTATACCAGTGGATCTCTACTGCTATTCTAGACGTGTCAAAAACAGAAAAGGTAATTATCACTGATGCAAATGGGAATCCTTGTTGCATTTGGCGTATCTTTGACTGCATGTCAACACTTGTATCCAGATAATGTTGCACACTTATAAGAAAACTGTCAGATTATAACGTACATTTCATTTGTCAGTCCACAATATACATTGTAAATACATCAAACACAAAATTTAATGAGCACCAGAGGCATGTTCTGTGACCAGAGATAGCTGTAGTCAAAATTTTTAACACCACTGTACATATTTTGGATTATCTCCGTTTGTCACTTCTCAACATGAAATAAACAATAAACTGGTTAGTTATGCCTCTAGCTTACCTGTAACTCCTCCCTAGTCCAATAACTTGCATGACACACAGGCTTATACATGTACTGAGTCTGTGCAGTACACTGCAAGCTGCCATTTTTATTAGAAAAACATTTCAGTTGTTTACATACCAAATTTGAAAAGTGAAATATTTCACTCTTGTTTATTATTATTAGGTTAACCATATTTGTGTCATCACTGGCCACTGATTCATTGCCATCATTAAGGTTATGGCCCGGTGCCGACATTGCATAGTAGCTTCTTTCTTTTTTTTGCCGACCCCGACTGGCATGCCTGTAGTTAGTTTCTTTCCTTCTGTTGCATAGCAACCATTATGATGAACATTAGGTCTTGTGGAGACATAAACAGAGATCAAGGAATTAAGATGATTTGATGATAATGATAAGCAGGTAAGAGCTAGGGTAATTCGCCAACCCTGTGAACAGGATTTATGCTGAGTAAATATAGTGAGGTGGACACAAAATCTAATAAAACAACTCTTGTTTCCATTTAATAAGAGGATAGATGATTATTGAACATAACGATCGGATATTTGAGTCTGGAGAAAGGAGAATTTAAAAAAAGATAAGGCTCTGATTGACTTTTTCTATTTAAAATTAGATTATGCATTTTCGTTTCTTTTTATTGTGATTTTTTTTGGAGACGAGGTAAACAATTGTGTAAAAGCAATCGAGGAAACTATGACATGAGTATTTCCCCTTTACAGACGTGTTTCGTACACGACCCTTAGTACATTCCAGCGCTGCGGTCAGTTACACGACTATCACTATGTCGTGAGTCTTTAGTCTAGGTGTAAGAGTGGACTAGCATAAGGTGTTAATTGCTTGCCTTCTGTGGAAAATTTAGTCCGAAAACTGGCGTAAATTTAGACCAACAGGAGACGACGCGTACAGGCGGACTAACTTTGCCAACTGAATCAGCGACTATAGCAACACGTAGCAACACGTAACAGACTCACAACAAGCGACACGAATCCCCCCCACTCCAACACCAAATTTATGAAATAATGATAATAAGTAATGAATGAGATCGCAATACATGCAGAAGCTTCAGCCCCGCGCGGTCAAGGTCGCCCTAGGCCCCACGCGCCTTTATTCTGTGATAGTTTGTTTCCACTACATGTCCTAGACAGTAGACCAGTGGTGGTCGTTACTACTATAGTTATTATTACTAGTTTTTAAATATTTGTTTGTTACAGTGATGCTGTTTGGAGTGGAGGTAAACTGTCCGGTGTTCACAGAAGGTGTGAATGAAATCGTCTGCAAGATCAACAAAACGGCAATCGGCCAATCAAAATGCAAGCATGTGCAGGCTACTGTGACATTCGAACACATAGGCAAGAATAAAAAACAGTCAACAGTATGTCAGGCAGATAATGTTTGTGATCCTGCGAAAATCCTGTCTCCTAGAAAGTGTTGCTGTGACGACTCAGACCCAGAAATCAAGATCTGCAAGTATTCTCATGTGGCTGACAGGAGCTATGACGAGGGAGCGCGACTGGAATGCATGTATTGTCCAGAGCAGGTGGATTATGTGGACGTGAAGGATCAAAGTTGCAGCAACATAAATTTTGGTTAGTATCATCTTCAATATCTGTTTGACAAAACCAAACATGTACAGTGAAAAATGCATTTTAAATGAATTGAATTATTTCATTATAGCAAGTTTGTTTCCCTAAATGTAATCAGTTCTGTGAACGAGACACAAGCCTAAAATTCAAACAATGTATATTCAGGGGAGGAGTTTGCAATGAGTCATGCATCACATTTGAGTATAAAGATTTATTGGAGCATAAATACTTTGATGCTACTAAAGGTTTAACTTCTTAACGGAAGATATGTTGTCAAACTTGGCAATGTTTAGCTATCTAGCCCAGCCCTTCATTCATCCTGCTAAGATTGAGGTCTTAAGGTCAAATCCTAGGAAAGAGCACGCAGCACATGGTATAGAGTCAAGTCAAGTCAAAGTTTATTTCATTACCATGGGGGGGGGGGATTTAGAACACAAAATTCTACATATCTACAATAACACATTAATAAGTGATAATTCTGTCAGCACTCAGACCGCACACACACACCCACCCCCACCCAACCCTATCCCCACACCCCACCCCACCCCACAACCACCCCACCACACCCCCACCCCAACCCACACCCCTACAGCCACCCCCACCCCCACAAGCATGCCTTGATTACTCAAGTTTCTTTTATAGCACTACAAATGTGTGTCTAATAAACATAGTCAATTTCCATAGATCATGCTTCTTTTGATCCTAAAAATTAATTTGAATATAGTTGTATTTGGTTTCTTCCAATAGTATGCAGGTAGCGTCTAACACCATTCAGTTTTAAAAGAAATCCCAGACAAGTATGTATTGACACTTGTCTCCAGTATCGTCAACGTTGCATTTAGTGCACAGACGCTTAGGCGAACGCGTGCAGTAGTATCATGTCATGATATTTGACCTTTTGTTGTGGGAAGGTAAGAATGCTGAAGTATTAAAGCTTAAATCTTGTGAGCGAAGGACGTTTTTCCATAAAATTTTTGATAATCATTATCATACCGTGAACTTAAGTTGGTCAGTTTTGAAAGGGGGAAAAAATCTGTCCACCATTCGGGTGGGTCCTTCAGTACTCATCTTAAAAGATGTTTATGACTATGACAACGTACTACAAACAACTATTGCATTAAGAAAGGTATGGGCTGGAATTTCAATATATAGTAGGTGCGTTATTAAGAATGCATGCTATAAGCATATTTTGTGAGTGAGAACAGGAGATAGACATAGTCTAGTAAATGTACTTGTTAACCTCAGCTTTTATCAATGTCAATTTCATTTTTTAGCAGACCCATTGTCTTCAGAAGGGAGAATGATCGAAGTGACACCAACATGGCTGATTGGAGTTATCTTTTACATCGTTTGTGGTATGTAATTGATTGTTCAAAGCTGAAAGCAAAGTATCTAATTCTAATAAATGAAAAATTACGTTGATTAGCAAATGTTAAAAAAAGTTTTACACTACCACGTGATTTCTGGTCCATTAAAACTGTAAGTTATCTGTGACCAACAGTGGTAAAAGTAAAGTGTTCGACATTACCTGAGCAAGATTTCTCTGTTTGAAATGATATGTAAATCCTTTGATTTTAGAACTGGCTGTGGTATGATTGGTAACAAAAGGACAGAATTCAAAGACAACACCGCACGATGCGACTTCAGGAATTTTATGGATAAGCATGATTCTTGACGTAAAGAACATGAAAATAAGTCTTTGAATGCCACTCACCTCAAGGTGGGTGAAATTCGGAAACCTTTAAGAGTCTTAATCCCCTGTATCACATTTGTATGTATTGTAATGCAGATTTACAAGTTTGTAAAATAAATCTCCACCTTATGATGCGACTTGAATAATTTTATAATTGAGAATGATTCTTGATGTAAAGAACACGAAAATAAGATTTTAGATACCACTCACCTCAAGATGGGTGAAATTCAGAACCCTTTAAAAGTCCTAATTCACCTGGGGTGTCAATCCATAAAAATCACATTTTTATGTATTAACAGTTTTGTAAAACAAATTTCCATTGTCTTTGTTGCACTTTCTAATGAACTTATATAGAAAGATACATAAATCATGCAGGTACTGTCTGGCTTTTACACAAAGACATTCTGTTTCCCTAATAGTAAAACTTATTTTTATTCTAATGAAATTATAAAATTTATTGCTGCTTTGATGTTGTCCTATGACAGCTTTATTTTGGTTAACAATGGATTTTCACAATTTTTGTACTTAACAGTTTCGAAATAATTCACAGGGGCTTACATCTGTAAGGATTTTTTTCTTTTAAATCCGTCAGTAAAAGAAGTCAGATGGGCATTGCGAATTTTTGTATTTTCTTTTATCTGGTGGGTTGGTGTCAGTGATGATTTCAGTCCACAAAAAGCCTGTGTACCCCAATGTACAAGGACACATGGAAGCTAAGATTAATGCGGATATCCTAAAAAAAAACCAAGACAACCATTGTTGCTTTCAAGGGAATTTGTTATATATGCTGTTAAATGCTCGGTGCAAGAAAAACCGCTTGGTGGACTTTTTACAAACTCTCACTCGCTTATTTCTAAAGTGCATTTTACAGACGTGTAGAAGCTAGGTTTACTCAATCGACGCAGTTGTAAGCACGTAAGTGACTTTGGTGGAAACGCAGTTTGCCCTGAATGCGAAAGCATCTTAGATTTGGATGTCTTTCCTTTTACTTCGGACACTTTCACTTGGGGTTGGCATGTCTGAAAACAATGTTTCTTGTCACAGTACTGTGCCATGATCCAAAGTGGTAATATCTCAACTGGCGATCCCTAACCGCACCTTCCAAACACAAATGCAACCCTGGTAAGACCCCTCCGCGCATGCACACACCACGCGCAACCCGTGCGCACAGCTTACTGACCAATACAGGCTGACTTTCTCAAGGACTGGTGCACAGGCCAGACTTGTGTGGATTACCTCTGCCCTGTGTTTTCACCGTGACTTTTGCCTTGGCGTCCCGACCGCCTCAGCACTGCACTGTTTCAGCGTCTCAAGAAACGTGAACTTTTTCGTTTTCCCTAAAGAAGAGAGTTAGGACAGCACCCCATGCCACTGCTGGTAAATCAATTTTGTAGCATAAAGATTTTGGTAACTGGAAATTTCTCGTGTCGTACAAGTCGCGACAGCTGAGTGTGAATGCAGTCGATGACGTTACACAGGTGTGTGGCTATGAAGAATTATTTTACTTTTCTACTGCCACTACTATCCATGCTGCTGTTACCACCATATACACTAATCACAAAAGTCAAGGGCCAGAAAGAAGAACTTTCGCAGAAACAGAACCAACAGAAAAAACGGTATTCGAGAGTTTGCAGTACATCAGTTTACATTAGTTTAATCTTGAAGCAACAGCTTCCAAGAAGGCTTTCATCTGCCAATGAATTCATTTACAAAATGTCAACATGAACTCCCCACCGTCAAAATGAAAAATCACACGAAATGTCAACAAAATGAAAACAGTCAATATCGAGGGGTCATTGATAGCCACACATGCACACACACACGGACAAGATGAAGAGACGTTCTCCTGTGCAGCTGGATGCCACCTCAGACCATCAGAGCCACCATGCGCATCGTGCTTTCGTACGCATGCGTACACCGCATTCCCCCGGGGGCCTCGAGACACGCACTTAGCCGTCTTTGTGGGACAGAGTGTGCCTGGACTCCTCCGTGAACAGAATTCTGCCCCACTGCTGTCTAGTCCATCGTTGATGACGTCGACAACAGTCCAGTCCAGTCCAGTCGACCCAGTGCCAGTGACGTTGCGCCAGTGGCAGACAGACTGCCAGATGTCACACTGCAAATTCACAGTCGAAATCGCGTGCAAAACACGCAGTTTCACTATGCTGGTGAATGCAGTAGCATCAGGGCTATGCACAGTACTTAAGTTTGCACTTTGACTGTGCAATAATACCCGTTTTTATTTTACTTTACAATCGCTTACAGTTTATTTAAAAAATCACATAAATTTCAGTACCCAATTAATGCACCTGACCCTTGACTTTTTGTGACGAGTGTGCCACCATTACTGCTCTGTAGACCAGTTCTCATACCTGACCGCCTCGGTGGTCTAGTGGTTAAGTTCTTCGCTTCCAAAGTTTTATAGATTTTTGAAACACGATCCAAACAGTTAAAACAATTTATTGGTAATAGGAATTATTTTAAATATACCTGGTTAAAAAGATATTGTTCTACAAATGATGGTATCGCCCGGGTTTGTTCAGGTCAAGGGAGGTAATTAATTTTAACACGAGTACCGGTTATTTTCTCCTTGGCGTGACGTCTTGTGCTGTACAACAACGGTGGACAGAGAAGAACAATCTTTAGAACTTTCGTGTTCAAGCAGCTCATTTGATGAAGAAGGGGGTAGTGATTTCGAGATAGATGGCCTAAGTGGCCGCCTGGGTTTGCCTGAACATCTCCCGCGTACATTAGAGTTCCCTATTAAGAAAAACATTTGCTCGCCACTATTATAGCATTTGAGCGAGCGGGCGTGTGTATGAGTGCGATAATAATTTTGTTTTACTATAGGATGTTCTTGGTATTCTTAAAGTAACACTAACACCACCAACAGCAAGCACAACACAATACAGCTAAAGGCTAGAAGACGACTCTAGTGCCCACGCCTACAAATAATTTACGGATACATCAACCAGCCTTTCAATATTCATAAAGGCGCAGTCTGGGGACACAATGCATAAAACCTATCATACAGACCTCGCATTGTACGTGGGTGCGAAATGGAGGAGGCTATGGCCTGGTGCCGACATTGCCGACCCTCACCTAACCCTTAAACCAACCCATACTCAACCCCTAACCCACACCGCCCGTGACTGCCCCACCCCTAGACATCACCGCCCACCCTGAACCATAAATCAACGCCGTGTCCCTATCCTCCACCCCTGCCGCTAACGCCTCACTCTTAACACTGCCCCACCATCACCCCTCAGGGGTCTGGTTAGCTCAGTTGGTAGAGCTGCGGACTAGCAGATGGAAGGTTGTTGGTTCGAATCCAGGTGTGGCCAAGGATTATTTCCTGGAGTTAAACATTGTGCAAACTCCATTCGGCCATTTCCGCACTGGCCATCTTACTGCAGCCATCAGTCTGGTGGTTCTTTCAGTGCATAGTTTAGTAATAGGACCCCAGTCCACTATAGTGCGAAATCACCGCGAGGTGGAAGCACTGTCCCTCTAAATAACCACCACCATTCATCACCCCTGGGCCCAGGCTGCCCCACTCCTGTCAACAGCTTGCCTGTGGTTGCAGGGGTGGAGAGTAGGGAGGAGAGATAACGGGTTTCAACCACTGGTTGTAAGTCTTGTAGTTATTGTCCCAACCCATCCCTCACCCACCCGCTAACCCCCATTTCCTCCCAGAGGCCATCAGAAAAGCCGGGTGCCCCAGTTCGGCTGACGATCTAGGGAACACGTGCTAATGATGTATGCTTTCCCTTACTGTTTTGGCGCCATTTTTGTCCCAGCTGCAACAAAACACCACGAAACAGACACACGATTTACAAAGTCTTAGTCCGACAGACGTGGCTCGTCTCGCGCTTAGTAAGGGGGGAAGCACCCACCGTTTCTGTATGGCGTACGTAGTCGGAATGACTAAGTACGTAGTCGGGCGTTCCATGGGCGTAGGTCAGGCCACTTAAGCCGTGCAACTGGCCCCTGGTCGTGGCCTGGATTTGCTATTATGTCACTGGATCGCTGAAACATGTTGTTTTTGCTGATAGCCATAGTGTCCAAGATTGTGGAATTAAACAGGAACGGCAGTGTTTATGTTGTGTATCAATGATATGTGCACGCATAAACTGGTATTAAATACAAATTCAAAAAAGAATCTTTAAAAAAATTATGCACATTTATTGCCATTGTTACCTGGCTTTTCAAGTAGCATTTTATCCATGCGAAATAAAAAATATTTTAAACACAAGTAGCATTTTATCCATGTGTCTAAATATTTTCTATTTCGCTTTCAGTTTTTGTTGTGTATTCGATATTTTATTCGCTTGTAAATGTACGTTTTCGCAAGTGTATGCTTTGTCAAAGCTCCAGGGCTTAAAGCTAAATAAACAAATGTTCAAACGTTTATGTGTGTGGTGTGTGTGTGTGTGTGTGGTGGTGGTGTGTGTGCGTGTGCTGTTTGTGTGTGTGGTGTTTGTGTGTGTATGTGTGACTGTAAGCGCGAGTAGATGCATGACTGGGTGCGCGTGACAGCCCTTGGAGTGGAAGCGAGAAAAGTAACAAAGGACTGAAAGATGTTTGATATTTTTCCAAGGAAAATGTCATTTATCCTGTTTTCTATTTAGCTCTTCTCTCTATCTCTTCCTATAACAAAATGAGAGCTGGCGCGTGTAAGACCAACATTGTCTGATTGGGTAATAAACTTGTGGGTGACTCATGGACCAGAGGGTAGCTTGCTGCGCACAAAAAAAAGAAATTGTTCTCACCCAGGGAATGACACATGTACTGGGGGGTTAATTAACCTTCTCTGCCCGGGTGCCAGAGACGAGAGTCCCATAGACAGCATGATGTCAGCCAAGCAAGGCTGCATCAGCAACAAGAGGTCGGTGAACTCGGGAAACCCAAACAATGGAACTAGCGCCTGTCAACAGGTCGACCTGTGAGAGACCCACCTGATGCCTCTTGCGAGAGTTCGAGCACATGATGCAGAGGGCTCTGCAATAGGGAGATATAAAAAGGAAGGGAAAGGAGGGAGGAAAAAGGACAGGGAGTAGCTTGCTTGGGCTTACGCCCAGCCCTTGGGGGTATGCTTGCTCGGCCATGAGACTTAGAAAGTTGTGACCACAAAAAGGCCAAGGCGGGATATAACAGGTAGAAGACC
The DNA here is from genome assembly GCA_004794575.1 of Lanistes nyassanus. Classification (NCBI taxonomy): domain Eukaryota; kingdom Metazoa; phylum Mollusca; class Gastropoda; order Architaenioglossa; family Ampullariidae; genus Lanistes; species Lanistes nyassanus. The sequence goes on from SMGT01010275.1 coordinate 71,656, forward strand.
GAGGGGGACAGTGGAAGATGAGTCACAGGGCTGCCTTCTTCGTGCACCTCCGGTGCAGCTGCACAACCGAGGATCAGGCTGAAAGAAGCCTCTGCCTTTAGCGGCCAGGAAAAGTCAGAGAATAGTAGAAGGGCAGGCTCCCGTCGTTGCCACCAATAGGGGTAGAGAGAACAGGTCCGGTTAAAGCACTAGACGAGGGAACAGATTGTATGGCTAAGCCGGCCACCACCCGCAACAGGTTCTTGTGGTTTAATAAAGAGTTGGTGACAAAAACGTTACATTGACTACTCTTTTTTGGTGCGTTGGTGACCAAATACTTTACATTCCCCTCTCTCTTCCCTCTCTCTTCCCTCTCTCGTCCCTCCCCCTCTCTTCCCTCTCTCTCCCCCCTCTCTTCTCTCTCTTCCCTCGCTTCTCCCTCTCCCTCTCTGTCTTCCCTCTCTCTCCCCATTCTGACACATTCTAGTTTAAGCATTTGTTACACATTATAGTCGGTGGAATATACACAAAATCTCGCAGAGAAATTTTACAGCGTATAAAGAGGATAGTCCTACATCAGTTTGTGACAACAGGCCTCCCATGTGCTTTGAATATAACAGGGTCAGTATTCAACCCTTGGGGTTTGGGTGTGGATGATTATAATAAGGAAATGTTTCTGTCGTTCGTCTTTACATTATCAGCGAAAGGATGTACTTTCTTTAACGGTACTTCTGATGCGACTAAAGTAACCAATCGGGGATTGTACGTGTGGGATGAAAGGAAAGTCATTTAGTCGAAAGGCCAGCAGTCTGCTCACCAGGGCCCAGTTGCACGGCTTTAGCCTAACCTACGCTCACCGTACGCCCAACTAAACCCCTTAGTCCAGACTACTTACTTCATCCTGACACGCCGCTTGCTTTGCTCTTGACTAAGGGCGAGACAATCCACGTCTGTCGGACTAAACAGCCACTAAATCGTTGATTCGTTTCGTGGTGTGATCCACTGCGAGATTTTATATTTTTTGTTGCAACTAGGACAAGAATGACGTCACAGCAGCAGTGGAAACCATGCAGTACGTCTCCGGGAGGTCGTCAAAAAACGGGGGGACGGGGCAGACAGGCTTAACTGATGGCATCGGGGAGGGGGTGGGGATAGAGGATAGCGGAAGGGGGCGAGGGTTAGGTGGGGGCAATACCTACACTCCTTCCTAACCATGACTATAATACCCAAACCACCACCGCCCCACCCCTTGCCACCACCGTCCGACCCCTAACCATCACTGCCCTACCTATAACCCACACCCCCCACCCCTAACCCACAGTGCCCCACCCTAACTATCACTGCCCCATCCTTAATCGTCATCACCCCACCCCAACCATAACCATTACTGCCCCACCCCTAACTGCCCAACCCTGCCCGCTATACCCCCCCCCCAACGCTCCAGCCATGCACCCATGGGCAGGGTGGGGATAGTGGTGGGATGGATGAGGGTAGGGTAGTGTTCAGGGTGGGGCGTTAGAGAACGGGGCTGAGGACAGGTGTGAGTTAAGGTTGGGACAGTGATGCTGTGGGTGGGACAGTGTGAGTTAGTTTGGGTATCTGTGGGGCGGTCATGGATTGGCGTGGGGCGGTGTGGGGTATAAGTGGATGTGGGGGCTTGGGGTGGTGTTAAGGATTAGGGGTGGGGCTTCCAGTTGCTGGTTGTGAGTTTTGTACGTGCTGGTACACGTTTCTGCAGAAGCCGTTTCAGTGGCCAAAGTTAGTCCGCCTGTACATCTCCTCCCCTGTTGGTCTAAATTTACGCTAGTTTTTCTGACTAAATTGTCCTTAGGAGCTGTGCAATCGACGTTTTATGCTAGTCCATTCTTACGTCTGGACTGGGCTTACGCCAATGTCGTGACACTGGCCCCAGACCTGGTTTCAGATTTGTCGCGGTCCCACTCCCAAGGAAGTACATCTGTGCTTCAATCACATCGTGAACATGGAGGCGTCGGCAGTTTGGGCAGCGGAGGCCTTGTTTTTTCTGTTTGGTTTATCAACTGTCGGAGGTACAGGTAACCTTTTAAAGAGAGATAACTTTTTGAATGGTTTACTTCTTATTTAGCCTAATATTATTCATCTTACAGTTTTCTAAAACATCATCTTCTAGTATCTGATTTTGCTTATGCACAAGACTAAACCCCGATCAAAATCCCCCACATCGCCTCTCATCTTAAATGTCTTTGTGTTATATGTATTTCAGACATCCTTGAAAGTTTATGTGTTTTATTTGTCGTCTGTACCAATAGCATCCACCCATTGTCTTTGGAATTTCACTTGTTTCTCTCGTCCATTTAATATGAACAAAGAAAATCTTTGTTTGTGAAACAGGTTTGTCTATTTCTCCCTGTGGTAATGACGCAGTCACAGAAGTAGTGGCTGACCAAGAAACTGTTTTCACCTGTACGGCAAAAGGACGTGTACAGTGGAGACTACAAATAAGCGGCAGGGATAGATCCGTGCCGTTAGCAACATGCGAACACACTTGTCAGACAGTGAATAATTACAGCGGGCTGCTTATTGCAAGCATAAAGGAAGCTCGCCAATCAAGTTTTATGACAATCGGAGCTCGGAATCGTTCAGACAAGGAAACTATTATGAACGGAAGTCTTCTGTGCGTGCTTGTGGACGAGAACTCGAAGTACCTGAGTAAAGTTGGCTGTGCGCTCAACTATGTGTGTAAGAACTTGTCCTTTTCTTTTTTTGCTGGTGGGGGAGGAGAAATCAGTTAAAGCAATGTTGAGTGAAAACTTTGCATAGAGAATCTCAGAGTCAGGGCCGGATCTAGGAGGTGGGGAAGGAGTGCTTTGGGTACTTAAACACCCCTAAAGCAATCAATGTTGTGCACTCAGTGTTGAGTCAGAAAATGTTTTCAAAATTTTGATTTTATCTTTCAGGAAGGGGCCTGGGAATAACTTCAAAATAGAAAAATCATTGTTTTCGGCCTGAAGAGATTCACCCCACTCCCCCTACCGGATCCCACTTGGGCCTAGGCAGCCCTTGGTGCCGACAAAAACATTCCGAGCCCACCCCTCCTACAAACAGACTGATTCGGCCCCGTGAACTGTTACTCGTTTCAACTGAGCGTCGGGAATATTTCTGTTACTTCACCATCTGGCGATTCTCTTCCCCTCCTTCCCCTCCTCTTTGTCCTTTCTTTCTCTCACAATCTCTTCTCTCCCCTTTCTCCCTTCTCTGTCTTCGCCAGTTTGTCTCTCTTACTCTCCTGTTCCTCTCTCCTCCTCTCTCTTTTCTCCTCTCGACTCTCCATTATTTAGGTTTTCTCCCCTTTCTCGTCCCCCGTCTTTTCATCCCCTTCTCGGATCTCTTTCTTCGTCTCCTCTCTCCCCTTTCCCCCTCTCTCCCCATTTTTCCTGTTCAGTGGATTTCCTCTTTTTTCTCTCACTTTTGTTTGTCTTTTCGCTTCTTAATATCTTGTTGTCTCTGTCTTCTGTCCCCTCCACTGTACAATTTGCCGAATTTTACAGATCCACCCGAGGACGTGTCGTGCATGGCAACAAATGCTTCGTGGTCTGTCAGTGTGTCCTGTGTCATCCGCAGTGTTTATTCTTCGCGCAGACACTATGCATGTCAGCTGCACCGAGAAAAACTCACAGTGAGTTCTCAGCACAAAAAATGTAAAAATAACTGAAACTTACAGGCAGTCATTTCTTCACGGTTTCTTCAGTTTATTTGTAAGAGCGTATCTATTTTTGTACTTGGAATATAAGATTTAATACACATTGACATGGATGTGCAGAGCTCGATACTATTTCCTGAATCGCAGAAAATTGTTGTGACAATGTGCTATAAAAGAAGACGAATAACTTAAAATATTGTGAATTTTCTGAGTTGTATCAGAAGTTCAATACCTCTGTTTTCCGTAATAGCATGGACCAGTTTCGTTAGAGGTAACGTATTGTTGTTGGGACTTTTATCATAAAAGTGATAATTCTCTTCCTTTCCTTCTCTTTTTATTTTATTATAGTCAAACAGAGAAGCTCTGCAGTTAGTCAATATCGTGACGTCACCAACCAGCGAAAGGATTTCAGAGAACGAAGTGAAAGTGTCGGGTTCCTGTCAGTTCCACACATCTCTTCCTGCACAGGAAGGACGATATACCTTTCATGTCTCTGTCTCACCTGGCGGACAGACCTACACATTAAATTATACTGCAGATTACGAGTGGATTACAGCTGGTAAGTAAATCAAGAATTTATTTTAAAGTTGTTAGTCAAGATTCTGAGCTTACGCCCCCCCCCCCAAACCCTGCCCCCTCTTTCTCTTGCATCTAAGCCAGTATCTAGTCATGATAGCGTTAGCACGCCCATAAAAACCATGAACACACATAAAACCTACTCAAAATGCGCCCGAAACGTTCATACTAGTGGGTTTTTTTTCGACGTACAACGCACCAAACAGCCTGAGTGCGGCCCTGACAAAGCATAAAAACTGTTGTTGTGTTTATATCTTGTCAAATGACATCAGTTCCTGTGTGATGGGTGGCAGCCATCACGGAGACGGTTTTGGCCACCACGCTCACAGCCACAGCGGACGCCGGGGGCAGTGCCTGGGTCGAGTACTGCCAGCGAACCGTGGCTGTGACGCGCTGTGTCATCTGATCGCGTGCTGTGCTAGGCTCACTCTCTTTAAACGTCTCTATATCATTCTAGGACAGTTGCAGATACTAACAACTAACATATTCGAATTCTACTTGAAATACTCTTTCTTTAGATAGTAAATTCATCAAACATCTTAATAGATTAGATTAGTTTGTAGGCATATTTCTTATCCTTTTCTATTCAAATTAGCTAGGTAAACTGCCTTTTCACGTAATTATCTTTATTTCCTGCTCACTCTACTTAACTTTCCTTAACACTAACAGGAAGAGGAGAGCGCGCTCTATTTATCGCATATTTTCATGCTCTTGTATATATATTCTTCATTTTTTTATCCATACTTTTGTGCGCGTAACAAACACAAAATGTGCTAGGCGCGATACTTTTACCCGCGAGCTCGGGCTGTTGCTGACAATGGTTTCATTGTGGCTCGCCCCAAATTCATTGTCGCACGATAAAAGGCGGGGTCGGCCCGGTCAAGGGGCAGTGAACCGTGGGCCGACGGACAGCGTTGGGCAGCAACAGCGGCGGCACTCACTAAAGAATGTAGAGCGAGCTTCAACAACAGGCCTGCCTCTGTTTACGGAGAGAGAGAGAGAGAAAGGAAAGTTTGCGAAGCGAACCCGCTTCATCACACCTGTACCTTGATGCCATTATTTTTCTCTATCGTTTTTCCAATGGGCACCTTAAACATCTTGTTTATTTTGTATAATAAGTAGATAACATTCACTTTTTCCCGTCCATATAAATATCTACACATATTTATCATCTCTTTAGAGCGTCCTGTTCCCCCAGACGTTTCCTGTGGCCCACAGCCCTTCGTGTTGGAGAATACTAACATCACCTGTACCTGTGACACCGCTAGTCTGGGACAACCTGCAGGGTTTCTAAGGTGGATCACAGGCAGCCAGACAAACCATGAGGAATCGGCCAGGGAGGAGCAGCTAGCTCTTACGTCACACGGTCTACGCTACACGCAGTCCTTGACCCTCTCAGATCACGCTAACACCTGGTTTAGATGTGACGTCATCTGGGGGAACGAGACCATTGCAGGGGTGAAGTACACTGTTAATGTGGGATGTAAGTGAAAGACGTTATCGAACCACATGTCTTATCTTTAGTCAGTCGCAACACTGAACGGCACAAGTGCATAAAGCAGACTGTGAGGGAATAAATCCTATTTGACTGTCTAGTTAGCAAATATATTTTTTATGTAATCGGATAGAAACATGTTTTTATCACGCTCTTATCTCTGTGTAACCCCTAACCGTGCGCGTGCAGATATACGGACAAACACACACACACACGCACGCACACGCACATGCACGCACGCACGCTCACGCACACCCACACGCACGCACGCACGCACATTTATTTAAATCGAAATCAGGTTACGTCAGATTGTCATCATAATCGGATTGTACAACTGCTAAACGTATATTGCCGTTCATAAAGTATAGCCGATCTCTATGGAAATATCGTTACAGCTTAATTAAATGCCCGCCTCAACCAAATCTATTGAGTAATTACACTGTGCCTTGATGTCTTGTTTTTTAATTATTATTATGAAAAGTTAACAGTTTATGAGGGAGTAAGGTTAGACAAACTGAAAGAAATCTGTGGACCATATGAAACGATGTGAATTCCAGATGTTCGAAAGCCACAACGATTTTCATTCAATGGTCATGAAGGGACGCTGAGGGTGAAGGAGGGAGACCACGTGCAGACTGTGTGTAAGGCAGATGGTAGACCTACGCCAAACGTCTCCATTTACAACAACGACAACAATACTCTCATCTGGAAAGAATCGTCTCTAATGAACTTCACGTTCATCACTCGATGTGAAGATACAGCCACGTACACGTGTTCTGCTTGGAATGAGTTTTCCAATCAGTCCGATGTGAAGACATCCCACAATATCAGCCTGACTGTTATGTGTAAGTAACACGTTCTGCTTAACGTCACCAACGACTCTGTTTGAAACCCCTTACTAAGGAATTTGACCAGAGCAGTGAATGTGTGCTCGTGTTCGTTCGGGAAGATTTTTTAGACCCCAGTCACTCACAAACTCCCAACCGTGGGTCTGTTTCCACCATTTAATACAGACACGAAAGAGAGTCAAATTATATAGATTAATATAGTCAATGTTACACCGCTACGATAATCCAATATACTCCAATCACTCAGAAATATATATCCATAAAAACACGCACGCACGCACGCACGCTACTGGAGTTAACTATCAAAACACGAAGATGACTCAAGACATAACTCTGGTGATACTCAAATTCCAGGCAGATGACACCGTGAAGAAATTAAAGACCCACCAGTCATGTTTGCTTTCATAAAGCTGCTATCAAATGGTCTGAACTTATGTCTTATTTCTTGCTTAAATTTACTAGCAAATGGGACTGTCTGCTGAAAGATTCTGGTCTGGCTCAATATAGCCCTGACAGTCTCATCCTCGTATTATTTTTATTTTTATTTTTGGTGTGGCTAGGCATTGATCCTATTTCTGCGTGCATGCTTTATTTTGTCTGCTTCTGAATGGGTGGGGGTGTCTGAGGTGTCTATGTGTGTGTGTGTGTGTCTGCGTACGTGCGTGCGTGTTTCACAGGTAAGCCTCGACGTCCATCGTCCACCCATCTTCCAAAGTTCACCTCTCAACACCAGACAGCAAAGTGGGACCTTGACGTCATCGCTTACCCCGGGCCACACGACTATCGCCTGTGGGAGAATAACAGTGACGGAAGCTACAACGAAACTGAAGGTTCCAACACCAACTTTACCTGTAAACCTGATGCAACAAGTCGTTATTTGTCTAGGTGTACCCTGACGGTTTTCAACACTTTCACCCAGTCAAAGACCGGAATTTACCTATTGCAGATCAGCAATGCAGTCGGCGATGAGAATTTCACTGTCCAAATTCCGTATGGTGAGCTGTTATAGATTTACTTTTATCAATAATTTACAGTTTTATCAATAATTTCTTAAGTGTCACTGTGAGTTCGATTGTGTACTTTTTGGTGTGATTTGAACCAGTGTCTCAAAGACCTTTTTCACAGTTATCCCCCCTCTGCAGCCTAACATCCGTTCGAGGGTGCAGGCTGATTTCAACACAGAGGATGGCGTTGTTCTCTTTACAGCATAATTATGGGAGATGTGAAAAGATATTTCCGTACAAGACTGCACCTATATATATATATACATTGTCAGAGACGATTTCGTCTGAAATTATAAACGTGATACTGAGTGAATCCGCTGAGTGTTTGAGGATTCAAGTGCGTGCACGCGCAAGGATGTGACCCTTAGGAAGAATGAGCTAAGGTACATATACACCTTACAATTGCTTTTATGGTTGGGGTTAGTTTACATGCAGAACTTTAAATAATTTGAAGAACTCTTAATTTTCAAAGTTTGTGGTTCATTATAGTGGTCGAAACTGTGAATAGACCTCTTGGTTGAAAGAACTTACGTCCTGTTTCCTCGAACATAGAGAAGCACACAGTGACAAATTTGGCAAAGTAGGATGTGTATTTCTCCGTTGAGACACTGAAGGATATATATATATTTTTTAAACTGTAGAAGTCCATCGAAATTCGCCAGCGGCCCACTCTGTTGTTGTCGTTGGAACCGTTGTGTGTGTGGTCATCTTAGCCGTTTTCGTGCTCATCGCCGTAATTGGGAAGATAAAAACAGGTAAAAGAAAACATTAGTATATAGTAGTATGACATGTGGTCGAAAGATATTATATTTATCGAAATTGTAATTCATTATGCTTTTATAGTGTTAAGCCTCAAAATTCATAGGAAATCGGTCCCTGGGCTGGTCTGCATGGGCGTTCTTAACAGGTGTATGCAAACCCTGTCCCTTATTAGCGAAACTGGTCATAGCTAATAACGCCTGCCGAGCGTAAAAACGACGGCTTGCATGAGAGTTTTTAGCGCAGCCCACAGCTATGACCGTGACGTCAGGGGGATTCCTGACGCGCAATTATTGTCAGCCAATAGGCTGGCGTGTTTCAGCCCCCGCCAGGATCGAGCACACGAGAAATCTAAACGTTAATGAACATTCCGTGTCATCACATTGAACCATCCCCAATGCTCACCGCTGGTTTGATTAAAAATATTGATATTGCCTCCATATAATACTTGAAAAGGATTGGGCGATGATACGAAAAGGAAGCAATTCAAGTGAGAGTAAAGGAATAAGTTAAGTGCACAGCTATGGATACCCAATACAATGTCATGCCATCATACAGCTGAGGATTGAAAGGGTACAAAAACTGCTTTACCTCTCTCTCTCTCTCTCTCTCTCTCACACACACACACACATACAAACACACGCACGCACAGATCGGCTGGTATATTTACAAGGGATCCGTTTCTTATCGCACACGTCATAAGTGACCACGTGATAAAATACAGACGACAGTCAACAGTCCATTTACGCGCGCTTCATCCCCCAACGGCGACAAGCAAGGAGACTGGCATCCCTAACCCCCACCCTAACCCCACCACTTACCCTTCCCCGAACCCCCCCTCCTCCCGAAACACACCCCTGTCCCTCCCTCCCCTGCCCCCGTAAAGACCTGTGAAATATAGCTCGCCATTTGATTGGCTCCGCTTTTTACACATCCGAAAAAATAAGGGCTTTTACATTCTGAGAAGTGCCAACTGCAGCGATGTAGAGACTCAAACGCTGCTTGAATCCCTTAGTGAAAACGCTTTTCGATAAAGTTTCCGTAAAAGTTACGGCAAAACGGAAAACTTTAATGTGGCAAGAATCTACAGAACGAGTAGATGAAGAGGGGGACATGAACAGATCAGTTTTAAAAAATCAAGCGAAGGTGGTTTGAATTCAAGTCAAATGCTGTGTAAGTTCTCTAAGAAATCTTCCAACTGGTGGCGGACCCCCCAGAGGAAAAACCATGGTATATTGACACGATCATCGACATTATTGCTGACGACAGTGTAGTCATCGGTGATATTTAAGGTAAGTGATGAAAATTACTGTTGACGAAATGGCAAACACTAGTAACTAGTCTGACAAATCATTTACAACAATTTGTTGCTACTATGCTCAATTTATCAAAAGTACAAGCTGCTACTATTGCAGTAACCTTGAACTCTAGGCTACCCATATTGTGTAGAATCCGGTGATTAGAGGTGATTATCCCTTGGAATGTGGTTTGTAAATAAATGTTATAGCAAATTGAATAACCATGTGTGTAAAATAGTGTGGACCCTGTACATTAAAGTGTAAGTTTGGTGGCATTGATGTAAAAACGCTTCAGTAACCCTGCTGACCATATTAAAATGCTGTATAGACATGATCAGTCTGCAATGCACTTTGCAGGTGGGGATGAAACTGTGCATGGAGATAACTCCACACTCCTGAGTCAAGAACACATATTGTATGGCTGCCACAGATCTGACATGTCTGAGCAACATTATGTTTACAAACATTTACAAAAGCTAAGTGTTATATCGATTTTACAGTAGGTTAATAATTTATTTTAAATTATATGTTGAGATGCTATTAAAATTTAATGTTGAAATTACATAAGAAATAAAAGTATTTTATATATGGACATATGAGTTTATTACAGAAACTGATAAAATACTTTTGTAACATTCTTGTGCTAATGCAAAGATACCTTTCCCCACAGATGTGCAAAGGTTTGTTCACTCTTCACTGAAAAGTTAAAAAATCAAAACAAATCATGAAGACACTGTGCAGGGACATTTTTATTGATCATAGTATGTCTAAACGTTTATCACACTGTTTTCCTTCTCTGGGCTTCTGTTGTTTTAGCTTTCTGCTTTACAGCTACACACATGCACCCGTTATATTTATGCTGAACACCTGTTGGTTTTCTAGTGCTGTCAGCTGTCGAAGAACTGGAAGAGCATGCAACTGCTTCAGGTCATGAAGGTATGAATGATAGATGAAGGGTTGAGAGACAACTAGAATCTCCATAACAGTAAAGCTTAAAGTAGCAAAATGCACCATGAAATATGCTGTTAAACATTACAAGGGAATTCAAACTCATTTTAATAATGGGCAGATAGGAGAAACCAGACTAATGAATTTTGCCGTGTTATACCATCTTTCTTAAATGCCCAGAAACTGGGGACGAATTTTTCTATTCTAGAAAGCGAGCTTGTAAAACAAATAAAACAACACAGTCCTATGTATACGCATAATGCTTTGTCAAAGGAAATTTGCTATAGAATGGAAGCAGTTTTGGGCGTGCCCGAGGAAATGGGAGCAGACTCTTTTTTTTACCTACATCCCTCTTATGTTAGATTCTTAAATGTGGTTGACTAGCCACACAAAGTTACTTTTAGTGATGTGGCACAGCTTGCTGAGTTTAGTTGCTGCACTTGCAAATTCACATACATAGTAGGCCCTAAACATTTTTAGTTTATATTTTGGTTCAGGCAACTGAAGCCTACGAGTATCAAGAATCTTTGGACAAGCCTGGTTTGTTAGTTGCCTTTTATTGCACTTTAGAAGTGGCTAACAATGCTTAACAAGGTTAACTTTTATTTATTCTAAGACCTAGCCTGTATTTGACCTGGGTACCAATTGGATATCTGCTCAGTTTCTATGAAACAATTTGTGCACCTTTTTTTGCCAGGCATATATTTTAAACTGACTATAGGGCAAGATTATGCTATAGTTCCCCATGTCTTAAACTTTATAAGGCGAAAATCAGCACATTACCAAAATTGTTGCTATTTGCCTGAAAAAAGTATTTGAAAATTTCCTTAATATCTGCTTGATCAAGTGATGATTAAGCTATATACATATATCACATATTTCAAAAACCACATATACAGAATGTACACTAGCAGACCAGTAATAGCAAACTCGGTGAAGTTTTTTTACTGTAATACAGCACGCTCGTTTTGTACAACCATATAAAGCAAATGAACACTAGTCTTTTACATCAATTGAAACAAACATAATTTCTACACTTGGCATGTACAAGTAACTGAAAATATATTTCTACTCAACTAGCATACCATATTCATGAAGATGGTCTACAGAGTAACATAATATTCAGCGGCTGAAATAAAGATGCTGTGTTTTTTCTCATTTGTGGTGATCAGCTGCTGCAAACGTCAATGGGTAAAATATCTTTCCATCACTTGATCTCGAACAACGCGACCAGATAATGTATCATCTACTCCGCTATGCTGTGGGGAAGATCGTTTTCTTCATCTGATTTAGAGTCAGATGACCCCCCCCCCCCCCACCTTTTCTGTCACTGTCTGGAGCTGGCAGTTTCCGACCCGTTGCCACATTGTGCACCACAATGCATACCATTATGATCTTACATGCTGTGCCAGGAGCATACCTTGAAATTAAAGACTTTTAATGTGATTATAGGCACGAAATGCAAGACATGTAATGTTCTATAGTCAGCTGCCCTTCAGTCTCATGAACACTAAGAAAAATTCATTGTCCTCCAACCTCTGAATAAATTAAGCAAGCTGAATCAGGTAACCTTTATTATTTCAGTCCAAATTAATTGCATTGTGAATCGCACATGGGCACAGCCCAAAACAGTAACAGTGGTAGGTTTCATGGACAGTAGGCTCTCCTCAGCTTCTGCCACACAGGCAAGAAAAAAATTATGCTTTACTATTAATATATAAACTCCTACTTCACCTTTTTCTTTTGACTACCTGAGAACTGTGCGAGAAGCTGTCGCTGTCGCCTAACAACGTTCCTGTCGCCTGTCGAGGAATTTGTTCAATTACCCTGAACAAACTGCTTTCACGTAAACTCCGTGCATTGTGCGTCGCACCTGGCCACATCACTACACAGTTGATAATCATATCTGCATCACAGACAAGTTGACAGTTTATAGAATGGTTACCTTTTCTGTTTACATACACGGCCTCGTGTTCCTAGGGTGCCAGGATGTTGATATACGGGCAGTCAATGGATCCCATGGCGTTGGGGAAACTGGCTATCTGACAAAATTTATCGATGTTTTTGTTGGCATCAGCTTTTGAGAGTAGTCGGAAAAAGTCGTTGATACGTCTCGTGAACACTTTGGACACTCGTGCAAGTATACGACTGACAGTTCTTCCATCGATTCTAAAAATGTCTCCAACAACATCCTGAAAACTGCCGGTCGCACAAAAACAAAGGGCCACCGGCAGCTGGATAACTGGAGGTACTGATTCCTTCCTATCAAAGGGATAATCAATATTGTCTTGGATTATTTTGCAAAGATCTATAACTTCTGCTCGTTGAAATCAGAATATCGCCGAAGTGCAAAATCATTGTATATGTAGACTATCCTGTAGCAGCCATCTCAGATACTCTGAACTGAGTTGACAAGATAGCTGGTGTTATGCGGCGCAGACGGCACGATGTATGGGACTTTAAGGTTACAGATCACACGCAAGCCCATAGCAGCATCTTTACGACGGCTCTGGGCTAAGAACATTCGCTAAGGTTGGGGCTAGCGCGTGTAAAGTTACGACCACGTTTAGGTGCGGCCAGAGGGTTACGAATACACGAGCGCTCATGCAAGCCGGTTCTCGAAAGACATGGTCGTTAGTAGAGTTAGGAACGCTTTTACGAAAGACAAGTGAGATAAGAAAGCCCATGCAAGTCAGCTCTGGGCTTTGAAGTTATTCTTCTGAAGTTGTAGTCATGATTTTTTCCTACCTACATTCTTTGAACTGCAATCGAATTGCAGTTCGTGACAGGAAGCAAGGTCTGGATGAACCGGAAGTAGTTCTCCTCACTTCGCGGCCGGAGTCTTGTCAGGCTCCCTTGTACGCTGTTGTGGACAAGACAGAAAAGAAGACAAACTCTCGCGCTGCTCACGCCCTTACCACAGAAGAAGAAATGCACAGAGCACCGACAGAAGGCGCTATAGGCGAGAACAATTTTCATAAGGCCATTGGCTCTCCTATGTTTATTTGGGAAGTTAACAAACAAACAAACAAACAAACAAAGTCTATTAAATTGCGGTGTGTTGGGCATTGTAAACGTTCTATAATTATGGAAGATTTAAAAAAAAATTCTAATAAGCTGTCTCTTCGGGATACACAATTTCATAAAATTATCGCCTCCCCCCACCCCAAGAGGAGAAAACCCCACAAAGCTGAAATCATATACTACCTCTACTGACATTGTTATAGGGTGCATGATAATAATAAAAACGGATTTTATCGCGTTGTATTTGGTAAAGGTAAGCGACTACTTCCTAAAGAGGTAAAATTAGTGTCTAGTGTTCTAAACGACTGTTAGCTGACAAATCGATCACATTTTTTATCAGTTTGCTTCACTGTATAAATTTATTTGAAAAATGTATTAAGTTTATTTTTTAAAACAATTGTACTGTTATTTGTGTGCTTGCTGATCTATTTGTAAGTCTTTCGATCCATCTCATCACATCGAAACGCATTTCATCGTATGGTATCGTAACTTTCAGGTACAGCGCTGGGATGCTCACAAGAACCGGAAGTAGTATACGCTTGTTGACAAGGTCAGGGTCACATCGCCACAGAAACATCACAAAGCTTACGGATATGAGAAGAGGCGAATTAAGTCCATTCTGTTTGTTTTTTTTAAACCCATCGAATTAATCAGAAGCTTATCCATTGTACTGAAAGGAAAAGTTCTTACATTTTTACACCCCTAAATAATCGCAGTTCCCACTCAAAGACAATTAAAAATCCCACAAACATGAGAAAACGCAAAGAGACACGTCCCGCACTAAAGCTATGGCTTCCCCNNCCCCCCCCCCCCCCCCCCCGTGTTGACGTTGTTTCTCCCCAGTCTAGGCGTTGAAAAATGCTAAGCCGTTGAGTACTTCGAGTTGCAGTTCCTGACCAGAGGTGGTGTCTGGATCAACCGGAAGTAGTTTACGATACTTCACAGCCGGAGTCCTGTCAGGTTCCCTTGTACGCTGCTGTGGACAAGACAAAAAAGAAGACAAACCACTCTCCCTGTTCACACTGTTACCACAGAGGAAGAAATACACGGCGCCGCAAGAGGCCGCTACGGTGAGATAAACATTCCAAAGGTTTTTGCGCTCATATATTTGTTAGCAAATTGATGTTCCAGTTGTGTAGTTTCATGTTTATTAAAAACAACAATTTATTATTAGTATCGACATTACTCAGTGAAGTCTCGAGTACTGCACACAAAATCCCATTTCCTGTCGACATTTTTTTCATGTCTTAAGCCCAGTCGACCACCTTGCATACTTATCAGTTAAAGCCAAGTAAATTCTGTCTGCAGGTCAATGGAATGAGGTGAGTTTCAGTTTCAGTGGGGATTGTGTGACGTGGGTGAACAGAATTTTAGGTTAATAACCACATTCGGTCGATCCCTGGCTTCGTCACTGTACTGGTTGGCTGGTTGGTAGGTTGTGGGAGCGTTGTTGTTTATATTTCTCCGACAATGGCGGATTATCCAGGGAAAGAGAAGGGGATGAGTGGGTGAAAGGTTGAAAGGCTGGCTGGATGGTTGGCTGTCTGGAGGGATGGATGCATGACTGAATGGTTGAATTGATAGAAGGGGAAAAGAAAGGAGTGACTGAGTGAGTGAGTGAGTAGATGAGGGAGGGAACGAGTGAGAGATTTTTTTTAGAGTAATTGTATATGTTGAATAGGTCAGGTGTGTCCCTGTCTATACAGTTTTCTAAGTATGTACATACGATGCTTTTCATATTGGCAGGTGTACTTGGCGGAAGATGAATCCTGTTATATGAACTGCGATGGCACCGCCATCTACGAGAACAATGTATGGCTGGCTGGGCGCCCTCCTCTGTCTCAAAACGATAATAAAGGGAGACTACCTGCTCGTCCACTACCCTGCTGTCTACCAGACGACGGCCAACCGCCTCGGTGGTCTAGTGGTTAAGGCGTCCGTTTCCGAGGCGGGAGGTCGGTGATTCGCATCCCGGCCGTGTCATACCTAAGACTTAAAAATTGTCAATCTAGTAGCTGCCCTGCCAGACGCCTGGCACTACAGGGAACAGTACTAGGGCTGGTTGGCCCGGTGTCAGTATAATGTGACTGGGTGGGACTGAAACCTGTGTTGCGCCATCAGTCCCAGTGTGGCTGCACGTAAACTTTGTCTAAGCAACACCGTCCTGATATGCACATAGTTTGCGGCTGGACGTTAAGCAACAAATACCCCCCCCACCCCCGCCAGACGACGGCAGGTGGGCAAAACAGGATGGTCTGACCTACACGCTTCCCATTTTTGACGTCAGGGATGACGGAGGGCGTCGCGCGGGGTTAAGGTGTGATAAGACAGATTACTGCGCCCTTCGCGTGCTTGGAAAAGAGATCCCCTTCCTCGACAAAAGATGAGAAGTGTTGCAGCGCAGCCAGCTTGTTCAGTGTCCACGTGGCGGTTACCGTATTCTGTTTAAATTCCGAGTCAGCAGAAAAAGCTATATGGGCAGAGCAACCAGACGGCACTGATAATTACGTCGCATACAGTAGAATAACGAGATTTACTGCTGGTCGCAAATGGAGAGCAGTCGATTAGTCAAACAAGCAATAAGTAGCCAAAGAGAAAACCCCAGTCTAAACACTAGTTTCCTACTCGAATTAAAGGGGAGGTAAGCAATGCGCCAAAACGAAATGAGGCAGAAAACTGCCTTGTCCTCACTGTGCACGCTAAGTAAAACCTGGGTGGCCCCTACAGATGGTCGAGTATCTGGATCTTCTGCCCGAAAATACACACTTTCTCTCCTGATGTGTCAGTTGTCAAGAAGGAAGTTCTTTAGGGATTTTCTGTGGATACTCAGATTTGCTTCGTTTTCTTCTTTCTCCCAGTACCCATTTTAAGCCTATACCCTCTACTGCCCTTGTTAAGTTTCTTTAAACAATAAACAGCAAAGGCTGTTTCCCTGTATCGTCACGTAGGGAAGTTTTTGTTGCTATGAGGAAGATCTTTCAAAAAGTCTTCGAGGGAAAACTTCAGTATACTTCCTTTTCAATATACTTCCGACAAGTTTCTCGTCGGCTTAATAACTTTTTAAAAATTATTATTCAAAATTATTATTTAATTATTATTTCTATTTCTTTATACACCTAACTTGGTAATCTCAACACTGATGAATGTGTATGAAAACAGTAACTTATAAACACATATTTTTCATTCACATATGTACAAAAGTTTTCTATCATACTGATATAGAGAATGGAAAGATGCACAAGAAACACGCACTAATTTGTCTTAGGTGGCTGTGAAAATACATGCAAAGAATATTTTGTTGGCACTTTCAAATGAAAACGTGCTCACGCTTGCATCACATACAGACCACGTGCTAGATGGAAATGCCGATGAGTACCCACGCTGTCAAACACATTCTCGAACGGCTGCGTAATCGTATGCAGAACACAACGTAAAACTGTGTGCACCTATTAAGGTCAGACAGAGGTCGGAGAGAGAGAGAGAGAGAGAGAGAGCAATGGCCATTCATTAGCAATAGAGTTCTGTTCTGCTACAGGCCAGACCCCATCACTTTCCACGCGGAAATGTTATAATTGATTTTGGCTGTATCTTCCTGTCAGACTGGTTTGATCCCTGGGTGAAACTGTACAAGTCAGGCGACAAGCATTTCATCTGAAGGAATGCTGTCCGACTTTGGAGCGCTGTGTTGTTGAGTTTTGGGCCTGCAGCCAGGATTTTGCATTTTGAGCGGCATTCTCGACAATTATCTCATTAGAACAACGTTCGTCTGAAATCGTGTGCTCACAAGGAAAATGATTCTGACTGGTAAATAAAGGGTTCTAACTTGTAAAAAAAAAACTGGTAAATTCTAACGGGTAAATAAAGTTTACAAATATGTCTTTTTTTAAATATGCGGGAACAGATAAGTATAGTTGTGATGATATATGGCGGCCATTTAGGAAAAAAAGATTAGCAAAACAGACTATTATTTATTCCCGCATTACATGAAGGAACTTTCCCAGTACTGGTCTTTTTGTGGTCTACATTTTCTTCACAGTATAGGCTGTGAATTTTTTGTTTACTTTATTGACGTCCCTTGTTGCTTAACCTGACTTTTATTTGTTTTTTGTTTAAATTCATGTGTGCTAATAAATACATATTTCTCTGTATTATGTGTGTTTCTGATTTACTTCATTTCATATGCACACAAAGATGAAACAGTCACAGCACTTTATTTACATTTACAAGCAATATACAAGATACACAGTTATATATATAAATATAATGTTATCATATGTCTTTCTGGAACTGTGTGCGGCTGTCGTATTCAAGTTAAGAACGCTCAGTGAATTTCAGCATTCGTATGAACATCGGCCTGTGATCCTCGTCACGGGTGGGTCAAGTCATTGTGTAACGAAATTGAGACCTGGCGTGTAAAACTAGCCTTGTTCACTCAGTTTAAGCCAGAGGGTAGTTCGCTTAGTTCAAAGAAGTAAATTTCGTGCTCTCCCAGAGAAAAATACGTAGGCCTACTGGGGAGAAAGGAGTCAACCCACCTCCCAGGTCCAAGAGTCAGGGACAGCAGACAGCTTGATGTCAGCCAAGTACGAATGCATTAGTAATGTCCGGTCGGTGGACTTGGAAACTCATGATGCTGTTTACAAGAATGGACCATGTGATGTAGAGGGCGCTGGAGTAGGGAGAAATAAAAAGGGGACTTGAGAGAGGAGATGGAGAGGGAGAATCAGATTAGATCAAGAGAGAGAAGGATACAGATGGAAGAAGCTTGCTCGGACTTACGCCCAGCCCATAGGGCTATGCTTGGTTGGCCATGGGACTTAGAAAGTTTTGACCACGAAGGCCCAAGGCAGGAGTTAGCAGGCAGAAGACGGAGGGGCACAGTGGAGGGTGAGCCACAGGGCTGCAGCTGTACAACCGAGCTTTACTCTGGAAGAAGCCACTGCCTTTAGCGGCCAGGAAAAGTTAGAAAATAGTAGAATTCCAGGCTTCCGTCTGTGTCACTAATAGGGTAGACAGTAGAGATAGAGAAGAGGTCCAATAATAGCCACTAGACTATGGAATAGGTTGCATGGTAAGCCGGCCACCACCTGCAACGGTTTATGTTCAACAAATAAAGTTTGGGACGCACTGAGTAGTTTGGTGTCTTCACGATTGGATGAGTACGGTGCATGTAAGGGAGGGACGGTGACCAAAAACTGGTACAATTGAACCACTTCAGCAGCGGGCAATGATAATACCATCCTATCATCCATGTCACATGTCACCCTAGGCTATTACCTGTCACTCCTAGGTAAGCCTTTTAGCTCCTCCCTTCGTAAGCTAGCAGGGGAGAGATACGTCATCACCAGGTTAATCGCTCCGCCCTTTCTTAACAATTAGGTAGGGGTAATGCTACGCCATTGGTCATGGAAGTCGCCCTGCTCTCCCTAGTCTGGCTAGAACCGGTTTACTTGAGGGTAGTGCGTCAGAACGCTTACTACATAAGGAGGTAAAAATGTTAGATCGATACACAGTGAGAGGGCCAAGAGTACCGACACAGAATACAGAGAGGGACGTGCACCTAGGAAGAGACCCAGTGAAGCGACCACGTGCTAGCCTACAGACCTCAGTCGCCATCCTGCCAAAAGGAAGACTCCAGCTCTCTTGCAGTTACGAGTGTAATCTGCCGACCGCCTCGACGGACTGAGACGGAAAGAGACCACTGGACGTGCCTTATAAGTAAGGTCTGCTCTTACCTTAAACTTATCTTAGAGTCGGGGACTCGCGTTGATGTAAGATAAGTGTTTTTATCCTGCCGGAGACAGGAGATGTCATAGCTAGTGATTGGGCAAGTATGCCAGTAGACGGGACTGAGTGTAGCATGGCTGAAGCAGTGGCGTAGCTTCTTTTGTGGGTCGCTGAATAGCTGTAGTGTCGGTAGTGACAAGATTTGGTGCTCGGTCATCAGTCACGTGTCGCATTGGTGTATTGCAGTAAAGCTGTTGGTACGGTAGTGACCAGAGTTGGTGCTCTGTAACGGTCGCTTCTCGTATCTGTGTACTGCGGTAAAATAGTGACCAGAGTTGGTGCTCTGTTGTCAGTCACGTGTCGCATTGGTGTACTGCAGTAAAGCTGTTGGCACAGTAGTGACCAGAGTTGGTGCTCTGTGACGGTCGCTTCTCGTATCTGTGTTCTGCGGAAAAGTAGTGTTTGAATAGTGACAAGAGTAGGTGCTCTTTGGTGGTCACTTATTGATTCAGTTTGATAGCTTGGTTATTGTGTATCACAGAAGTTGTTGTTGCAGTGGTGACAAGAGTAGGGCTCTATTGTCGGTCACTTATTGTACGTGTGTATTGAGCGCGATCATAGGCCGGTTGGGCAGTTTGGTTTCCCTCTTGCATTGATTTGATTATTTCCTTTGTCTGTTGCACGTGGTATGACGTCATCAGGCAGCGTCTTACCCTAGACACGAGCACGGTGATTCTCTGTAAATAATCTGTAGCTATATTTGATGTTGTCGAGTCAGTTAGTGGTTGAAATATATGTTGAATAACAGTTCGCTGCAGTTGTGTGTTTTACGAGGGTGGGGGCTCTTGAGCTAGAAGTGTTTTGCCTGTGAGAGACTGAGCGAACGTATCAGTGTATGAGAATCTTCTCCCTCGGTAGATTTCTCTGGTTATTCACATTATTTCATAGCGTCGTCATCCTTTGGTGTAGAAACCATTGACCTGAATCAGTAAAGGTTTTGGTGACGATTGCTCAATTAAATCTACATTTTACGAGATCACCATAAAAGTTTGTCCAGTAACTCTGGAGAAGTCGAGTCCAATAAGATAAGGTACCCGCCCGCACGTGACAATCCAGTCGGCTGACCAAATTACGAGTTCTGGGGACACTAACCATCAACGTGCACTAAAATTGATCAATATGGCGATAAAAAGATAATAAGCAGTTACTGCTCATTCATCTTTACTTGTTTAATTAGGTAGTCTGAGTTTACATAAGATATACAATATTTTTCCTATTTTAATCTTTACAAAAGAATTGGACTGTGTGGATCTGAGTCACCTGTGTGTGTGTGTGTGGGTGAGGTACAGCTTGTAAATAGTGACGCAAGTAGAAAAACTGTATCAGACAACGTGTAAGGGTGACTTAATTAGGAAAAGTCTATCAAACAACTCGTTAGGGTTACAAGTAAAAACTCTATCGGACAAATTGTAAGGCTGCTGTAGGTAGAAAAATTTCATCAACTAACTTTTAAGGGTGACGTAAGTAGAAAAAGTGTATCAGAAGGCTTGTAAGGATGACGGAAGTTGTAAAAGTGTTCTAGAAAGCTTGTAGGGGTGACGTAGGTAGAAAACGGTTATCAGATAATTTGTGAGGCTGACATAAATAGGAACAGTGTCTCAGACAATTTGTAAGGCTGACGTAAGTAGGAACAGTGTATCAGACAATTTGTGAGGCTGACGGAAGTAGGAACAGTGTATCAGACGATTTGTACGGCTGACGGAAGTAGGAACAGTGTATCAGACAATTTGTGAGGCTGACGTAAGTAGGAACAGTGTATCAGACGATTTGTAAGGCTGACGTAAGTAGGAACAGTGTATCAGACAATTTGTGAGACTGACGTAAGTAGGAACAGTGTATCAGACAATTTGTGAGACTGACGGAAGTAGGAACAGTGTATCAGACGATTTGTGAGACTGACGTAAGTAGGAACAGTGTATCAGACAATTTGTAAGGCTGACGTAAGTAGGAACAGTGTATCAGACAATTTGTGAGACTGACGGAAGTAGGAACAGTGTAACAGACAATTTGTGAGACTGACGTAAGTAGGAACAGTGTATCAGACGATTTGTAAGGCTGACGTAAGTAGGAACAGTGTATCAGACAATTTGTGAGACTGACGTAAGTAGGAACAGTGTATCAGACGATTTGTAAGGCTGACGTAAGTAGGAACAGTGTATCAGACAATTTGTGAGGCTGACGGAAGTAGGAACAGTGTATCAGCCAATTTGTGAGACTGACGGAAGTTGGAACAGTGTATCAGACGATTTGTACGGCTGACGGAAGTAGGAACAGTGTATCAGACAATTTGTGAGGCTGACGGAAGTAGGAACAGTGTATCAGACAATTTGTGAGGCTGACGGAAGTAGGAACAGTGCATCAGACAAGTTGTGAGGCTGACGGAAGTAGGAACAGTGTATCAGACGATTTGTAAGGCTGACGGAAGTAGGAACAGTGTATCAGACAATTTGTGAGGCTGACGGAAGTAGGAACAGTGTATCAGACGATTTGTAAGGCTGACGGAAGTAGGAACAGTGTATCAGACGATTTGTAAGGCTGACGGAAGTAGGAACAGTGTATCAGACGATTTGTGAGGCTGACGGAAGTAACAGGAGTATATCACAGAAATGGAGGAAGCTTGTTGCCAAGTGGTCAGTGGTGCCCCAGCGGTCGAAGGTTACTGGGCCTATGATGATGGAAGGTTGCTGGTTCATACCCAGGTGTGGTTAAGGATTATTTCAAGGAGTTAAACAGTGCTAAAGCTGAACTTGCTACCGTAAAGAACATCTCACACACGAAGCTCGTGGTCCTCTCTATAGTGTGACAGGCTGTGAGTGGAAATGTCTTCATTTGGTCAGATTTGGACTAGAACCTTGCAGAACGCATCCTGATGTGGTCAGAACTGAGCAAAATAAGTTTACAAGTATGTCTTCTGTTTAAATATGCGCCAACAAATAAGTAGTTGTGATGATATGTAGCAGCCATTTAAGAGCAAAAGGTTGTCCAGCAAAACAGATTATTTCAACATTAAATCTACCTGCTTTGCCTTATAAAATTTCTATGGGAGGAAAGCAGTGCAGCATTAATGATTCAAACTTTGTCCAAGGCAGTGTACGATAACTATTTCCCTTCAAATAAACTGAAGATATACTCCGAGGTGAGTATAACAAACATCACATTTGAAAAAGGTACGTGAACGGCTTTCCACGAAAGCTGTCTTTCTAAACTCTGTTTTGTGTCTTCAAGTCAGTGACCTCACACAAAACAAGCAAGTCGATGACCTCACGGAGAGATTGCTCTTTCAGAGGCCGTTTACTTTCAAATCAGTAGTTCGAATTTCTGTCCAACCCAAACGAATATGTATGCATTTATGTCTGGGTGTATGCATAATCGTTGGGTGTATGTATACATGCAACTTATCGCAACCACAGGGGACTAATGAACTTTATCAGAATCTTTATCGAAGATGAGTAATAACCTTTTTTGGTACAAAATAGCTAAACGATGTATGCCTCATATCAAGAAATAATTTAGTTAACCTGCTGCCAGGGAGAGAACCAAAGCAAATAAAAAAACTTGCTCCATCATTACTTCAAGATCCGACAAGCGAGTTAGCTTCTAGTTTCCACATCCTAGAGGGCGCTAGTCGTAAATAATAGTCGTCTCATACGTCCACAAATTTGTCCAAGCAGATTGAAGTTCATATATCCAAATCCAGAGCTGTCTGAAACTAATACAGTTATCCACTCGTACCAATACATATGTACAGTACAAATGCTGGGCTTGTGAAAAAAGCAGTTTACGAATGTCCTCTCCGAAGGTAACCTGTGGTAAGTAGGGAGCCCAATGTGCTGTTGAATGTCTTGGTTCGATGAAAGGAGCAAAGACCAGTCGTGAAAAAGAAGACATTTTGGTGGTCAATTCGCTTGGTTCGACCGCCATAGGTAGATTGCACAAAAGCCTATGCGCAGAGTCGAGTTGAAAAGTCATTATTACCAACTTTTCGGGACAAAGCACACATTCTATCCGCCTTGACTAAACATACAGGGTGTAAATCCGGCCTTGCAAAACATACAATGTTATTTTTCTTTGCTTCGATTATCTTTCTGTCAGCCCTGTACTGCACTGGACCATTCTTACACTAGACAACAGAGATCCTTCGTGCTCTTAGAAAATAAAAGGCAACACACACACGGACGCGCGCGCGCACACACACACACACACAAGCACACACACACAAGCACACACATACGTACACACACATGCACGCACGCAAGTATGCACGCACGCGCACATACAAAAACGTATTGCAGTTGTTTTGAACTCCATGTTTAGAAACAACAATGGCAAGTTAATGTGGAGGGGGGCGCAGGGGGGGGGGGGCTTCTTTGTCAGCGTGCACTGGCTCAAATTGCTGGCCAGCCTTCCCAGCTTACTTTTTCCCCACGGCGCGAAAGAGTAGCAGCGTCTGTTGTACTGAGGCGCGATACTGCATGGTTCACAAAGCGACTGCGTGGGAATGAAGCCTTTGTTATGACAGATGTCCCACGAATGGCAGCACGTAAACTTGTTTCAAGCAACACCGTCCTGATACTTACCTAGTTTGCTGCTGGACGTTATTAGCCAACAGTTAATCAAAAAGTGTGCATGTATTCACTGGGGGGAGGGGGGGTCGTTTCGTCGTTACCATAAACATATAGTTATGTGGATTATTATCTTCACTAGCTTCACTATATGCTATCCATGTTGATAAAACCGATGTCACATAATAATTATCAATATGTATATATTTATATATAGTTAGATCAAACCCGTCTTTAAGTTTAAAATTAAAAGCAAAGTACCTGTTTGTAAATCTTATTGTAAACTACTTACCTTATCCTAGCATAAACACTTATATCTGCTGCATACTCCTTCATTTTCACTTGACCCGTACAGCAGAATCAATTAAAACAGAAAACTCTGTCGTAACCCTAAGATCTATTACGGTCCAAAAAACACAACATTAACAACAACAACAACAACAACAACAACACAGTCACTGACAAAAAGTCTGGCATAGCTTTTCGCTGTGGTGGTGTCCAATTCATTGATGGGTATGTTGTTTTGTTTACGCGGTTGACCTTGACAACGCTCCACACTTGTGGCCATCATGAATACACACACGCTAGAAATGCAAGGAATTTACCGATCGAAAACATACCCGGCCACAACATCGATCGATCGAACAAACCGCATAAAGTATTTGACTAGCATAGAGTTCCATCCCTGTTCTGTCCCCAAGAGCTCAGTTTGAACATGAGAGACTACACAGCGATCTGTACATAACGACGCGTCCCTGAAATGCATTTTGTTTGCAGTGTGTTCCATTCACTCAGTATTTCCTTGTTAACATAGCAGACGGTGTGCGTTCCATCTGTCTACAAAACTGTCGAGATTAACTTATATCTACCATACTTTCAAGATCAACCGATGTCTATAATATTTACAAGGTTAACTCTAAAACCTTAAGATACCCACACAATGGAAGTGGCAAACGGGCTATGTTTATTCTTGGAGCAAAAGGTCCGATGTCATTATGGTGCCTGCTTTATTGCTACGTATTTCTCCTTCACGGAATCATGCTGTCAAAGGTAGATAGATAAATAAGAAGAGAAGAACAAAGGTTTTAGTCTGTTTTTTGTTTGTTGTTATTTTTGCTTTTGGGAACCTGAATGTTTTCTGCCTTCGTCAAAAACATTATGTTAGACCGTCATCTGTAAACACTTTAAAAGCTACGACAACAGTGGCTGTTGATAAAAAGTTCTGCGCATAAGAAACAAACCATTAGTAATGTTACCACTGCTTGCCCGATAAACAGAAAATTTTTTTAAGACAGTCTGTGCATCGAATGTGTTAATGTAAGCGGTCAAAATGTCTCTAGTTAGCTAGTACAATAGTTATATAAAGACACCTTTTGCCAGCTTCGTATATATCTTTAATTTAGCTACATGAGCCATACATCACTTAAACTCATATTCAAAGCGCGAGGTAGCGAAACGGGACTCCCTCCAACATTTTCTCTTCATGACCGTTCTCTACTCTGCTGAAAACAGTATAAGCAAACATTCTGACTGCAATTATACTGAATGTTAAAAACAAAACTATTATGCAAAATATGCCAGAAGACGTTTACTTGTGATGGAATTTCTGAAAAAATTTACCGGCAAAACAAGAATCACAACAGCACTACTGTCTGTTACAAAGGTATGTATCAACTCGCATTTTATGGAATATTAAACGCGTTAGCCAACAAACTATCAAGTACGACTAAAAGTGGTTGTGCTACTAATTTCATGATGTAAAATGTACTTCGCTGGGCCTCCGGTTACAGATATTGTTCTCAGTTGTCTGGTCATATTCTACCTTTGATAAATCCTGCTGATTAGGTGTTAAAAGGGCGATTTGAAACGGTTTTGCTGTAAAGCAGTTGATACTGACTTGATAAGGATTCAAACAACGCGCCTTCTCTGATTAAATTTTGTGTCTAGACATTTCCCATGTATGAATTCACATCGGCTACAACGCTTGACCAGACTGCCAACGGACATCGCAACTGTAAAGTAACAGCAGTTACATTACAAAGGCTTGCGTCTTTTTTAAATCAGGAATTAGTATGCAGATTACAAACTTCACACTGCTAGTCCTCAAAGAGAACGATTCTCTGTTTATTCTATACTTCATGACTTCTCTTCTTCAAAAGGCTTAGACCCTTGTTCTATCTCCGTTCGAAAAAAATGACTTGGCTTGTTCTAGTACATATCCTTTTGAGATTTACCACAGGTTGGTTCTCATTGTTATCCATATCAAAATATGTGTGATAGTATGATATGTCTGATATGCTAAAGACAACAAACATTTGTGTTTATTATATAAAACGTTATCATGCTTAGGTCAAGCCACTCCAGAAGGACACTAACAAATACATCCTCAATTCTGTTCTGCACGGCGAGTAAAATGATTATAAATCATGTCTCATCAATTCTTTGAAGAAGCATCGAGTTTAAGATAATGGGTTGGAAGACTGATGGTTTGAGATGTACAAGTGGAGTGAATGGCTTTAAGTTTCAGCAACTGCACATAGCATACCTGACAAAAGAGGATTGATGTATTAAGACGTCTAATCGTGTGTGTAATATTCACAGTACAAGATTTAAAACAGTAGCTGATACATTGAGCAAATATATGTTTAAAAAGCATTCTATAGAACACTTCACTGTCAAGACCTTACACGGGGCAAGTTATCTAGCATATAATTAAAGAAAAAGAAGATGCGTTGCAAAAGGATTATAAAATCCACGCCTGTAGCTATCTGACTTTTTTACACTGAATGCCCCCACACCCTTAACTGCGGGGACAAAGAGCTTCATCATATTCTATCAAACATTAGGCAACTGTTTCCTTTAAACATATTTTCTGTGTAAAGAATATTTCGAATCATTTTCCCACCTTCTGTTTATAGATTATAGATGTAATCCTGTTTCAGCGTATGAAGTCATGCTCTGTTCTGTGAAAAGGTCTGGAAGGCACTTGGTTTTTTCCCCTAACAATAAAACCAAAAAAAAACCTTAAAGAAGGTTTGTTTTCATTGATTATTCTTTTATGTTACATGCCATAATTCGCATATCTTGGGACATGATTAAACACATACATAAACATACACACACTAACACCAACACACTAACACATACGGCACGCGGAAACACGCACGCACACGCGCACGCCAACGTATAAACCTGTGGCACTTCCCCCACCATTCCCCACACATGCCTTGGTTACTCAATATCGGCACGCACGCACGCTCGCGAAAGTGCGAAAAGTCCCCCCACACACACACTTTTTGTTGATGGAGCTACTGTTGAAGTAGCGTGTGCACGTGTGTATGTGTGCGCGGATGTTTGAGCGCGCGTGTACGTGCCTGTGTTTGTGTGTGTGTGTGCTCATGCGTGTGTTTGTGTGTGCTCATGCGTGTGTACACGTGTGTGCGTGCGTGCGAGCTTGTGTGTTTGTATATGCGTGGTTCCGTGATTTTTTTTAAAGAAGAGATTTAAAGCCCTCAAAATGTCTGTCCCATAACAATACATATATTATGTTTTCGAATTTGTACGTTTAAACACGTATTCTTCTTTTCTAACCACCAAAAAAGTTACTTTAAAAAAGTGGGGGCGAATTCAGAATGTTAAGAAAGAGACTTCAATTCTACATGACATTTCTCTATGTTTATTTCAGTTTAGCTTTGAGTCGGAATCACTTGACCTCTCTGTGCCAAATTTATCACAGATGCACGGCATGTTTACACCTTTTACATCACTTAATGTTAACACATGACGCGATAGTCGTCTGTACTTTTGTCACGTTACGGAAGGTTTTTCTACAGCGCTATGGTTCAGCTATATGTTGTTTCCATTTTTGTCTTTCACATAACTGCGTTATCTTTCATTCAAGAGAAAGTGACGCAATAATCATACGTAGGTTTAGGAACAAAAGACGTCAGGTCGATTGTCAAAGAGACATTAACTTCAGACCCTTCCCACCAATGACAAGATAGGTTATGTGTTGCGAGGGGAGACGGAATAAATTTTGGGGGTTTCCAACGATTACTGGGATTGGAGCAGAGGTTATGAACGGGCGAGGACGTGCTTCGTGTTGAAGGAACGCTAACGGCCACTGTTAACGGACTTTGTTTAGTTACTGGGAGAAAACAGTCGAGAGTTTACTGTTTCCGCTTAGTCCTTGCTGTTGGGGGAATTTTAGCTTCATCAGGCAAGATTTGTTGCCACTTTCTCGAGATTTGTGAAAGTGGCAGGTAAACACTTGTTGAATCATCAGAGGGAAGATTTAACGGCTAAGCGACCGGTGATAAACTTTCTTGATCTGCTACTTGTGTAGACGACTTAGGAGTAGGTCGTGAGTAGGCAGTGAAAGAGCTACTGTCCACTATAGAGTGGAAATCATTTTTGTCATAGATCTGAAATCTATGAGAAGTGTGTGGTTAACTGTAACGGCTGAACAAGGACGTCCAAGGACAAACCGACAGACTGAGTAACACATTGCCTGTGATCCGAGGATACCGATACCGAAGACCCATCTGCTGTTATCCATTGGTTTGACAAAATTGGATATCAATCCTTCTTCCGCCCTGCCGACTGTTCATCTCGAATCTACATACCATAGACTGAGCACTCACATTTCCGTGAATCACGTCTACGGACATCAACTGTCTCCACCTGCGCATCTACATACCATAGACTGAGCACTCACATTTCCGTGAATCACGTCTACGGACATCATCTGTCTCCACCAGCGCATGAACTACTTCCGCGATCTACCTGTTATGTGGACGAACACTGATGTGTCCGACTCATCCTTGTATGGAATATAATTCTGTGCCGGTGGAATAACTGTACACACCGCAAGTAGATTTGCGATTTATTTTTATTCAACTGTACTTCAGTTGTATTATTGTTCTACGAGTTGTAACACATCACACATTGTTTCTATCATACATTCACGCACTCATACACGCATTCGTTACTTATTTGTTCATTCATATCTCTCCTCCCTCTACTATCCTTCTTATTGTTTATAGTTCAATAAATGTGTTAATTTATCTGGTCGTGTACCTTTTGATTGAAAAGGTGAGGTCTGCACTAGGCGTATGCTTTTTCGTATTTCTTCCCTAGAATTTCAGCACACCCCACAAAACGTTACAACTTTCATCAATGGTCATTATGGCCGGAGAGTGGGGAGAGGGGAGAGAGGGAAGGGGATATCTAGAAGGCAGTTGATGGCAGATGATTAATTTAAAGATTGTGTCGAATTATGCTCTCATTACCAGGGCTCTCGAGGTCTAGAACTCCCTTGTCGTAGAGTACTTTACGACGGGTAACGGGTTTACCCGGCCAGTAGATTGATGAATTCGATCTAGTGTGACCATGACCTTCGGTGCGTTGTCAAAGACTACCACGTAAACAAATCAACAAACCTTCCAGCACCTGCACAATGAACATGCGAGCAATAATCGACAGACTTGCGATCAGTGATTGCGCCATAGTAGAGTAGAGTAGCGCGTCTTTCTGTTTTGGTTGCTTGTGTTGCCTGCTATGTGGCCTCAAATTGGTGTGAACGCGGACGCAAAAACCTGGATATGTAATGGCAATTTATGCTGCACAGAGTGAGGTAAGTAGTTACAATAAGAAGGTTTAGAAATAGGTACTGCTTGCTTTTAATTTTAAAGAAGAGTTTGTCTTTACCACTGGGTTGTGCAATACTTTTGACTTTTAAGGAAATAACAATTAGTAACAAAAGTCGAGAGTAGGTTACAGCAGACAGTGAAGCTAGTGAACATGGTAAATGAAATATTTACGTACCCATATGTTCACAACGAAAAAACAGGACCTGTAAAAACATTCTTTTAGTAAATCGAGTTATACTGTACATGTGTCAAAAAACCCTCTTTAATTTAATTAAATATGTGTGACGTCTGTGTGAATGCGTGTTCGTGTTCAAATTTCTTAGACGCTCCAATCACTCCAAAACAAACACAAGTGGGGATCTATTTCCACCTTTACTTTAGACAAAATCATTTAAAAGGATTTCAAAAGGATTTACTGTGATTGTAATAGTCCCGAAGCACACTAACCACATATATTCCTCCGGACACTCAGTCACACAGCCCAGAAGAACGGTTTTTCTATCGACGAATCAAGTTACTGTCCACATACAGTTCCGCTCATAAAAGATGAAGTGACACAATTACCCAACAGTTCACTCCTAAACGTTCGTGCCACATATATCCGTGCAAACCAGAAGAGTTGACAACTAGAGGCTGAAGATGAAGACGGCGATGTTACGGAAGATTTCGATGATACAGTAGACAGGCGATGAGACTAAAGACGATCGATGAGACTGTAGACGGGAGATGATACAGTAGACAGGCGATGACACAGCTCACTGGTCAAGTCATGGTTGTCGACGACTTAACTAAAGTTCTTTTCAATCAATGTACCATGGTGTGTGTCAGTATTTTAACTTTTGTTCAATGCGCAATCTTCATGTAAAAAATTACTTTTACATAACCCTCCGTTATATCGGAATCTTTACTTAGTCTAGCTGGACTTCAAAAAGAGTGAATCTATTTTTAGTCTTTACTTCTCCCACTTCCGTCGTGTTGGCTCAGGCTTAGGCCTCTTGGCTGCTCTCGACACTACAACTCAAAAACAAATGATTTGGATCGTTCTGATGCTGTTTCTGTTCCCAGTTGCCACAGGTTGGTTTTCCCTTTTAGAGTGGTTGATCGAATTTTCTCTGTGCTCGCTCCATGTGGGAGATACAAACCTGCAGGTGTGAATCGGGTTGCGTGCGTTGTAAGAGACTTTCTGTCCAGGGCAGCCATGGAATGACTGCGTTGTCAGGCATGGGAATTGGCCGGCGTTTGCGGACTTCAGATTTTTTGGGGTTGGTTTCCGGTTTTCTTTTGCTGGCGATTTTATATATGTATAAAGAAAATGCTTTCTTTTCTTCCGCCATCGACTAAATTTTGCATGTCTGCATATTTTTGTTTAAGAGCTTAGAAAGCAAAGTACTGCGAAAATGGCGTAAAACTGCAGCAACAGTTCACATGGTCTGCACGTGTGGCTGATTGTACTGGTCAACACTGAAATCGTTACTGACTTAAAAAGGTCATAATGTGTAGTATCTTGGTGTGCTGAACACGAATATGACCATGAATTTTTTTATCGGTTCTCGTTTTGAAGATAGTTCAAATAGTTTATTTTCTATGTTTCAAGGTGTAAATTTATCCAGTAGGACAATAACAACATCATAAATAAGCCTAAAATGATGTAATATTGCATCACATTGCATAATACCATCATGTACACATCATCCAGAGTTGATTGCATCATTTTCTGATGCAATGCAGTACTAGTGCCAGGCGGCTGCTGAAGTAAGCTGACGTCAGCAGTGTACTATATAAAGCCCAGTCGTAAGGGTTCAGCATTTAAAATATTTCAGACTTTGTGGGTTACATAAAACTTATTATTTTATCCATTTAGTTACAACACCAAACACGAATGCCTCGTAAGTGCGTTAATACCGTGGACAAACTTTGCTATATTTGTGGGGAAGTGACATTTGCCAACCAGAAGAGAAGAATCACTTCTCAAGTGAAGAAGGCATATCATCTTTACTTCGGATGCAAGATTGGCGACCAAGACAAGCCTTGGGCCCCGCTGTGCTACATGTACAACACAGCTTTCACAGTGGTTGAATGGCGAAAGGCCATCAATGCCGTTTGAAGTCCCCATAGTGTGGAGAGAACCAAGCAACCACACACATGACTGTTTTTTCTGCTTGATTCTCCTCTTTCCGGCGGAATAACGAAGCAAAAGAAGTCGAGAACAGAATACCCAAACATTCCGTCTACATGTGTTTCTTATGTGAGTGGGATACCCGAGCAAGGGAATTGCACTACTTGAGGAAGGAATGGACTCGCAGATAAACTGTAGCAGTTGGAGAGAAGAATATCCAGCACCCAGCTCTGGTCGAGGCTGACAAAATCCTGCTACCACCCCTTCACATCAAACTAGGTTTGATGAAGAACTTCGTGAAAGCCATGAACTGGACTTCGCCAGTTTTCCGATACCTGCTTGAAAAATTCCCTCGAATCAGCGAGGCAAAGATTAAAGAGGGAGTTTTTGTGGGTCCTCCGATTCGAGAGATCTCTTCAAAGATGACTGGTTCAACAACTTGCTGCAGGGGGATGCGAAACAACCATGAAATGCTTTTCGCCTAGAGTCTACAAACTTTCTTTGGAATGCTAGGGCAGAAAACTACAAGAAACTAGTAGAAGACATGCTGATGCAGTATCAGAAACTTGGCTGCAATATGTCTCTAAAGATCCACTTCCTTCATTCCCATCTGGATTTCTTTCCTGACAACTGTGGTATGGTTAGTGAAGAACATGGCGAACGTTTTCATCAAGATATCGCAACAATGGAACAAAGATACCAGGGGAAATGGTCCACTACCATGCTGGCTGACTACTGCTGGACACTCCCCAGAGATGCTCCCGAACAGCTGTACAAGAGACAGGCAAAGAAATCTAAGAAGTAGTTTATGACTTGAATTTGTACAGGTATTAACCATAGGCCTATTACTATTGGCATGCATTTCG
The DNA here is from genome assembly GCA_004794575.1 of Lanistes nyassanus. Classification (NCBI taxonomy): domain Eukaryota; kingdom Metazoa; phylum Mollusca; class Gastropoda; order Architaenioglossa; family Ampullariidae; genus Lanistes; species Lanistes nyassanus. The sequence continues at coordinate 104,248 of SMGT01010275.1, forward strand.
TGTTGTAAACAATAATTATTGCAGATTCCAAAAAAACCTTGAGCCAATTTTGCATTTTGACTATCGTATTCGTGTTGAGCACACAAAAACTGATGAGAAATGACTAATATTCAGTAACTGCGCTGGGCCTCCGGTTACAAATATTGTTCTCATTAGTCTGGTCATATTCTACCTTTGATAAATCCTGCTGATTAGGTTTGAAAGAACGATTTAAAACGGTTTTGCTGTCAAGCAGTTGATACTGACATCGTAACTGTAAAGTAAGAGCAGCTTCCTCACACTGTGCAGCCAAATATCTTTCTCTTTAACATCTATCAAACACTAGGCAACTTTTCCCTTTAAAATAAACACATCTTGAGGCATGGTTAAACACATACATACGCATACACACACTAACACATACGGCACGGGGAGACACGCGGAGACACGCACGCACACGCGCACGCCAACGTATAACCTGAGGCACTTCCCCCACCACTCCCCACGCATACCCTTGGCTACGGCAAGCACACGCGAAAGTACGAAAAGTCCCCCCCCCCCCACACACACACACTTTTTTGTTGATGGATCTGCTGTTGAAGTTGTATGGGAACACAAATATCTGGGGACAGTTTTTAACTGTAATAATAAGTTTCAGAACATTGTTAAAGTGAAGTGATAAAGAAAAGTAGAAAGTTAGACTTGCCGCTAGATATCCAGCTGGATCTTTTTGACAAATGTGTAAAACTTGTTTTATTCTATGGTTGTGAATGTTGGGCATTTAAATTCTTGGAGATGTGTGATAAAGTTTTTAAAATAGCTGTTTAACATAAAAGCTAGCACCCTAGCATGCATGGTTCGTGGTATATTGGGCGTAGTTCCAATGTCCCTTTAGCAAATTGTCGGCTTCTTTGTTTTTGGTATAAGGTGTATGGCTTTATTTTGAAATAAGTGAACCCGCCGTTGAATGTTAGCCGTGTAAGCAAATCAGTCGGGTGAAACAAGCATCTCTAGAACGCTTGATTAGGTTACTTCTTCAATTTTGTGGAATTTACCAAATTCTGCAATTCACTCCAGACCCCTCTGCTAAACTAATAAAATCTGTACATATATACACGTGTGGTTTTTTCACAGAGAAAAACAAAAGTGACCAAACATACTATCAAATTACTTTTTATGATGTTACAGAAAGTCTGTTTGCTGTGGAGTTAGACTGTCCAGTGTTCACAGATGGAGTGAACATTGTCAACTGCACAATCAACAGAACAGCTGTCATATCTGCCCGGTGTTCATCCGATGAAATTGTGGAATTTGTTATGGTCGGCTCAAATGGTAAAAGTTTAACGATATGTGACATCCAGAGTTTCAATTCTTCGGCATGCAGCCATGTTCAAGAGCCGTCTGGTAACAGCTGCTGGTGCCATGACTTCCATGGAGAGATCTTCTACTTCAAATTTGCTTACGTGGCGAATATCACTCGAGATGTGGGTGCAAGGCTGGAGTGTAAAGTCTGTGCTTCACCAAAGAAAGATCTGGATGTGTACACCAACGAAAACTGCAAAAATGTGACGGTTGGTGAGTATTGTCAAATTTCTACACAGAGAGCAATAGTGACCTCGCGCATATGCAGTCAGAGTCTCTCGAAACACGAACATATCCCAGGATTTCAGGGACCAGCTTAACATTTGCTTTTTCTTTACGTGTCCGGTTAGGCACGTTGTCAGAAAACCTATTTACCCAGCAGACTTGGCCACTTGCTCGAACTTGTATCTGATAGGTTTCTGACACAAAAATACAATGACGGTCTGCACACTGTAGATACAGTAATGTATCTACAACTGTGCAGGGTGTGAACAGTGATGGCTTCCATTTTATAACCTTGAATATTTTTCATCCCCCAAATCTTTTTTTTAAAAGCGGAGTTTTAAAAGGGTTGACAAGAGTACATCATTTTTATTTCAGTTGTGGTTATGTTCAACCAAAAAGCAACTGGTTGTCTGGTTTCAAAATGTCAATTACTGGTACAGTACCCATACATTTATGCTATACAGCTTGTTAAATCAAACAAGAACAAATGAGGACAGAGCGCTATAAATCGTCAAACGACAACCCCAACAAAGTACTGGCAGCGCTAGACACAACCGTATGCTGACGTATGCAATCAAGGGAGCCTACCGTACCCAAAAACGTAGCAAAGAGAGAGTCGAAAGTAAGGAACGTGGCAGATCTTCAAAAAAGATCTGCCATCCCTTTCTTTTAAACGACCCTAGTCTTCACACGGCTAGCCCCTGGTGTACCAGAGCGCTATAAAGAAAGGGATGGCAGATCTTTTTTGAAGATCTGCCACGTTCCTTACTTTCGACTCTCTCTTTGCTACGTGTTTGGGTACGGTAGGCTCCCTTGATTGCATACGTCAGCATACGGTTGTGTCTAGCGCTGCCAGTACTTTGTTGGGGTTGTAGCTTGTTAAATCGTTTTCGTTTTACTTATTATAGGCGTCAAATATCTAAGATATTTAGAACTCATAATTAACACAGGTCCATAGGTCAAAGTTTAATCCTTTGAAATTTCCTCATAATTCTTGTAACTGTTGCTAAACATTTGCGAAGGATCATATGGGACCCACTCTCTTTGGAGACTTTAATAATGATTGATTTTACATCCCATTTACTTTTAAAACGAGCATCTTTTGGTGACGAAAAGGTCGATAACCAGGAAGTCATGCTGATTCGAGGGGGCTAACAACAATGTTCGATGGGTTCAAAAGCTGCGAAAAAAATCAAGCTTTCAAAATTTTGTATAATTTAAGAAAGTGGAACTCTAAGACACTAAAAATAATATTGTCCTTTTATGGTTTATTTGCAAGAAAGCCGTCAAATTTGTCAGCATAAAAAAATAATACCAAAACAAAGTTCGAACTTATCCTGTTTCAATTAACTATGCCTTAGTCGAGCCCTTTGGTCTAGCACACTCCCTCTGAGAGCAGATTTTTCCACATCTAGTAACTAAAAATAGCACCTAATGGGAGACTGCTTGTCTTTGTCAGCAACATACACAGTGTATTCTACTGGCCTTAAGCTTCGCATTTGTTCCTATTGTAACGAAATTGAGACCTGGCGTGTACAAATAGCATTGTTCACGCAGTGTAAACTAGAGGGTCATTTAGTTCAGGGAAGTAAATTTCGTGCTCTCCCAGAGAACAATATGTGCTGGGGTAGAGGTAGTCAAGCAACCTCCCTGGTCCTCTGAGTCAGGGACAGCGGATGACAGCAATGGGGTTAGCCAAGTACGATGCAGTGACCTGGAGGTCAACTTGGAACCTCGAGAAACCTAAACATTGCTCTGGCTGCCTGTCAACAGATCATGAGCGAATATGCACGTGATGCTGTTTACGAGAATAGATCATGTGATGTAGAGGGCGCTGGAGTAGGGAGAAATAAGAACAGGAGGATGGGAGATTCAGACAGAGACAACGATTAGAGAGAGAAGGACACAGGAGAGAGAGCTTGCTCGAACCTGCGCCCAGCCGAAAGGCTTATGCGCGCCTGACCATGGGACTTGAACAGATTTGACCATGAAGGCCCAAGGCAGGAGTTAGCAAGCAGAAGACTTAGAGGGGCACAGTTGAAAGGTGACTACAGAGTTGCTTTTCACGTGCGCCTCTACAGAAGAAATCGTCGAAGGATGGAGAACAACCGTGCGTCACCTGTGTGGTTGGCGGAGCAGCACCTTCATCGGCTGGTGGACACCATCATGCAAACACCAGAACAGAAAGAAGCACTGCGGGTAATGATCCAGGCTGGCCGGTGGAGGGAGGTGCTGATTGAAGTGTTTTGCGAGGTGGTCAGCTGGTACCAGGCTGACGATCCACCTCCTCCGCTCGAGGTGACATTTGAGTTTTAAAAGGAAAGGTACATTGGAGACAGGTCCAAGAGGAAGCCACTAGACTATCAAGATTTGGTGTAGCGTTTAGAAGTAGCGTTTAGTTGAACGGCCGTGCCATCGCTTAGTATATTTTTAGCAATAAACTTTGGTGTAGTCACTTTGCTGTCGGTGCGTGCTGTCGTGCGAGTGCGTCCGACTGGAGATGTTACACTATCGGCTGAACATTGGTACATGTTGAGGTGACAAAAATCACTAGCCCGGTCACACAAACTCAAACATGAAGGTCTCGTTGCCCCAGGCAGTCAGGCAGTCGGGAAATCGGACAGTCTTTAATGTCCCTGCAGTATATATACTGCAATGACTTTACGTGAAGAATTCTGGGACGTATATTATAAATCGCCAGCCCCTTGTCAAGAACTTTCGGTACTGTAAATATTACTATATGTATATATTGTATGATTGCTGTAGGTACGTGTACAGATTTTGACGTAACCATATGAGTGGGAAAATTCATGTGAATGACGTATCTCGATATCACTGAAACAGCGTGAAACAGCCTTTATCCGTTCTCACTAGTGTATGTAAATAAATAGCTTGTAAATAAATTTTGTGTTTGATCGTCATCGTTTACGTTATGTACCTAGAAGGGGGACGATTTTATTCATGACTTTTTATTAATTCCGTTCATATCGAAAACTCTAATAATACCAAAGATTAGTTTGTTTTTGACCATGTCAAAGATGATGTTTTTGTGTGCGCACTTGCATCGCTTTGGATGCATTCAAGTTGCATCTGTTTGTCGCGACCCACGTGACAAGGAGGGAGGTTTTTGACAAAAGGGTCTCCCATACTAGCCGTTTCGCTAGACTGGGCAGGTAACTGAACTGGACAGCGGGGGAGGGCTGAGCTCGCTCACGCATTAGGAAACTAAGAAAGGAGCGAGGTGAAAAATTGGTGGTGAATTCAGAGACTGAGGAGGAAAGACGATCTATGCTGACTGACGCGGTGGAGCGCGGTGGAACGTGTTCACCGCTGATTTACCGTCTCCTTCAATACACTGAAGTTATTGTGTATCAGTAATAACCAGGATTTTTGTGTGTGTGTAAGTGTGAAACCATTGGATGGAATTATTGCAAACGCGCTGTAGAAATTTCTGCTCAATGGCATGTTCTTTTACGATGTGATTCTTTTGTATGATAAAAAACGTGATGATAGTATTGTGTGCAAATGCTGTTTGATAATGTGGCTCGTTATTTGAATTTACGTTTACCGAATCTTTAGCGAGATGTGACTGTATAGTGAATTTGATTGTTAGTAAAGTGGTGAAGTTTAGGGGGTAATTGAGTGGGCGCCATGATCATCGAATGGAACCTGTAAGTACGGGGTGCTATCCCCACGAAGAACACACGGTGTTTAAGGTGGGAGGTGTAGCTCAAAGCTAGGGATACGGTACTAAGTAAGGCAAACTTAGGAGTTCCAGGTAGGGGTAGGGAGACCTCTTTGGATTGAAATCGCAGGAGGCGTCAGCCCCAGAGCCGACACCTGTGGTGTTGGATTGAATCTTGGAAAGCTTGGAAAACAGACTAGCAAAGACGCGATAAAGGCAACCTCGTAAGGCCAGCGGGAGCAACGACCAGGTCAGTGGGACAGCTGTGGTGTGGTCACGCAGTATCGTCGTAGTTTGGTGCAGAGTGGGGGCGAGCTGTCTACATTCATGAACAGTAAGGCCAAGCCAGGTAGGGGAGAACTTCGTGCATTTCGCCGAGACGACGATACTTATCGAATGTACGTCACTGAGACGCGACGTCGAGAAAGGGAGAATCGACTGTTTCGAACCTGTGTAACTTGTGACGTAAGAACTTGTAACTTGTGATCACTGGGTGCGTTCTTCATGATATGAGGACTCGTAACGGGAACTTTTAACCAGATACGCAGTAGAGACCTTGGTTAGTGGAGTGGATTGCAGCCGGACTGGAATTGTGATTGTTTTTTTTTTTGTTTTTTGAAATGTGTGGTTTTGCTTTGCTTAAATTTGAATGTAACTCACGGCGAACTATTGAGGGTATATGTGTAGTGGGTTGCTTCAGAAATTGAGACTGTTTTTTTCTTCTTTCGTGTTTGAATTTAGTCAGTTACCCGCTAAGATTGCAGGCTGTGGACTTATTGGTAGTGGCGAGCGGTGAGAGAACCTGTGTCGTAAATGAGTTCTCCCCTTGACGTAGGGGAGTGTTTTCTTTGGGTTGGCAAAAGTTTGAATTTTCGGACTGTTTTGATGTTGAATGTTGTACAGGGAAAAAGTGTTGCATGGGTGAAACTTGAAAGGGATATGCGAAGGACTGTTGATTCATGTAACTGTGAACCCACGATGATTATTAGTTAGAACTGTTGTGTGGGGAGTTAGGGTGAAATTGATAATGTTGTGATAGGGGAAAGCTTGGAAGGGAAATAGTAAAGGTGCTAAGTTACGTCCAGTGCTCCTGGGTAGTAATAAATAGTGGTGGGTCCTATTTATATTACCCAGTTTTGAGTTTTGTTTTGGAAGACAGGTGTGCGAAAGAACACAAGCACGTGCTCCCTCTAGCCTGTCTGATGTGCACGAGGGTGGGGGTCGTGACACTGTTCAAATCACACATAACAACGTTTTGCTTTTGTTTGTCTACAGCTGTAGGTTCAAATTACACATAATAACATGTTTTTGTTTGTCTACAGCTGTAGGTTTAAATTACACATATCAACGTTTTGTTTTTGTTTGTCTACAGTTGTAGGTTTAAATTACACATAATAACACTTTGCTTTTGTTTGTCTACAGTTGTAGGTTCAAATTACACATAATAACATGTTTTTGTTTGTCTACAGTTGTAGGTTTAAATTACACATATCAACGTTTTGTTTTTGTTTGTCTACAGTTGTAGGTTTAAATTACACATAATAACACTTTGCTTTTGTTTGTCTGTAGGTCCAAATTACACATAATAACATTTTGCTTTTGCTTTTGTCTACAGCTAGCTCAGATTTACCTGGTGGGTGGAGTGTAGGTGAGATCGCAGGATGCGTGGCTGGAATATTTATTGGTGTTCTTATCGTGGCGGCGCTCATCATCTACGCAATAGCCAGAAATCGTCGTAGACATCAACATTGTAAGTACACGTCACTGCGAACGTTGGCTGTTGATTAATCAGCAAATTACTGACTCAGCAAATCCCCTCCAGATCGTGCCAAAACTAAGCGAGATGGCATGCCTTCCCCCGTAAAGTGACCACCCATTTTAAAAGGTAATTTTTTATGCTGCCTTTTCATTCCCAAAAGACACTTTAAGTCTTGAAGTTACGATATAATACAATTTTATTCCATAATTGCCACTAGGAGTATGTGATTAGAATATAATCACAAAATTAACAAATTAGATCTGCTTTGGTGTTATTAATAATTCAATTTGAGGGGTAGCTTTTTTCTTTCTTTTTTTTAAAATAAAAGGCACATATAAACAAATAACGAAATTCATCTTCTGTTTCCTCCAAGTCACATTTTGTATAGACCCTTTCATCCCTGTGAACATATTTTTTCTCAGTTTGTTAACTGGTAACATATTTCTTGTTCGGAATCCGAAATTTGTTTAAGCAATACAACTACACAACTGCAAGGCAACATAGAAAAATGTACATCTTGATATTTTCTGAAATACGGTTGAAACATACGATAATTAGTAAACATTTCAGTATTATCGACATATATCATGACTACAAAATCTTGTCTTTGAAACGGATTTTCACTTTTCCTTTAAACCAATCTAAGATACAATTCAGATTCCATTGATTGTTCCAAAACCCATTTAATCTTAAGTTTATAAAAGTACCTTCAATACAGTCTAGGGAATAGTTCTTATATTTGTTGGATACATGTAAATTCTGGCATCTGTATACCAGACCTTATAACTTACTGCTATAGTGATTATGGCATAATCTGAACCAAAAGCAGCACAATCCAATTTTCACAAATACATCTTCAGGATACTTTCCTCTTTCACCATATACTATCATAGAGAGAAGTGACTGTCTCAGTTTGACGACAAATTTGTAGAATTTTGAAACAAAATCAATCTCATCATAACCCCATATCTCACCATGTAAAAGCGCAGAACTACTGGAGCCAATCAAATGACGAGCTCTATTTAGGATGTGTAAAAAGCCGAGCCAATCAAATGGTGAGCTATATTTCGAAGGTTTTTCCAGGGGCGGGGGTAAGGGAGGGAGAGGGGGATGTTCCGAGAGGAGGGGGATTTAGGGGAAGGGGAAGGGGTGGGGTTAGGGTGGGGGCTAGGAGTAGGGGATAGGTGGGGGTTGGGGGAGGGGTGGGGTGGGGTATAGGCAGTAAAGATCTTCCAGGAAACTGCAAGGTTTTCAGTGGTGACCCTATGAGATTAGCATATTTTACATGATACTGTATTTTGATTGGCTCCAGTTATTCTGCGCTCATCTCGCACCCATAAGTCATAATCAGTACAAACGTTTGTCAAACAGATCAAGTATTATATCAGCACTCTGTACACACTCATGTCTACTTCTCTTCAACAATGCGAACATATTCCTAGAGGTTTTGTAGTACAGTTCACTCTGAGAGACTTACATCTTATTATTGTAATTGGGCTGAATACAAAACAATTAAGCAGAAATTTCTCTTCATCTCTTCTGGTTTATAGAAAGATTTATTTTGTTTTCGTTCCAGCAAACAGAGAATGGTGAGTAGTGCGCCTCTTGTTGCAACAAAAGTTTTTTCGTTTCCTCCCTGAATTTCACCTTCTATATTTAGTGTAATTTATTGTTTATTGTATACTGAATGTTCATCTGCTTTTATTTTGTTCAAAATGTAAGAACGGATTGAGTGTTTTAGTTGTGGGTATTTACATATAACCCTACTATATATATATTTTTTTTTTTGAAAGAGAGTATTAAAAATCCGTACATAATTGTCTAATTTTTTTCATTTTCAGCCCTGAATGCGTAAAACCATTTCCAACAAAGGTATAGCAGGATTCCCACTAACAGTTTCGAGATTTTCCTGTCTTGTGTTCGGGAGAGTTTTCTATTACATTGAGTGCAGAATGGTTACTGGCGGTTAAATGATGAAACACCGTAAATAGCTGTGGTTATAATCATGAGTGACTGTTTATTTACCTTCGCAACCACGCAATCGAAAATTGGATTTCTATGTAAATCTAGTCAGGCGTCTACAGCTGCCTTCATACTTCATAACCATCAGATCCATGTTGTAGAAAAAAAGTTTAAATTTGTATTTTTATAGGCCTTCGTCTCATCTTCTCATGTTCGTTTACTCTCAAAAGCCTTTTTTTAAAAAAAGTCTATTACATAAACTTTAAAACTCATTAGATGACACGCAGGTGTGGAGTCTAAGCGCCGATTCACAGGTCAGCCGCCCCTCGTGTTATTCGCAGACGACCTCCTAACAACACTTAACTTTAGTAATTGAGTGAAACACTTTTATTTTTTTAATTATTTTTATCTGGTTTATATTTCTGGCTCAAAAAATCTCACGCCGTCTTTTTAATCTCATTGCATTTCTCTCTGTATTTGTTTGCAAGCGCGCTTATAGAGGAGGAAGCCTCTGTGTGTGTGTGAGAGAGAGAGAGAGGCAGAGAGGGAGGGACGGAAAAGGGGGGGAGGGGAGGAGGACAGTGTCATAGAGAAATGAAGAGCTACCTAGTTCGCTTTATTTTTTAAATGTATATTGTGTTTTGTTTTTTAGTGCTTGCTTCTCTTTTGATTCGTTGCCATTTTCTTAGTTACATTTTGCGCTGGTCCTTTGATTCTGAGCTCTGCATACGCCTTAATATCTACACGTCGCTTCATAAAATCTGTAGAGAGGCTGTGTATTGAATGTGAATCTTTGCGCACTGAGACGAGGTACGAATACTCATTTATCCCGAACCTGAACTTGGGTTCTTACTCTAGTCGTTTTTAATGTGTTCCTGGATTTTAAACTGTGGTTTGATGCGCTCAAATTCTCTTTAGCAGGTAGGACTTTTATAATAATATTTAATAACAATTGTGTTCATATACTTTTTTCGACAAATACAGCATTTAACAGGGCAAAAAGTAGTGAAAGAAACTTCGCTGCTACACGAGAGGCAAAACATATAAGGGAGGGAACTGATGGATTTTTTGTATGAAGGTGGAAATCTTAACTCCCCTTGACATCGGAGTAGAGTGGCGGTTGGACCAGTTTTATTCTTTCAGCTGCTGCTAAATACAATATTAAATTTGTTTGGTTCTGTGCATTTCGCCCAATATTCAGATAGTGCTGCAATATCTGTAATTCACATACATTTACAGTAACGTAATGAGAAAAGGTATTGGTAGATTATTTTCATTCATCTTGTCAGTGGTGCAAAGTTAGCTCCAATGCGATCAGCTGTTCAATACTTTCTAGAACTCTATAGAAACCTAGCGTTATTGTCCCGAGATTTTATGTCATTCTTAAAAGGGAAGAAGCAGACAGAAAATAAAGACTCTGATGTTGAAAAAGGTCAGTATGAATAACACAGCTGAGCTATTTTATTCTTTAATTAGTAAAATCCGTAATTGAGAGAGAGAGGTGGGGGTGCCTTTTTCAAATCACTGAACAGGCTCAGTGCTAGTAATGTAAGAAGTGTGTGTACGTCATATTACATAAACATCCACAGAGAAGATTGACTGGTAGAATGTGGATGGATATTGCGCTGACATACTAATGAAAAAAACCCAGAACTTCTCCCTCAAGGATAAGGAAAGATGCAGAAAAACAAACCAAAAACCCCTTAAAAATGTAAAAAAAAACCCTTAGGTAGGCTCAAAATTATATATATTTTACGTCTAATAGAAATCTATATTTAAAAAAATACATGTACAATTCAAATAGGAAAATCGTACATTATGCAAATCTGTGTATGTGTGTGTGCGCGTGCGTGCTTGCGTTAGTGAAGGTAAGTCTTCAATACTAATGTTGAAGACTATGGATCTGCCAGGTTTCTTTCTTTCGACCCTCTCTTTGCTACGTGTTTAGGTACGGTAAGCTCCCTTGGTCCCATGCGTCACCATACGGGTATGTTGAGCGTTTCAAGTACTTTCTGTTGGAGTTAAAATTTGAAGACTAAGATTAAATTTTTCCACTTATTTGACTATGTGAGCCGCTAATATAAGGAAAATATTGCATAAACGATCTTAATTGAGACTCGGTGAACTGAGATATTACCCCAGAATAAATTTTTAGCTTTTGTGTACTTGGGAGCTGTAAATATAATAAAAGTCTATAAGAAAAAAAGGAAGTCACTGAAGTTGTAACGCCTCTCATGCGTCACTTGCGTTCGTACGACAACACTCTTCGACGTCAACGACAAAGTTTATTAATTGAAGAAAATTGAGTAATGGGCGGAGGCACGGCGGCTCATCTAACATGCTACTTCTCTAATCTTGATAGTCTAGTGGTTTTCTATCTTGGACCTGTCTCTCTAATCTTGTTAGTCTAGTGGTTTTCTCTTGGACCTGTCTCTCTAATCTTGATAGTCTAGTGATTTCTATCTTGGACCTGTCTCTCTACTCTTGATAGTCTAGTGGTTTTCTATCTTGGACCTGTCTCTCTAATCTTGATAGTCTAGTGGTTTTCTATCTTGGACCTGTCTCTCTAATCTTGATAGTGTAGTGGTTTTCTATCTTGGACCTGTCTCTCTACTCTTGATAGTCTAGTGGTTTTCTATCTTGGACCTGTCTCTCTAATCTTGATAGTCTAGTGGTTTTCTATCTTGGACCTGTC
>SMGT01010275.1:125217-137283 GCA_004794575.1 Lanistes nyassanus
CCCACTTTCCACCCCCCCCTTTTTTCGTACCCACCTTGCGATTGGCTGTCCCTCTTTTTAATTAACCCTTCTTACTCACTGTCCCTTGGTCATTCTCCTGCTTTACAGCCAACGCGCCACTTCTACTGCAGATAAGTCTTTTTCCTTTTCGTGTGTGTGTAGTGGTTTGTGCATATGAGTGTTTGCTTTCTCACAGGCTCCCTTGAATCCATTTCGTAGGAAGAGATAGACCGTCACCTTCTCTGGTTTCCCGGTGAGTCATGAATGTCTGTTCCGTGTATTACACACAACCGCCAAGTACACAAGTGGGTTTCAAGACAAGCAGCCTGTAATCTATGTAATCAATGTGGGAAAATGTTCCATCGACCTTATGAATAGGACAATGAAAATCCTGGGTCATGGGTTCAGATCTCGTGGCCGGCACATCTGTTTCTCCTGGACGAATCAATCTCCCTGTCGTGATATCGTCTCACCTGCTGTCTTTACGTAAAATGGCCAGGAAGTGAATATACAGTGCGGCAATGTAAATGTTCAGGTGCCGTCTTTGTGTGGACCAAATGGTACACTGACAGATGACATCTTCATGAAATGCGGCGTCACGCTGTAAGCATTGGAGATGAAAGCACTTCTTCACTTATAAGACAAAAAAAAAAAAACCTTTCGCAATCACGAACATGTCACACACACAAACCATATATGCATATCCATTCTAAATTTTTTAACACTAATTACCTGTAATAGTGGTAAAGCAGGTGCAAAATATTTACTTCATGTGTAAATAGTATGTAAGATGTGTGCTACATGTGTTCTAAGTGTTCTTAGAATGCCCATACGTGACTGAACACTTACTGCTAGCACACATTTGAATCATTATCAGAACACCGTTTGTAAATTTTCCGCCCATTTGAACATTTTCGATAACACAGATCAGAACACTTGTTACACTAGTTTAGCACCAGCACATCTATAGTTTTCTAGATCAATGTAAAATGGGTTCTGTTTCGGTAACAAAATGAGTGTTCTAACTTGAACACTTCCTGTTTACAGCGTATTCAACAAACTTTAAAAAAATACAACGCTGAAGTTAGATGTCGTCATCTGTCCAGCAGCGCCATCTACGAACGTGGTCATTGTTGTTCCCATCAATATTGGCATCTCTTGTGGGAGACTTTTTCACAGAAAATAATTTTCGAGAGATTCGGTGATAATTACGGAGGCATATCAGTGGTTGAGACCTACTCACAAATGTAGATCGAAGAAATATTTATCATATTAAATTTTAATGACTGAAAAACCCCTTCGTCATCGGAAATCTCAGTAATTTCATCTGTTTCTGTTGCCACAACTTCCCACACAGTGATCTCGAAACAAGCGACTGCATCTTTCGGCAAGAAATCCGCTAAGACCTAACGGTTTCTTTGTGTGAGTGGTTGGGTGGAGCTGGGGCAGACAGAAGGGATAGAGAAAGGCTTGAAAAAGGGGCACAGAAGGAGAAATCAACCAAAGTATACCACTAAGGCAGCGGGACTCTGTAACGTTTTACGTGTCGTGTTTTGCACCTGGATGTGCGCCTGTACACTTACAGCGGAAGTACAGTGGAACAGGTAGAAGCCTGCAAAAGCGACTGTCACACACCGGAGGCACACGTTCTTTTTTCAACAAAAAAGTCGACCGTGTATAGAAAACCCACATTTAATTAACTCGCAATGAAACGGGTGATGTGTGGTTGATGTGAATGGCGACGAAAATGTTAATGTGAATGTTTGAAGACCGTCTGATCCTGGGCGGATGGAAACAGGTATTTGTGGAAACGTTCCGGTACCTGTACCAGTACATACACCCCCCCTCCCCGCCGGGAGGTACAGAAACCCTGTAGAACCCGAGGACGACCTGCATGATCGTTACCCAGAGCTTCGCGGGCTGAGGACAGAAAACTGTCTGGAATATATACAGCAGTCATCAACTGGGCAACCAACCACAACCACGTACATAGGCATGCAGTAGAGATGTCAGAAACCTTAGTCAAGTAGTGTCATAGCAACCAAGTTCAGATGTTGCTCCAGGAGCAAGACTCGCTCTGATGTCGTCAGAACTGTTCTCATCACTTGACTGTCACGAAGCAGAAAGTTAGGACGGCGAGCGGGGTCACTGCAGGAGTGTTTGTAGCGTAAATAAACAGTTCGTAATCAGAAAAGGTGCTCGGGTCTTCACGAGTCACGACAGTCGGGGGTGAACTTGTGACGACGTTACAAGTTTCCACCTGTCATGCTAGTTAATGACAGTAATCAGTAGGTGTGAGGCTATGACCTAGACGTCCAAGAAAGGTGACTAAGATAGGTGAGATTTGAAAACTCCCACAACTAATGTCAGACCAACTGTGTGTGTCTGTGGGAGCGGGGCGTGATATTGTGTGAATGGCCATTAATTTACCCAACTGGGTCAACAGGCCGCAAAGGAGCCGAGTCAGACTATGAGATGCCTAAAGGTACAAAGTTAACTGCAGGGGTATACGAAGTCGCCTCACAATAGCATCCGTCATCCACCTCTTTGATACCGACCAAAAAAAAAACCTGATCCTGCATTAACACAGGTACCAGTAAGGTCAGAAATGCATGACACTTCAAGGGTAGGTAAAGTCAAGGCGGGGCAGTGGTTACTGCAAACCTGACCTAAGGAAGGCTGTCTCTGTTCTGAGTGCATCCAAAGTAAAGTGTTGAATGGTTGGATGAGACCGACAGGACAGCACAGTGTTTGTACAATGATAACTGGTTTTCTCATCTGATGGTCACGATGTCTGGAAAATTATACTATGTTCCGGGAATGTTTGCGTGTTTTAGAGTGTTCTATTTTACGTAATCCAATGGTTTACAACGGGGACAGCTCTACCGTGTCTTTTCGCATATAAGTAAATTCAGTTGAGATCTTTATTAGATATACGCAACACAATTCTCTGTTGTAGTCACTTTCCATTGAAAACAAAGATTTATTGGTCGCAGAGAAGACAAATAAATCCTTTAATCCTTAACCTAAAAAGGGCATGCTGGTTTTCAGTCCAACGCTCTTCAGAGTGCACTAAGACTTTTTAAAGAAAACTGTTTTGTTTCCTTCTGCGAATGGAATGTTCTGATTTAGAAAAAAGAAAGAAACATCATAATAGTTTAATTTGTTTGAAGTGTTACTACAATCTCTCTCTCTCTCTCTCTCATGTCTCTCTCTCTCTCTCACACACACACACACAGTGCGCAAACTAGACGCTGACAGAAGCGAAAGTCATACGGAAACATTACTGCCTAAATCATCCTCTTAAGTGCAGCTTGTACTAATCTAGGTTTTCTGCTTCCGTGTGAACTGTGAATCATACGCTTTATAAGCAGCGATAAGCAAGGGAAGAGTGTCACTGAACGGTTCTTATAGCTGGAGAAAAAAATGGGCCAACACCCTCCTATGTGGAGCATCCAAGTTACAACATTACGGACTGCGGTCACTTATTTTCTGATTATTCCTGGGTCGTCCCTTGCTGCAGGTAAGGATGTGACGTTACCATGGGGCGAACTCCGTTAAGGAATGGGTGTGGGAGTAGGGGCTGTGTGGGTGCATCAGAGCTATGGAATTTATTATTTTGTCAGACATGAGAGAGAAATATTCACCTCAGTTAAAATCTGCTAACAAATCCAATTGTTTGAGGAACGCTATTACTGACCCACTTTGTCCACAATTATTTATTGTTTTGTTATATACGTATTATTGTATTTAAGTCTGGAATCTCTCAATGATAATCGGATTGTAATCACTGCAAAGAGCTTTAAAGATTAGAATGTTTACCTACCTCACAAACCACCGCCACCACACCCAAAGCCACCACACCCAAAGCCAAAGGAAAATGCGAAAGCCGTAAGCTGTACCCCTCTGAAAATGTGTTTCTCAGGTGGTCACACTGCAAATCCCACACCTCTGTGACCTAAAAGCTCACGGGACAAACTTTACCTTTGAACTTTTTAAAATTTAAAGTGGCGTGATGTATATGTTTATATGGTAGCGAATACACCCTGAGGTGACGGTTGGAATGTGTCATTATTGACTGTGTTAAATATCACACTTTTATGGCGGTCCTTAACATTGATACGTTACAGCTATCCTCATATCACCGTGCGGTTCTCAAGGTGTCTGGGAAGTACCGGCTAACCAGAAATCTAACTTCACCTGCATGGCTGAGGGATCTGTACAGTGGAGATTAGTTGTTGGCACTGATATTTCACTCATAATAGGAACGAATGAGAACATGAAATGGACTTCGAAAAGAACATTTGGCGGGCTTTTTACTGGAGCTGCTGTGAACCCTCAGCGTACGGTTCTGATCATCGATCCTGTGAACAACACGAAGTTGTATGAAGACATCCAGCTTGTCAACGGCAGTCTGGAATGTGTTGAAGGGCTTGGTGACAACCAGTCGTCACACTGTGGACTCAACTATGTGTGTAAGAAAAGTCTATTTTCTTGATTCAGTAACCCGATGCATGAGTACAGATCTGCTTCGATCCAACACTTACTTGACGGCCGTTTATGATAGATAGCCATCGGAAACAAATTTCTATAAATGACTTTCTTCTTCTACTGAAGAAGCAGACGTTTGAAAAAGTTGGTCAAAAGAGACATAGAAGGTAGATCCGTAGCGGAGTATTGTGACACGTCGACAGGCTACTTGTATTTGTAATCTTCTAAGGCCAGAGGACAGAGGCTAACACCATCAGTTAAAAGTGACATTACCAGAATACAGCTCTGCTAATATCTTTTTTGAAAGTGTGTTTTTCTAATAAAATCTGCGTTGACATTAAAGGTTAAACGAAACTTTACTGTGAATTGTTACTAGTTTACCGCCCATTAGGAAAGGTTCAAGTATCATTTCACTGGGGTAGCGTCGTTGAGGGAAGAGAATAATGGGGACAGAATAAAGTCGCGTTAGTCCAAGAAA
This sequence comes from Lanistes nyassanus, assembly GCA_004794575.1. Lineage (NCBI taxonomy): Eukaryota > Metazoa > Mollusca > Gastropoda > Architaenioglossa > Ampullariidae > Lanistes > Lanistes nyassanus. The sequence continues at coordinate 130,187 of SMGT01010275.1, forward strand.
ATAAGAAACGAATAAGAAGTTTCAATATTATCAAAAATAAATTTGCGTATCCGGTATCTTATTGAGCAGTATAATGGATATACAATCTCAAAACTTTATATTTTTGCGATTTTCATCCTGCCTGCCTATCTTTTCCCGTACTTTATTTGAATGATTGAATATGACGAGGCCCATCTTCAAACAGACCCCCCAGAGGAAGTGTCTTGCAGAGCAGCGAACATGTCGTGGTATGTCAACGTGTCCTGTGACATCGGAAAGGTGTATTCCTCAAGAAGATTTTACAAATGTCAGCTGATCCGACTTACATTTGGAGTAAGTCACAACTACAATAATTTGTTTGCGATCTTAATATCTACTTGAGCTGATTTCAGCACAAAGAAAACAAACAAAAAAGAAAAGAAAAGACGCTGGCCTAACTACAGACAACGAATGCAACTTTCGTCACAGTCTCACAAAAGTTTCTTTTCTTGTTTATAAACAGTACAATTACCTGTGGTGGCAGCTGTTATTTTAGCAGCAAAGGAATCTAGAAGACTGAGCCAATGGTAGTAAAAGTGGCTGTATTTCTGATAGCACAGGGGACTATATAACAGCTGAGATACTGTGGCTGGCGAGAGTATAGAGAAGGGAATTCGTTTACTGTTTAACGTTGTCACCGTCTATGGTCATCTGATGACAGGGGGAGAGGGGAGAAGAGGGTGTTGGGGGCGTTGGACTAATAAGAAAGTAGAGGAAACTGGATGGAGCACTGAGATGAAATCCTCGGCACTGTAAACGGATGCGAGATTCATAGAAGCCACTCGTGCCAGAAACTCTTCTATGTGCGTGCGTGCGTGCGTTCGTGTGTGTGTTTTATACACAAAATCGTTTATTTCTATCTGTCTTTCAGTTTAGAAATCAGACCTTAAACGATTCAGTCGACATGGTGACGTCACAGACAAGCGAGAAGATCGCAGACAACGAAGTGAAGGTCAAAGGTTCATGTCAGTTCAACACGTCACTTCCTGCAGTGGAGGGGAAGTACAGATTTTATGTCTCTGTCTTTCCTGGGGGACGGACATTTGCTGCCGCTGGCAACTTTGCCGTTGGTAGGTTTAGGGCTATAAGTCTTATATCTCTCTGTCGTTCTTTTTCTCTCTCTTCCACCGCAACCTTAGCCTTCCTTCCAGATCACTTTTTATGACTGGAACAAAAGTAAAGGTACCTAGGAAAAGTAAAGCACAAAATAACAGGCAGGCCGACAGAGCAGTTGTTACCTATACAACGTCAACTAACTTCATCTAATCAAGATTTGTGTTAAAACTTCCACATAAAATTTACAAATAAAAGTAGGAAGGAATATGTCCAACGAGGCATATTTCACTGAAGATATAGTTGACTTCGGACAGCATTTGTCTAACCGTTCATACGGTATGTACAACAAACTTGTATTGCAGAAACAAGGGAAACACAATACAGAAGACATCCTAATTTTAGTACTTCGTCAGCCGAGCTGTTTCACACCTACTTAGGTTCTGAAAAAGGGTTTATGTGTGATAAGTGAGGACAACCAAAGCTGTACTGTGCGTCTCTTAGATGTCTAGCAATATCTGTTTGAATATTTTGTAGATTTGGTAAAAATTTTTGCTGTGCCCTTGATGTGTCCGCACTTACTGTTGTTGTACTGCATGCAAAATTATATCTTTCAATTTATTTAAAGGTATTATGATTTCTAATATTTTTGCGGAGATATGTATCATATGGAAGGGAGTGGTGATTGACAAAGGACTTAAAGGCTGCAACCTTAATCCGTCTTAATCACACAATCTCTATAAACCATCGGGTTTTGTTGTACGTGACAGCGCCACCTATAGTACTGCTACCATCACTATCACTAAAATTAAATTGAAATAGTACTACTTACGATTTTTCACTTTACAAGTTTTACATTTTTTAGAACCACCTGCGTCCCCAGCCATAGTGTGTGGTCCGCATCCCTTCGTGTTACAAGGAACTAACGTCACTTGTACCTGTAGAACTACAAGCCTGGGAAACCCTACAGGATCTCTGAGATGGGTCAAAGGTGACTTGAAATCCCAGAGTCCTACAGTATTAATGCAGCAACAGGATTTCAGATTACGAGAGTTACAGTATACTCAGACCTTGTTTGTCCACGATCACAATGAAACCTGGTTTAGATGCGACATCATGTGGGGAACAGAGGAGATTGAAGGACAACTCTACACTGCCAGTGTGGGATGTGAGCAAAAGCTGTTTGTTTTCAGATAGAAATAAGTTACAAAATGTTGCCTACACTACGCTTAACTGATCCAAGCAGCTGTCACATGACCTGCATGCTAAATTGTATTCTAGGTCCTTCTAAGGCTCAAAAAACCGCACTTAGGATTGCCATAATGCAGTCGACTTCTACTGGAGGTTACTTTGTTCATACACTCGTTCTCTGAATAAAACCAAGCACTTCTATGTTCAATATAATTTTGGTAAATATTTTTAATGTAGAATAATCGTGTTAGAAAACAAACACAAAGACCACCATGCCACCCACATGAACTCTTTGCACACCAAAGCCACTGCGGTAGAAGATGGTGTTTATAAGACAACCCCACAACGGTAGAGAGTAGCGGAAATTACAGAGCCACGTGATACCAAGGCCAGTTTTCAGTGGCGAACTGTAGATTAGCGCACGCACCCAACTTCTCCCAGATATGCGTCAAACCATCGTCTCTACAGGTAACAAGAAAGAGAACTTAGCCAACGTTTCGGGGCATGACCCCTTCTTCAGCACGACACAAACAGACAACAAATAATAAATAACAAACACTTTGGGTCACTTAATTTGACAAAGACACTTGTCCTCCACAGTCATTGAACAGGAAAAGTGTCTCTACAGTTTAATTCTGCGATATATACGTCGTGCTGCAGTCAGGACCACAACATCGCTTACAGGTCTCAACTACGCTCTTTCTACTTGAAGCCCTCGCTGTATCACAAACTGTGGTCAGCAGGTTGTCTTGCGAGGCTCCGTTGATATAGGTCAGAAGGTCGCATGAGGTCTCCTAATTTTGCTGAATAAATGTTCAACGGGTTCCTTTATTACCAGGTTACGATTTTCTATCTCGGGCCAATCCAGATTTTATTACCCTATAAAGTTGGTGATAATTACCCTTCAGCTTAAACAGCGAATATTTTCCCCCAATCCTCCTGCAATGGTAAAGTTATCTTTGACTGGAATTTTGGTGTTAGCTCTTTTCGCAATTCATGTATAGCAGGATTTGATTTCCCCATCACTTTACATCGTTCACTGTATAAAAATGTGCGACATTTTCTTAAAAGTTGAATAAGCCCAATACTTACCCAGATTACTCTACCGATTGCATTTACAGATGCCGCTACAACACCAGAGCTTTCTGTGAACGGTAAAAAAGGAAACCAGACTTTAATGGAAGGAGAGCACGTGCAACTCATATGTAAATCTGACGGTCGACCAACACCAAATGTCACTATACTTAACATCGACAACACAGTCATACGGAAATACAGCTCGTCTTCTGCAAACTACACGTTCATCGCTCGTTGTGAAGACACGGCCACATACACGTGTTCTGCGTGGAACGAGTTTTCCAGTCAGTCAGCCGTGATAGCCTCTCTCGGTCTGAATGTTGATGTCTCATGTGAGTACGGCAGATTTGCTAATGATCTTTAAAGATTTGTAAATTGTATTAATTACTTATTTATTCAACGTATCTAATGTATCCATACACTTCTTATGTTAATATCCGGTCAGTTTATGGGTTCGGGCGTATGTAATGAGACCATTTGCGCGAACATTAGTTAAAATAAAAAAAATCCAGGCATTTTGTAACCAAAAGCCAAATAGAATAGCGACAGGGAGTGAGCCGAATAGGAAATGTCTGGACACTTGCAGTGAAAGCCCGAAAGCGCTATTTAAGGACAATATCAGAGAATTTAGAGAATCAAAAATAGAGAGAATATAATCGAAAATGTATATCTTGGAGGCAGACAATACAGAACCCCATGAAATGCAGATTATTCTTTTATTAACGCTCCAAGATGTATCGCAGGCGCTTGAAATACGAGGTGACGGGAATATAGTGCTACGCGCTAAAAGAATTCAAAATTGATCGCTGGGTTTTATCGCTTTTATCGTTTAGCAGGATTTCAACAAAATGTAAAAGACTTTTTCTAGTAATCCCTGTACTCTACTCGGTAACCTGTAAGTCGACAGCAGACAGACAGCGTCTCAAAGGATCTCAGCTCACAGGATTTCAGTAACGGGTAAAATAATTTTTCTACTCGGTGAGCCGTACGTTTGATTGCGGGATGGGCGCCCAGCGTCCACCATGCACTTCAAATCCACAGCTACACAAGAATTTTAAGATGTTCACTCTTCCGTTACCCCCCCCCCCACATACACACACACACACACTATACACAGCACACCCTACTCACAGTTCCTCAGACTCCGCAGATTTTGCTCAGACAGCAAAGACTTAAACGAACAATCTGACAGAATGTTGAACTTCTTCTTGGCCTGCAACTCCCCTCAAGATCTTCTGCACACTGCTACACAGAATGCCGCCGCAAATCCCTGCTCTGCCCTGTTTACACTCCAGCCCATCCATTACACCAAAGACACAGAGCCTCGCCCCATGGCTGTATCCACCCACCATCCTCATAACCTGCCTGTACCTGGAATCCTCTTCTCCAACTGACACCTATTATCCAAATCCAAACTACACTTTTTCAATAAACTCTTTGTCGCCGACGCCACATGGTGCTATGCGTACACAGATGAGAGCGTGAGTGCGTGTGGGTGACACGCCTTGAGTAGCGTGGTGAGGCGACAGTAAGCACTACTCGCGTGAGTGAACACGAGTGAGCGAAGTTGAGGGGCTCCTGGCATAGGTCAGGCAGATGACAGCCGAGTAGGAAGACGGGTGTTACGGGACTAGTGAGAGCGCCAGAAGCCAGGTGTCTATATAACCACTGGACAACCCCATCAGGGACCGGATGGCTGAAGAGGTGAACGGCCTTTTTTTGTAAACCCTCCGACCAAGCACGAAGGTAGGCTGAATGCGCTCTGAGCGCCTTTTCATGGATTTTTTCTTTCTTTTCTTTCTTTCTTTTTTTTTTTGGTTAATACCGCAGACTGGTATATTAATTTTGTGTTTACCCTAGAGTGTCACCTGCTAAGTCTGTAATCTTGAGAATTACTTTGAGCTTGGGAAGTCGTGATACCCCAACGCTATGAACTCAGACTGTTGGGATGATGAGATGAACTGCGGACAGTCTGATCTAGCGCATTCTTTTTGAGGAAAACTTATGATGCTATGCTTTTTTTGGGGGGGGGGAGGGAGGGGGTCCTGTGTGTTCAGAGATAGAAAGGAATAGTTTAGAATACAGAACTGTGAAAATACTTGGGGAGGTATCGTAGGATCATGGTAATGTCTGCTGTGCCATAAAGTGAATAGTTTCTCGACATAATTTGATTCTTTTCACCGGGGAGTGACTCAAGGGATATTCATTTGAGAGTTAGGATAGCTGAAGTTGGCATGTGAGCTGTTTACTCTGCCATGGTGTTTTAGTTACTCTGCCGATCGTCTATCAGTAAAAATTAGTAAGGGTTATGTGTGTAAGGGATTAGTGTGATATTCCAGGTGAGAGAGTTGTTAAACTTTGATTTTGTAAGTGCATTTGTTAGAAGGGAGAAACGTTAGTTGAGAACGAGTGACAGGAGAATTATTAGAGAAAAAACGTGAATCGTGAATGTTGTGTTGAGGAAGAGTTAGTTTGAAGAAGGCAGTGAGTTAGTGCGTACAGGAACAAACGGAGTAAATGAGTTATTGTGCGTGTCAATCAGACAGGTTGCATGAGTGTAGGTAATAAATCGGCGGGTCCTTTTTTATTCATCTACACTGTCTCGTGTTTTCTGTCCTGTGCTGGTCGGTGGGAACGAAAATGGCAACCCCCCTATCCTCTGGCATCACCCTATGCAACATTGCTCGTTGTCACACATGTCCCAGTCTCAACGCCGCCATACACCTCCACACATGTAAAACCAATAAATTTCAGTTCACGGGTACCAACAGAAACATTGTCTATACCATCTCGTGCACCATCTGCCTCACTCTGCTGTACGTCTGTGAGACAGAACGCATACGAAAGGAGTGATTCAAGGAGCACACAGCAGACACCAAGCACCAGAGAAACACCACAGCTGAACAACACTTCCCCCCCCCACCCACAGTAAACAACATGCGATTCTGTGTTGTTTGGTAAATGTACGAGGACTCTATCGGCCGTAAAAATATGGAGTCGTATTTCATTTCCCACCGGCCTTATGGCAGCCACAGGACTGAACTTAAAGCACTAAACTCCCTCCTATATCACCACTTCCTCTCCCCACTCTTTCCCCCTCCTTTCTAACGGGCGTTCACCCTTTCACCCTTTTAACCTTCATAACTCATGCTTTCCCGCGTTCCTAATTTCCTGCTCCTTCGTCACTATTGTTATTTATACCTTCTAATTTGACCTTTCTTCTCTCCCACTACAGTTCCCTCTGGGAGCATGTCAGGCTACCTTTCTCTGTAATCTGCACTCAGCGCCCACTTTTTGCCCTTAACACCCCATACCTCAATCCTTTCCCAACCCCTATAGGACTCGCTATGTGATCGGCTACAAATGCTGTTACGATCACTTTGAAATGTAATTTGGTTAGTCATTCCCAACAGACAGTCTTGGTGTGCTGTCCAGGTTTATTAAGCTATGTATGTTGCGAACTGGGGGTTTTGAAAGAGACAACCGACCTCCGTGTTGCTCTCCCCGCCTGCGTGACCTTGTCACACGCACACAAATGGCTCGTGGTGGCGTTCCCCCCTCGTCCGCGAACAATTATTTCTTACTTATGAGTGGAGACCTCAGAAATCACTATCTCACTAACCTTCCCTGGCCCGAGCCCCCACTCCACTCTATTACACAACTAAAGATAACAAAGATGATTTCTGAGAAAGAGAATAAAAATGTAGTTTATTTACAAGGTAATTTTGGTTTTCATCTAATACGATAGGGCTGTGCCA
>SMGT01010275.1:147419-163257 GCA_004794575.1 Lanistes nyassanus
GGAGAGGCCAACGGCGAGAGAAACATGTAATCATCAGATCTTACACACATTGTGACCGACTGCGGACTCTGATGGCCGTCGGAACGACCCCTCCCACACACACACACCCCATCAGTTTCTGCAACGAAAGATGTGTGTAAACAGAACGCGAGAGTAGGCAATGCCAGTGGGGACTGGAGTGCTATTGTGATGACTGTTAGACGGCTCGGCAACACCTTGACCGTACGTCAGGCTGACTGGCTCCAAGGACATGCCGAAATTACTTTGTTTTTAAATCTCGAACAAGTGTTCAGTCTGACAGGGTGTTTGGTGTAAAAGTGATTGTGTGTGTGTGAGAGAGAGAGAGAGAGAGAACGGCCTTAACTGATTAGGCCATCGCCCATATCAAGAGGGTGACAATGGCCGTTTTACAAACCATGTGCACAGGGGGCGTTCAGCAACATGAAAATATGTCACTCTCCTCTCTCAGAGAGAGAGAGATAAAGAAAGAGAGAGCGGAGATTGCGCGTGTGTCCGTATGCGTGTGAGATATAAGATCGGAAGCGGGACAGCGTCTGCATGTTTGTGTCCGTGCGTGCGCTTTGTATTTTTGTCTGCCCTTACCAGCCCTGAGTAGAGTTACGGATCAACATCACTTCAAATTACGGTCACCGTCCTCTGTTTTCCATCCTGTGTGAGTCAACTCGTCACTTGGTTTTAAAATGTTCTCTAGACAATATGCGTCCTGTGAGACTGGCAAAATAATTAGAATACTTCAATCTGTGATCAGCACCTCAAAAACGAACGGCGGTACTAAGTTGGTGCAGCATTTGCGCGGATGTTTATCGATCTCTACAGAATGATTAAATTTGCGTCTGTCGCGAACCACAGTGATGACATGGTATTTCAGCAAGTGTGAAGCGGCTCTCAGTTGGGGCTCGTGCCCTGTTGTCCGAGTCAGCAATTCAGTCTCGTCAACACCCGCCGTTTGTGTACAGGGTGAGGTTCACCTGGGTCTAGTTATATTCGCGTCACTGCACAGGTAAGTGGTTTTGGCTCGGGGTGTCCGGTTATGGCAGCTTAACTAGCACTAATGCCATGCTAGACATTTCCAGATCCCCTGGTGGGCAGTGTGAAACAGTTCTGAATTCTGAGAAGTCTTAAAAACTTTGTGTTTTCCGAGATCATTTTTCCCTTTCGGTTTTGCTTTCCATAGAAGTTTCCCAATCCCACCAGTCGTCAAGCCAGTGGGGAGGAGTTTCCTGACGTCACGAGGTGTTCGGCGACCTTTCCAGATTTTCCAAGATGGCGGACGTGACGTCACCGAACTGCTTCTTACAGCTAAAATAAGCAAGTTTTTGCCCATGTAGTCCGTATCCCAGTGGTTAAAGCGTTGTGTGTGTGTGCGTGTGTGTGTCTGTGCGTGCGTGCGTGTGTGTGCGTGTGCGCGCGTGTGTGTGCGGGTGCGTGTGTGTGTGTGTGTGCGTGTGTGTATGTGTGATTTGGGATGGGTGGGTTGGGGGTTAGGGGAAGGACAGAAGAACTCAACAACGATGTGAATCAACATTACAAACATGAACATGTGGTTTGCACATGTGGTTTGCATACGATTGCATGCTGTACGTATAGCAGGCGATTGTTCCCTTAGCTTACGGCTGGCTTGGATCAAAGCTCTGAAGAATTTGTTTTCATTTAAGTATCCATTCCGATAATCCATAGATGTCTTACACAGACCTGAAAGGAAACGTCAAATGTCTTCTTGTCCTACTGAGTGAACACGCGAAGCCACCGATACAGAGAATGGAAATGGAGCATGGGAACAGAATACGTTTGTTGTTCTTTTTGAATGAGTTTGATGTGTGTGTGTGTGTGTGTGGGAGTACAGTGGGGAGATGTCCTACGTCTGCCATATTTTTGTGTGACTTCGCTGACATACTGTCAAGATCGGAACCATGGGTTTATTTGGTTTTTTTTCAAAACGGAAGCGAAAAAGAAGTATTGAGGTCGGTATCACGGAGCACATATAGCCATCACTTCGCACACAACGTGCATCTGCCTGTTCCTTGCCGCGTACAGGCTGTAGCATTGTTTGTGTTTATGCCACAGCACCACACTATCTCTACTAGAGTTTATATATCAGTGTGTGTTAAATGTCTACTGCTGACCTTTTCCAGTCTGCACGTGTGGCTGTGGTGGGCAACTGCATGCTTGGTGACCCTAGTGGACGATGCATGGTTTGGAGTTACGACCCTTTTGTATATAGTTATTGAGTGCTGCGCGGCTTAAAATGGTGTGTGTGACCTCTCAGTTATGTCTGGCCTGCTAAGTGTTAAGTTCAGGCTCAGATCTGTCTTGGATGGAATGTCCTCTTCTAAACTGTACTGTATGCCTCTCACTAGCCTACCAACCTGCTGCCTGGCACGCATATTGTTACATCGCGAACCAACCGCCCCACTTCCAGATCAACAGTAGGGGTCAGTAAAAAAAGAACAGACTTTGATAGACGACGATTTTGTTATCAAATCGCTCTCGCCGACAACAGCAGCTTCAACCGCAAACTAGACAGTCACCAAACCAGTATTTCGTGTCTACTGCCCCGTCCCGCCTACTGCAAATAACCTTAGTCTCTTGATAAGACTCTTGAACGATTACCTCTGCAACATTCCTTTGTTATCGTAGATATCAAGAGGTGTGAATCGCGCGAAACACTTCACACTCAAAAGAAAACAAAATACGTACTTCCTTCTCAGGGTTTGGGGGACACGCAGCTAATCGAAACACAGAAAACGAACCTCCGGGGTCAGGTATTTCTGATTAACTACACACGACTGCATTTCTTCATAACGAGCCTTGATAACGGACGTTGCTAAGCAGTACTGAAAACGTGTTTTCAATTGTTTCAACTGTTTCAAGCTGGATCATAGATTGTGCATCTAACGCACCGGTTGTCTCAACGTGGCATAACGCGCTGCTCGTTTGTACTTTCAACAGTCGTCTAGGCCAGAGTGGAGGGCGGAGGGAGGGAAGACGACAATCCATGGCGGAGGATTGTCAGGGTTGTGTCACATTGTGCTGTCACCTTAACTCTAACTTATCACCTGATATCAGAAATGCACCACACGCTGCGGGTAGGTATTGGCCACCTGAGTGCTGCCAGTGGCGTGACAGCCAGCCCACAAACGACAGACTGTGGAAACTGTTACACCCAGGGCAGGTGAGACGACGGTTTCCAGCCTGAAGTCGTCCGATGGCTCTCCCCCGATCTGTAGCGTTCAGTCTTGGCATTCTTCTGCTGACAGGTGGTCTGTCTGGGAGCGTACGAGCCTTGGCTTTTATTGCTAGTAGGCGGTGGCCTCTTTTCGCAAAGTTCTCCTCTGAAAATTTTAAGTAGAAGAAGGGAGAGGAAAAGCTGGCTTGACCACGTCAAGGAATGGACACACTTGGTCACGAACATTCAGAAGGTTGGCGCCTACAACAGTGTTCTCAATAAAAAGAAAAAACTCGCTCTCCTGGTCATCAGTGTTTTCATTTAGCTGATAGTGTTTATCGTCATCATTGTCGCGATGACTTACAGAAAGTACGTCGCCTTCAGTGTGAGGCAAGAAACAATGTGCACACCGCCCATGTGGTGGGGTCGGCGGCGGTGGTGGTGGTTAATGGATCTCATCCTTCCATCTTTGCCAGATTTTATGGCGACATTATGTTGACAGTACGTTTCCACAGGTAGCTCCTGCAGTCTTGCAAGACAACATTTGTTCCCCACCGGTATATACAGGATATGCAGGTAGCAACATAAGACAGTACAGTGTGACAGGTATACAATAAAAACTGTCAATAGGGTTGTCCAAATACTGTTTTCGTTTGCCTCGCCACGAGTACATGTGGTTTCCTATGCCCACCTCAGCCCACCCCCCCCCCCTTACTAAGCAGGGGCGCCCGAGTGTATATACCACTCGCTGAAGTCGTAACTGTCATACGCTCTACACCTTCCACGGTGAACAGGTGAGAGATTGTGCGGTGGGCTGATGTGAACTTATCTGAGAGAACTTATCTAAGTGAACTCTGTGTTAATGTTGACGGGAGCTGGAATTCAATTAAAGCTTCTCTCTTATTCTTTTCATCTTTTAAGAGAATAATTCGGACTCCGCTACTTTCAGCATTAACACCTATCAGCGAACATGTGTGACTGTTTTGCGCTACTTACCTCCCTTCCATGGAAAAAAATCCCGCTTCGTAACAGCTCACCGCTTGGTCTTTCGCTGCTTCCGCCTGCAGTCGTAGAGCGATGTTAGTACATGTGTCCGTGTCTTCCTCCGTGCGTGGGTGAGAGTGACGAAAGGACGGCAATAGAAAGGATTGACAGAGAGAAGACGACGTGAGAAGGAATCAAACGCTTGCGTATAAGCCAACCGTTGCAATTAACATTACAGCAAAGGCGAGGGCAGGGGTTAACAGTGGGGAAAAAAAGCCACCAGACGGAACTGAAGTTTTATCTCTGTGTTCGCATGATGGAGACCTTTTAGTTTGAATCGCTATTTGGAAGTAAGTTTTGAAGACGGAAACGACAAAACCACGGCTGAAACTTTCTGGACAGAACCAAATGTCACCAAAACAATCCGATTCTCAGGTATTCAATGTGAGTGTCACGTTTTGAGGTCTGGTGGGTCAAGGAGATTGCACCATAGATTCTAGGTGTGACCCATCCACGACCCTCAGGCCCTAATTAAGGTCCATCATTCCTTCCGCTCACGTTATCACCAGCCCAAGTTAGGTCCCTGTTCACACTTCTGATCAGGGGTGCTGGCTCTAGAAGCAAGGGGCAAGGTGTTGCTTACCCTGGGGCACAGCTGGGATGTGACCTCAGCAGGTGTCAGGTTAGCCAGGTGTGGGTTAGTGTTCAGGGGAGAATTACGCATCAGGAGGAAGCTGCTGATGCGTAGCATCGAGCACCAGGGGCTTTGATGTAGCCGAGGTGTGTAAACAATCAGGAAGGGAGGGGGTAGTTATGTCCAGTCTAGGTGTCTACATAGGGGCGTGTCCTCGTAGTTGACACGGGGTGTGGCTTCTGCTGTCTCTGGCCTGATTGGTTGAAATATGTAATCGTCTTGTTGACCACGTGTGCGTGAATGAAAGAATCTATGGGAGAAAGTTGAGAATAAAAGGACTGGTTTAGACAGTGAGGGCATCGAACAGAAGGAGATTGCGGGACCTCTAGAGTTTAAACATACATTGTCTTGATTGTAAATACTCGCTGTTTATATCAACAATACATTCTTCTATTTTGTGTTCACTGTATTACAGTCTTTTGTTGTTCTTTATGGGAGACTGTAGGTGGTGGGGGCTCGGGCATATGATTAAGAAATCATATTAACTTTAGTAATACAGTGATTGTTCCACCTACGCACATGTCACACTCTTGACGGTGGTCGTGAGAGCGAGAATAGGAGACGACCTGTCAAGAGCAAAAAGAAATCTCCCAAGTTGTGACAGTGAGATTACTCGCATATTTGGGGAAGACACTTGTTGGAACTGTGGTTTGCTGCTTGGCGGCCATATTGCTTTCAACAGCTGCCTTTTCGCATGTCTTTTGCGCAGTCGCTGTGGTGAGAAGCGCCCTCTACTCTCTCTCTCTCTCTCTCAACGTCAAAATTTAATATTTGTATAACTATGTACATAAGTTTTTTTACTGTTGTTAATATAGTTGCAGAAGGAATGCGTTGCTACAAGAGAGACGAGTTTTCAAAACACACGCAAGTAAACTTCATTTTGTGTGATTTGTTAACGTGTTGCGCTTTACTTACTGCTATAAATTCTTATGTTTACAGTAATGATGCGCAAATGTTTAGACGAGCACTCTGGTGAGCATGAGTGGCCCTAAACACGCAAGGAGGCTAGAGGCAAACTTTATGTCTCTGATTTCTATAGACCGTCCCGACAGACGGTATAGCTTCTGCGATCTTATCCATGTGCCATGTGCCATTGTCCACATTTCCACGAGAATTTTGTTTCACAGCTGTCATTTCATACCTTACCTTCCACAAACTTACTGCGTAGGCATGTTCGAGTTGGAGGCTCAGATGTCTTTTTACACCCTCTCCCTCCATGTCACGCCGGTTTTTCCCTCTTGACAACCATTAGTTGGTCGTCCTCCGGCTGAGGGATATTGTTAATATAGCCCAACTAAGAGGCGATCCCCCTCCCACTTCTTGTTATTTGTCTTCGTTCGGGAAGGGGAGTTTCCAACTCATACGCTTGTGTGTCACCAACCGGTATAGAAAAAGTCTTGACCAATTGTAAAAGAAAAACAAGTGACTGCCGCTTGGAGGATAAGCCCAAATTAAATGTAAAACAAGGGAACTGTACCAAGCTAGAAAGGGACAACGACGAAGACAATCTACATGTTTCGGGGCACTACCACTTCATCGGGACGACACAAAAACAAAAAAAAAGAGGAAAAAGACATAGCTTCAGTGGATGTGGTGCATGGGCTGGACAGCAGGAAAGTGACTAAGGGACAGTGATGAGAAGGGTTAAAAAGGGGCAGCCAGTCGCCAGCGGGGGGCTGCAAGGGGGATTTTTTCTTGACCCGCAATGACCCTGTGTGAGTGTGGAGAGCTTGCGATTTTTCGTGTAAAGGCATTCGCGGTAGATGTCACATGTCACTCCTAGGTTATCACCTGTCACTCTTAGTTTAGCCTGTTCGCCCCTCCCCTCCCGACACCTTGGTAGGTGGGCGCTACGTCATTAGCCATGACAGCTGCCCTGCTCCACCTAGTCTGGCCAGAACCAGTTTACTCGAGTTTAAGGCGTCAGGAGGCATAGTAATTAAGCACGCAAAAACGTGGGATTAACAGAGAGAGACACTCGGACACAGGACATGGAGAGAGAATTAATGTAGCAAGACCAGTAGAAGCGGACACGTGTAGACCCACGGACCTCTGCCCCTCGCCATTTTAGCCAAGATGTGGAACGAAGTAAAGGATTCCAGCAAGTCTCCCCAAATACACAGGGTGTATTTCGCCGACTCGTCTACCAGACAGACGGAGTAAGTGACTACTGCTGTTGCGCCCTATAAGCTAAGGACTGTTCTGCCATTTCTATCTTAGAGTCTGGGACTCGGGTTGATTTAAGATAGGTGGTTTTATCCTGCCCGAGACAGGAGACGTCATGAGCTAGTGGCCAGACCTAGGTCAAGGAAAGGTAAAGGTAGTGCTGGTTGTGCAGTGTCATAGCTTCATGGCTGGTCGTTGAATAACTTTTGAGCTGTGTATTGCAGTAAAGCAGTTGGTTTAGTAGTGACAAGAGTAGGTGCTCTGTTGTCGGTCACTTATTGTATGTGTGTATAGAGCGGGATCATAGGCCGTTTTGCAGTTTGATTTCCCCTCTTGCTTTGCTTTGATTATCTCCTTTGTCTGATCCCACGTGGTATGACGTCATCAGGCAGCGTTTTACCCTAGACACGAGCAAGGTGATTCTCTGTAAATAATCTGTAGATATATTTGATGTTCTCGAGTCAGTGTATGAAATATATGTTGAATAACGGTTCGCTGCAGTTGTGTCTTTTACGATGATGGGGGCTCTTCAGAAAGAAGTGTTATGCCTGTGTGAGTGTGACATGACGGGCCGTACCTTAACTTACTGGACTCGACTTCTCCAGAATTACTGGACAAACTTTTATGGTGATCTCGTAAAATGTAGATTTAATTTAGCAATCGTCACCAAAACCTTTACTGCAACAGGCCAATAGTTTCTACACCAAAGGGTGACGACGCTATGAAATAATGCGAATAACTAGAGAAATCTACCGAGGGAAAAGATTCTCATACTCTGACACGTTCGCTCAGTCTCACACAGCAAAACAATTCTTGCTCAAGAGCCCACACCCACTTCTGAGCACCGCCACAACACTCCACACACCCAATACCACTTTGTCATCAAGCGCCACTTCACCTGCACCAACAGCAACATCATCTACGCTATCACATGCACCCTCTGTCCCACTTTATTCTACATCGGTGAGACAGAACGCACACCCAACACCCGCTTCACAGAACATCTAGCTGACACTAAACACTGCAGAAACACACCAGTTGCACGTCACTTCAGCACACCCCCACATACAGCCGACAACATGAGGGTCTGTGGTATCTGGAGAATGAAGGGCGACTCCATTGACCGTAAGAATATGGAGTCCTACTTCATTACCCATTTTGGTACACTGACCCTCCCCCTCCCTCCTTTTCCCTTTACACCCTCACCCCTCCTCCTACTCTTTCTCTCTCTTACTTCTGTTCTCTCACCTCCTTCTCTCCCATACTGACACCTCTTTACCAGCGCTTCTCTCTCCATCCCCACCTTTCCCTACCCACCTGGCGATTGGCTGCCCCTCTTTTTAACCCTTCTCACTCACTGTCCCTTAGTCATTTTCCTGCTGTCCAGCCCCTGCATAATGGGGCTAGCCTTTCAGGACCAGCCAGGTGCTGGGTGATACGTCAGAAAGGTGATACGGCGGCCTGTCACTGACTGGACATTAGTTTTACGACGAGCTCCTATAATAACTGGTGGGCAATCAGTCGCCTGCAATTAACAGCTGTCGGGCTAGTTGCATGAGCGGAGAACCCAGGGAACTCGAGGCTAATGACCACGGCGCTCAGCTCGAGTGACCCCAGAGCACGGACCTTTCATACGACTGGACGACTGGCTCAGCTGCGCGCGAGAGAGGGACTACAGCACTGAGTCATTCTCACTCACTTCCGGTTTGTTCGTAAACATGGAGTCGACAGTCGACGCGATTCTCTTGGTGAGTGAAGTAATTAATTCTATCCACATCTTATTGTTCGTATGACTCCTTTCTGCTTTTTATATTACAGTAATATGTTTTCTACAAATAAAATGATGTGATCTCACTCGACTAGCACAACGAATAAGCAGACTTTCAATAACCTCACCTACTGACCGCAACTAGATAGTCTCATTCTCAGGTAGAACCTCGAGCTTGGTAACCTACACATTTGAAACAAGTGTGAGATTATACTAGTTGTTAACAGTTTTTCATTTTTTTTATTTTGTAAAGGACTAATTTTGTCTAGCCCATATATCACTACATCATAATGCTAAATAAAAGTAAAGTTTTGTTCTTTATATTTTATTCAGAATCAAAGGCTGAAATAGAAGTCTCATTTCAGTAGGCCTGTTAGTTTTTATTCAGAATCAAAGGCTGAAATAAAAGTCTCATTTCATTAGGCCTGTTAGTATTAGGTATTATTTTTAAGTTGGATTTTCATACAAATAATATTCACAGGCTTCTGATGATCTTGATGATCTGTAAAGCATCACTGTACCAAATCATCACAAAGCTCCAGAGATGTTAACTGGGGTAAGTGTTGTGTATAATTTGAATTACATGTATTAGAAAACTGTTTCCATTCATTTTTACTTTTTCACATGATCTGGAAAGAAGTCAGATATTTACAAAATTTATTCAGTCTCGAACTAATTTATTGCAAACTTATAATAAACATACACTGTACAATGGTAAAATGTTGTACAAGTTTGTTTTCATTTGTTTTATTGTAAGTGGCTCTAATAGTTTGTTTCATACTTTGGTCGAATAAATCTTTGACAGTTTTTTTTAATTCTTGGATGTTAGTGTGCTTATTTTGGTATGTTTCTAGGCACTAGAATGCATGAATCCTTGCATGTGTTTATGCGTTATGTGCATTGAGTCATCTATAAGAACATTGCTCTATGAATACTAGTTATTAGTTTTATTATTGGCAACATCTGGATATATTCCTTTTTTAACTGTTTTGTGATGGCTTTACTTTAAGACTAAAGTCCATGTTTACAGACACCATTTTTGATTTTGTTAAAATATATAAGTGAATTTATGTATACATTACACATTATTATTATATTATTAATGATGGAGAGTGATGGAAATATATTTATATAGGTGCATGTGTGGGCTGAAATCTGTGCCTGAACTTTTTTAGGCATGCAGGTCAAATATTTGGGTGCTGCTCACTAAAAAATTAGTTGTCCTTTAGTTTGATGGATTTTAGGCTTCCAGCAGCAAACAAGCACCCATGTATGCATACATGCTTTGTCGCTAATTGAAAACTTATGCATTCATATCAATAGTAGAATTGTGTCCATTAAGGAAGATGATATATTTGTATCCGTTTTACAGTGCTAATTTGAATAAATATTTAGCATACATGTAGTCTTACCACCCCAATTCCTTATACAATTACTGGGGAATAAAGTTATCTGTATCAGTATCTGTGTCACCACTTACAGAAGGGACATGCAGGGATGGGGTGGTGGTGGGTGGGGGGTAGAGGAGCCGTGCATTATGCCCATGGAGATAATAGCATAGACCACACAAATTTCATCTACTTTAATGCGCATTGATTTGGATATCCTGTGTCACTAAATGTGATGGTTTTGACATATTGTTCTGTGCAAGCATAGACTTTTTAGCATGTTTATACTTAATTTTATCTGCAGGTGAACATGAAAATGGTGGAGGATGTATGCTCTTCATTAGCAGACAACTGCACTTCAGTAAAAGACAGACCATTTTTCCAGAGTGTACCCAGTGAGTAGGCAATTCTTTTATGACCACGTACTTAATAAGCATTTGTTTCTAATCTTTTGTTTATCCACTTGTGTGAGAGAGAGAGAAAAAAGTGCATTTGCATGCATGTTACTACATGCAGTAATAAGTACACAGTAAAGCAGACTGAGCCATCAGTTTTTATTTTTCTTTTGTTCTTCAATCACACATAAATAATTGTAAACTTTTTTTTCAGAGTTGAGGGTGCTGGAAGAGGTGCAGTTCTTGGATATGTGTCTAGTCCCTAAAACCAAGTTCATCCATACATGCAGAGAGCAGGCATGGAGAAAATATTACAATTATTATTTACAGCACATGCACTCGGTCACTCAACTGACTAATTCTGTTAAAGCCACAGCATGGCTCTGTCTGCAATTATTTGAACGACTTCTGGAAGAAAACTATCCGCTTTGTTCCAAAAGCGATGAAGAGGTCCAGTGTTATGAAATGAGTGAAGAGACCAAAGACATTCTAAATTACATTGGTGGCAGTATTCTGACGAAGATAAAACAAAAATTGCAAGTCTTTGTAACAGTGATAAAACTGAGGAGATGCTCAGGTGTTTAGAAGCACTAGAAGACAAGTCAAGTCAGGCAAGTCTAGACACTAAGCTGACACATACTTTAAACAGAGGTGGTCTGAGGTATCTAAAACCTTTAGCACAGCAGTTTTTTCAGCTTCTTGAGGTGGAAATCCTGGCAGTTATCAGAAAATCTGACTAAGATCAATGGAAATTGTCTGACTTTGCAGAGAGATGTGGAGCTGATGAAACCATATCGTCTACATTTTCATCACTTGTTGACAAAGTTGAAACGTCACAGGAAGCAAAAGATGCGATATTTTCAAAAATAGTACAGTTGTACTTTAAAATTCGCATACACCATGAATTCAGGATGTTCATGGACAGATCGAAAACCAAGAAAAGTTTCGTTAAAAAGGGGTTACGCAAGAACCTAAAAACTAACTCTTAAGGCAAAGAAAATTCAGAGGCAGATGTACAAAAGTACAAGCTCACTAAAAACCTGCTGTCACATTTGTCACAGTTAATATAAAATATTTGGTGCAACAAAATTCTTACATGATCAATATGCAAAACAGAAAATAAAAATTTAAGATGATGATTTTCTGGCCTTCTTTTTTAACGGACTTGTGCTGATGTTGACAAGAGGCTTTGGCTGACTGGTACCTCGAACACTGCCCTTTGGAGTGATAGTTAGAGCAAGCTGGCGTTGCAAGCGCAGCTGTGTCTCCTGGTGACCAAACTGGAACAAGCTTGGATTTTCTGCCATTTTACCAATGGCTCGATGGCGTCCAAAGTGTTCTTCCAGCGGGTCCTGACAAAATTTATTGCTCAGAACAAATGACACGCCATTAGTTAGAAGGTATTTTGTTGCCTCAACAAATCCACGAACAGTCATCAGAAGTCCTCTGTAGGTCTGATGTGAAAGGAACATCTTTTGACGCTCAGCTCTTGTAAAATTTGGCCGGTTTGACACAGAATTTTGCCAGTCCTCTAAATAAGGCAGAAATTCATTCTGCAAGAAATCAAACCGTGGGTCATCAATCCTTGTATATGGCAATAGATCCAGCTTTCTTGTATGCTATCCTTCATATAGGTTTCTTGAATTTAGGCAGTCAAAGAAACGATCCATCAACAGGATAAATTTAGCAGTCTCTTGCGCATCTGAAGGACCATATGTCTACATTACTCGTCTAACATGCTGACCAAGGACTTGGGCAGCCAAGCGTACATTCATTATTGAATGTGGTGTCAGGTGTATGTGGTCAGCTGTCAGCTTTGTCCTTTTTAGTCCATTCTCAAGGTCAATGTTGTAGATTGCTGCAATGTTCTGCCATAGCAAGTGATGACCATCTTTCCACAAAAGTTTAGTGTTTTTACCACTGCCACTGCTAGCCAGGTTATTTCGCACAGTTTTTATGAGATGTGGTGGGTCTGAGAGAAAGAACACTTCTCTGTCAGGGGCAAACATGTTCACAGCTTTGTAGCACACTGTATCCTGACCAAGGACTTGGTGGAGCTGATACAGCCTTTGATTAGGTGCTGCTTTGTCACTGGTGCTGGCAACAACCATCAGGCCACACTCTTCCAGACAGCCTATTGCAGTCCAGAGGAGTGGCATAAGCATGTCCGATGTTGCACTTTTTGTATTAAAGTACTCAAGACTTATTTTCAGACAGGAAGTGACGCCAATAACATAAAAAACTAGTGCATGTGATGCTAGTTTTTCATGCTGTACATCAAAAGTCCACTGGTCTTTGTTGACAAAGCCAACCAGTGAACCAGTTCTCTCGTCAAACACAAGGTCTGCCCTAATTGACATCTCGTCATGCAACAGCACAACATATCGCTGTGTGATATCTAGTTTTTCTGCAAATTTCCGCAATTCATCCATAATTTCAGGCTGAAATCCTTCCTTCGGATGAGCTGCACTAGTGTATTCCCTCAGTGTAGCAGACCCAGGTAATTTTAACACTCCGGTTTTTCTCAGAGTATCATATGCAGACTTACTCTTGCTGTGCAGCAGTATCGCCAGCCTGATCATCATCGGGTGCCATCGCATGCCATGTTTTTTTTCGTTGGAATGCCTTCTGTTGTTCTTCCCAGACCAGCTTCTGGAGAGGGTCTTTTATGGCAGAGACATCAACAGCATTCAGATTTCTGTGGAGTTCTTCTGAAAGCTGAATAGACTGTACTTGAATAGATTTCTTAAATGTTTGCAGAGCCTGCTTGAGCTTAGCATTTTCATGGCGGCATTGTTTGAATGCATTCTTAAGTTTTGCCTGCTGCACAGCACGCAGCGGGTCATGCAGGCTTATTGGATTTAGCATCCCAGCATCTTGTCTCTTCAGTCTTGCACATAACAGTTGCTGCACGTGACTACAGGGTAGGCAAATATTGGTTCTGTTAATGCTTGATCGTAGCAGAAGCTGGCATTGGGCTGACCTTACTGTAGATGCGTGAGTTACTTGTCCATGAACAACTTCATACTGGAAAAGTCTGTAATACTGGCTCTTACCATCAGGTGGGCCAGCTAAATCTTGTAGTGAGCTGTCTGTCACTCCCTCACATGTTACCATATCATGTAGCTCCTGTAGAAAGCATGCTAGTTTTTTCTTCTCCAAATTTGTTGTTAGATGTGTGTAACGAAATTGAGACCTGGCGTGTAAAACTAGCCTTGTTCAATCAGTTTAAACCGGAGGGTAGTTCACTTAGTTCAAGGAAATAAATTTCGTGCTCTCCCAGAGAACAATACGTACTGGGGAAGGGGGAGGTTAACTAACCTCCATGCTGGTCCAAGAGTCAGAGACAGCAGGTGACAGCTTGATGACAAGCCGAGCACGATTGTACCATAAGTGACCGGGAGTTGAACTTGGGAACTCGAGAAACCTAAAAAGTGCTCTGGCTGCCTGTCAACAGTTCATGACTGACTATGCACGTGATGCTGTTTACAGGGAGAGAGGCACGTGGGGAGGATAGACCACGTGATGTAGAGGGCGCTGGAGTAGGGAAAAATAAAAAGGGGAACTTGAGAGAGGAGAAAAACTTTTCAGACTTGGAGATTCAGACTTGGAGATTAAGAGAGAGAAGGATACAGACAAAAGAAGCGTGCTCGGGCTTACGCCCAGCCCTTAGGGCTTATGCTTGCTTGGTCATGGGACTTAGAAAGTTTTGACCATGAAGGCCCAAGGCAGGAGTTAGCAGGTAGAAGACGGGAGGGGCACAAAGGAGGATGGGCCACAAGGCTATCTTCTATATGCGCCTCCGCTGCAGCTGTACAAAGGAGCTATACTCTGGAAGAAGCCACAGCCTTTAGCTGCCAGGCAAAAGCTAGAAAATAGAGAAGACCAGGCTTCAGTCTGTGTCATTAATAAGATAGACAGTAGTGAGAGAGAAGAGGTCCTATAAGATAGCCACTAGACTATGGAACAGGTTGCATGAGAAGCCGGCCACCACCTGCAATGGTTGATGTTCAACAAATAAAGTTTGGGACGCGCACTCCCGAGTTGGCGTCTTAACGAGATTGGATGAGACTGGTGGGAAACTGGTAGAATTGTTACACTTGTCCATTTTGGACGCCGCGACCCGGATGGTGACGGGAAGTGTTACATGTGGAGCTGACAGTCCAAAGACCTGTAAGGCACCATACAATTGTCATTAGTAACTCAACAAAAGGTTTGCCGGTTATTTGCAGTAATTTTTTTTACTCTGAAAAAATTTTAATGGAGGATACACAATAATTAAAAAAGGACATTTAAAAAAATCATTAAAAAGAAATTTGTCACAAAATTTGAAGTTTTAAAAAATGGTGTTTAGTTATTTGCAGATATAAATAAAACAACTCAACAAACTCAAATAAAAAGCAAATACAAACCCTGACATCTGCATTCATTTCAGTCTCTGCTCTGATGCTGACGACTACCTTCCATGTGGACTCCAGTGTCAAACCCACTTGTATGCAGTGAAAATCATTAAAAAGAAATTTGTCACAAAATTTGAAGTTTTAAAAAATGGTGTTTAGTTATTTGCAGATATAAATAAAACAACTCAACAAACTCAAATAAAAAGCAAATACAAACCCTGACATCTGCATTCATTTCAGTCTCTGCTCTGATGCTGACGACTACCTTCCATGTGGACTCCAGTGTCAAACCCACTTGTATGCAGTTGGCAGAGTTTTCTTTTACAATCCAAGGATCTTTCACCTTACACAGATCCTTTCGTATGTCCTGTAAATTCCAATAGCACACAAGCTCTGGTACTGGTGGAGGTTCTCTGAAAATCTGTAGAAGAAAATGACAAAAAAATAGATACTGAACGTAAAATGTTTATTTTTGCCAGAGATTTTTTCCCATGTTTATATATATATATATATCACAGCATCATCAAAACTTAACATTCTTACTTTAAACAACTGTTAGCTCTGAATATATTGATAAAATCTGATCAGTCAAAACAGAACAACTTACTGGTGCTGGTCTTGACACTGTTTTGGGTGTTTCTATAGATTTTGCTGGCATCCACCGAGTAGGCATACTCCACATAACAAGTCCTGAACATTTTCCAGAAGGACCTGAAAAATAAAAAGATTTAAACTAGGTGTTGCGAACTGGGGGTTTTGAAAGAGACAACCGACCTCCGTGTTGCTCTCCCCGCCTGCGTGACCTTGTCACACGCACACAAATGGCTCGTGGTGGCGTTCCCCCCCCCCCCCCCCC
>SMGT01010275.1:183173-222445 GCA_004794575.1 Lanistes nyassanus
TATATTTATATATATTTATAATGCTCCTCTAATTAATCATAGTTTCAGATAAAAATCTTACTCACCACAGATTCGTAAACGAAGCTTGGTACCCCCAAAATAAACAATTCACAGTGTAGGTGACTATGGCGCTATGTAGGAATGGGTAGGGATGAGGCATGGTAAGATGGCGTCGCCGCGGCGTCACTCTGCAGGTCTCAGCGCTCGCTCTATTAGGAACTCTGTGGGTTGCACTCTAACAGTACGTGCGATGTGTCAAACCTGTCACTACAGCTACAGGTTAGTGGATTTTTGTACATCATGTGGTATTCGCCATTTAATCTCATTCTGTTTATTCTGGTTTGTTCTAGTAGATTTCAATAATATTAAACTGTTACTCTGTAGTTCTTCTATTTCCTTTCTTGTTCGTTTAGCTTCTTTGTTGTAGGTCTCTTACCATCTTAGTTTGATTGCTGGTTTATAGCTATTTTCCTTTCTTCTGCTGAAATAGTCCTGTTTATTTGGATAAGCCTTATGTTAGGGTTTGGCTTTATCGCTTGTCTAGCTAGTCTATCTGTTTCTTCGTTACCTTTTATGCCAATATGCGAAGGGACCCAGAGAAATTGTACCCTTATGCCTTTATTGTGTAGTGTATTTACTGGAGATAATAGTTTGTACACTAGATCTCTCTCTCCCTCTGTGTGTGTTCGTTGTTTTCACTAGCGTGTCTGTGTCCATCGTCCGCGCGAAGTGTGCATGAAATGTGTTCTCGCGCGTTAAAAATCCACATTTTATTTATTTATTATTTATTTATTTATCTAATCTTTCTGATGACTGGTTTTGAATAGCTGCAGGTGCTGACAGCGAGTCAGAAACAACTACAAATAGGAAGAGACCTACAAAAAAAGAAGCTAAAGGAACCTTAAAGAAAAAGAAATCCGTTTCTGTGATGTCATTTCTAACATATATTGCTACCCCTCCTCCGCTTTCAGGTGTAGGTCTAGATTTGAATATTGGGGGATATTTATATCCACATAGTGGGACAGGGTCATTGGTGAAGTTTGTTTCTTGAAGGGCAATAACTTCAGGTAAGTTATTTTTTATGAAGTTTAGCAATTCTATTTTATTGCTATTTAGTGCCCTGCAGATCCACTGCATAAACATCAGACGTTCTATTAGTCTTACAAATAGTCGGCAGTTAGTTTACTTCTGCTCACTGCCACTGCAGGAACTTTTGAGTACGCAGATACAAATCAAATGTAAAGATGTTCAACTGTCACCATATTCTGAAAACCTGGATAATCAAGATTGGCTTTAATGATGTCATTTCTTTCAAAACACGTTTGATGTTCATCAGAATTTTTTCTCTCTCTCTCTGGCTGTGGGACAGGGCGGATTATTTTGCGATTTTGCGATTTTTTAAATTTTGCAGGCTACGTGCTCGTTGTGTACCGTGGTCTGGTTCTCTGGTTTTAAGGCTGTTGTCACGTGGTATTTTTCACAAAATGATCTGGAGCGGTTAGGTATATGATTGTTTTTATCTTAAGTATTTGGATTGGGATTTATGTTGTGTTGTTGTTGATTGGTGTATAATGATTTGGTTAATTTGATTTTTTGGGGCCTTTTCTATTTTGTATGTGTCGTGGGAAATTTTGTGCGTTGTATTTATGTTCGTTGTTGTTAGCGACAGCGGGTCTCTTCCCTCTGTTTAGGGTTTTTCATTTTGATGAAGGGGTTCTTGCCAAGACAAGGGGCGATGTTTGACGCCTGCGGAAGGAGGATGTGACTGATGTCATTTCGGCACCCCGCGTTTCTGAGTGATTCGTTGAGTCTCAGCGTTGCCACTGGGTGGACAGACTGCAAACGCACCGGACGGCGTAAAGGTTGCGCCAACCGTGGATATCGGTACCGGTCAGCAGTGGTCACCCGCTAGTTTGTTTATGTTTCGTTTTGGATTTTTTTTTTTTTTTTGCCTTTTCTGGAGTAGTGTGGAGATTGTTCATGGCGCTATTTGTTGTTTTATGTTTTGGGGTTTTTTGTTGTGTTGTTGTTATGGTCTTTGTTGGCATTTAAATTATGATGTGTCGACACCTTGGCCGGCACTTCAGCAGCTTTAGTTCACTCTGTATTGTAGTTGTATTTCGCTGTTTCATTTTAGGTTTTTTGGCCGTCTTTTTGCGTGCGTGCTCTTGTAACCGCTATTTTCTATTTTTGTTTGATTTTATTTCTCTCTTGTTTGGGCATTATGTATTTGCCTTTGGTATAGGTTGTCTTTTTTGTCGTTGGTAATTGAATGTCTCGTTTTACCCCAGTATCACCCTTTTGTTGATTTTGCGAAGAGATATAAATGTTACTAAGGCAAAGTTGTGAAATCAAGTGACATTGACAAGTTTGCTCTTTCGGGGTTGAGCAGAGACCCGAAGATATTTATGAACTGTGTAACTGGCTCATATGCCAGAATCATTGCATACGGAATACCAGCTGCACCCAATGTTAGGCGATATAATTTTTCTGCAGACTCCGTGGTTGCTGTATACCGTTGTCTGTTTTATGCGTTTGTAAGTTTGATGTTACGCGATTTTTTTTCTCATAATTATCTGGAGACTTTTGGCTGCTTATTTTTGGTGTTTGGCATTCTGATTTTAATTTTTGGTGTGCAGCCTCGTAACGTAACATCGTCTTCGTGGTGCCGTGACAATTCATAACCCTACATTGTCGTCTTCTTGGTGCACGTGAACCCGTCCGTGGGTTCTTCGACATAACGCTACATATGAACTTTCACCTGCTAGAGCTGTAAGATGTGCGGAAAGAACAAAAGATGATAGTGGTAGTACAGAAGCAAAAAAAAAAAAACGAGGGGAATGCCCATATATTTCGCATAAATGCGCATTTTCCCGGGGGTTTTGCGATGAGATTGCATGATATTGCATCACCAGTGGATACAGTAGTAGTAGCTTTGTTGGTACTGTCCACAACAACACAGTGCATCACATCTTCTCCCTCTCTACGCTTCTCTATACAATCACGAACCCTCGGTGGTCTAGTGGTTAAAGATAAATCACATTTTAGCCGCATGGATCCTAGCTCGATCCGTCCCGGCAGACTGGGCATTTTTAGCCCTTTTTTTACAATTCATTAAAAAATCCCCCCAAACAATATAAACGTTATTTAAACTTGCTTGCAAACATCAATACACAAAGAAAACTAATTTATTACTGTGTTTCTTGGACCTTGTTCCATAATTTATAAATCCTTTGATGGAAACACAACTGAAGTTGAAGTAATCCAAAAGTCCTCACCATTCCTTATACACAATCTGTTCGATACTATTTAGAGCACGTGATCGCTCGTTTTTCTCTTCGTAATCACTTTCTTGGGTCTTTCAGGCACAAATACTCTTGTCTTCATCCAATTTATCATAGTAAATTTGCAAAACAATGTCATTTTGCTCTTCATCGTGTAATTTGAAGAGTAAATATAGCATTTCTCTAGTGACTGAGCACATGTAGATACTCGCTTCAAATTATGGCCGGAAACCGGTCCCATTGTCAATTTAAACACAGTATAAGGGAAACTCGCAAAGAAATGATTCAGCTTTCGATTGTAAGAGTTCTTTCCCTTAAAAGATGAGCAGATGAATTTTTCAAAATCATAACGCACATGTACTTATACCTTGCCAATGGCGGGGGCGATCTGTGTTCCCTACGGCTTCAAAGGGTCCGGTTTCGAGGTGAAAGGTCGGTGGTTCGTGCCTCGGGCGAGTCATACCTAAGACTTAAATAATGGCAATCTTGTAGCTGTTCTGATAGACGCCTGGCACTATAAAGAACAGGGTAAAAATGGTCACTGTGTCCAAAAGATATCTGAAATGTTGCACGTCTCTGTCGTCATTTCAGCTCACTGTCTCTGAAACAACCAACTTCATACCGATCTCATTTGGAACACTCCAAATGTGGCGCTCTCGATATATCCCAAATGTCTACTCATCAGCCCCATTCACCCACTGACTCACTCATGTCAGCAAAATACCGCTACCGCCGAGTTGAGACGAAAATCTCTGTAAAACGACAAGGTAGAGGCACATTTTGTGTTTCATCCAACCTCAGACCAGACCTTATTATAGTGATCGGCATGTCTGAGCTATCTAGCCGGCCATGACGGATAATTCAAAATCAGGTCCAACAGGTGAAAAGTTACAACACGACACTGATCCTTAGGAGACAGTTGCACAAGGTACACAAAACTATCATTAAATACAGATTTACCACATTTACAAATTCAAGGACAGAACTATATGATCTGTATCGAAAAATAATGAAAAGGCGCCCCCCCTCCCCACACACACATACATACCAGACAAATAAGTCAGAGAGACCCGATATGATACTGGAGGCACCTTGGAGTGGGTACCGTGCAGATTTTTGGCAGCGGCAGGTGGGTAGGGGTCACGTACAAAGTTATAATAGTGCACTAAGCACCTACCTAAACTATCGTAAATGGGAAGCAAAAACCAATGAAACGCTTACTTTGTGGGAAAATCTATTCCACATATTTCATACACTAACTGACTCGACAACATCAAATTTATCTACAGGTTATTTACAGAGAATCACCGTGCTCGTATCTAAGGTAAGACGTTGCCTGATTACGTCATACCACGAGGAATCAGACAATCGAGATAATCAACTAAAGCAAAGGATAATCACACTGCCACACGGCCTATGAACCCGCTATATATATTGATTCAATAAGTGATTGACAACAGAGCATCTTCTCTTGTTCCTACTGAAACAACTGCTTTACCGCGATACACAGCTCTGAAGCTGTTCAACGAAGCTTTCCTTCTCACTGGTGGTTATATAGAGGACAGTGCTTCCACCTCGCGGTGATTTCGCACTATGGGGGATGGGGGTCCTATTACTTAACTATGCACTGAAAGAACCACCAGACTGATAGTTGCAGTAAGATGGTCAGTGCGGACAGGCAGTTTAATGTGTGGGGAAATGGCCGAATGGAGTTTGCACAATGTATAGCTCCAGGAAATAATCCTTGGCCACACCAGGATTCGAACCAGCAACCTTCCATCTGCTAGTCCGCAGCTCTACCAACTGAGCTAACCAGGCCCCCCATTTCCTTTCCTTCTCACTCACGCTTTCCCCTGCTTAAGTAGCGTGCGCCCTCGCGCCCCGAGTTCACGGGAGCCGCCTTAAACTCGATTAAACCGGTTCTGGCTGGCCTAGGCTGGGGCAGAGCAGCTACCCACACTATGACGTAGCGTCCACCTACCAGGTGTCAAGAAAGGGAAGGGGGAACAGGCGAACCTAGGGGTGACATGTGACAGGAAGGAAACGATAGCTCTGCGTGACTGAGCACCAGTTTTATCTGTGGTTTGGTGCTGTGGAAGTAGATGCGATAGGTGCGATTAACTAAGCCACGTCAACGATTTATTTTTTCTTCGAGGGACACTAAGCATTACTACTCCTTGTAAATTTTTTTCCTCCTTTCTTTGCTTTTAGATTTTTTATGTGCCCTTTTAAAACTGTTTCTAAATAAATTCTTTGTGGAGATGGACACGGGAAAGATCTATCATACCTATCATACAACTCCATCTAGTCATGGTGTGTATGTAACGTGTAATGAAGGATTTCCCCGGCGCTATATTTAGTATGGTGAACGCGTGCAATGCACGTCGAATCACCGCACGTATCTCATGACGTCAAACTCACTACTTCATACACTGACGTAAGCGGTTGTTCCCTTTGGGATGGAGATGTCCCATACAGAAGAAATACACTGGACCCGGTAACCACTAAGTACAGGGACCATCGCGGGTCCGTGAATCGGGATAAGAAAAACAAGTGACTGCCGCTTGGAGGATAAGCCCAAATTAAATGTAAAACTAAAAACGTCTTTGTCCTTTTCTTGCTTGGTACATTTCCCTTGTTTTACATTTAATCGGGATAAGAATAAGAAAGCTGCGGTCGTAGTCGCGCGAATTCATCTTCTCCACTACGTGCGTTTTCTCTTTACCTGCGTCCTGGGACGACTCGGTTACTAGGGCGAACTAATCACAGCCATGGTGCTGTTGCCGGGAGATCGCCATAGTTTTTGCACACGGAGCACAAGCAGTACCGGTAGCAACCGTTACAAACTACCTCCCTTTTGTAGCGATCACAGTGTTCCGTACGGTAGACAAAAAGCGTAGACAAATGGTTTTGTTATTGTCATACAAACAAAAAGGCAGAAACGAAGACCATCCTCATTTAGTTAGCGAAAGCACATTTCTGTGATCTCTCAAAACCTGATCAAAGACTGAGCGGTCCAAAGTCTAAAATTCAGACGCGGGCTGTTCACTCACAGCAGTATGTCACCACCGCCACACCCTGCTCTAGACTTCCGGCAACATCTTAGATCTTTGTTATAAAATCTTCCGTCAAGCGCCTTCAAGGGGCTGGCTGAGGTACCGCTGGGCACCTCCTGGTCCCTCTAACAGTGCTGGCGGTCAATCGGGAGAGCACACTAGTGGTAGTGGTCGTTTTCAGCAATGTGGTCGCTCTTTCAAGGTGAAGTTGTGTTGAAAACCGATCGGTGTCGACCGTTTGGGGTCATTCCACTCATTCGTACCAGAAGGTCGCTCCCACAGGTTTCACTGTAATGTTTAGTTAGTGTTGTTCCAACATTCCAAAAGCATCCGGCATAAGGAATTCTAGATTTTTATTTTGAAGTGTTAATAACTGAAGCTGCCAGCTAAACTTGTCCCATTTTACCAGTCATCAGCTAAAATGCTGAAACAGCAGAAAAATTCTTAGCTGCATGTTTTTCTATGTTATCAATGCTGCATGCGAACATAATACGTTTATTGAATCAAACTCATATATGTACAATATACCTTATTGTTTATATATTGTCGTCTTCTTTTTGTAAGCTAGCTCTTTGTCACATATATTGAGCATATAATATATTAAGTTATTTTTCAGCTGACAGATGTTCAGTCCTAAATACATTGTGGTGTCTCTAAACATTTAACACTTTTGTTTGTTTCAGTGTGGCTTCTTGGAGTGGACTTCAATTGCCCAAAAATATTCAGAGATGGACTGAATGCTGTAACCTGCATAATCAACAGTACAGCTGTCAGGGAGGCGGGGTGCTTAATAGAGGCGGTGACGTTTGATCGCACCTTGAAATCTACCTCATTAGCACTATGTTTCGTAACACAAGTCTTTAATCCGTCAGCCTGCAATCCTTCTTCAACTTCAGATGAAAACACCTGCTGGTGTAACGGGTATGATGGGGATATTTTCGAATACAAGTTTGTTTACAAAGCTGACCAAACCAAGGATTCTGGTGCACAGCTGGAATGCAAGGTCTGTACCTTGCCAGATCACCCCCTGGATGTGACCAGCAGCAAGGGCTGCAAGAAAATGACCTTTGGTTAGTATGGCCTAATGTTAACACTGTCGTAAATCTGCATCTCTTGGCGCTTCAATTCCTTATTCTCTTACCATGGCCGAACGCGAAGAGGAGGACCAAGATAGATATATAGACGGCATCAAAGCAACACTACGGTGAAGCTGCAGACACACAAATGAGGGACATTCACACAGGTGGAGCACACCCTAAACCAATCACATTCACAGCTGAAATTTATGCGTGAATAAGAGATGAGATTAAATAAGTCAGGATTGCTCATGGCTCAAAAGATTTCAGTGTGACCATTACCCTTTGGTCTAATGTTTTGAGGATCATTTCTTATTTTAGGTAATGGTCATCCCGATATTTTAAATGAAAAAAAATGGACTCTGAACACGTTTGCGCACGAATAAATAGGACGCAAAGGCCCTGGAAGCACCATCCCTTTCTAACCATTATTTACATGCAGCACAAATAAAAAGCTAGAAAGCAAGAAAAAATATACAATGGATGCAAATCTTGTCATCTTCCGCCTGCAAACCTCCCCTCTCTACCTCAGTTTAGACTAGATTTACTAAACACATATATTTTCTATGTGTTCAAATAATGTGATAAGTATCATTATTTACTCAAGCTGAAAGAAAGGCTGAAAGAAAGGGTAAGAATTCACTAAGAAAAGTTGAAAAAAGGGAAGAATGGAGGAAGAAAACGAAAAAGGAAAGCTTAGAAATAACTTTCTGTGGAAACACATGAAGATAGTAATAAACCCCCAAGCTTTAAATAGACAAGGGTTCTGCAAACTAGAAAAAATATCAATACATACAAAACCATTTTTTCAGTTATGCAATGAATTTCACAGATTTATAGGTTTTTTATTATAAGGTTAATATAAGCCATTTAATCATTTAAGGTTTGAACCAAAAAAAAACCCCCATTGGTTGAAGCTACAATACACAAAACCAACAGTATCAGGCATCGCCCTTTTTATGATAAAACATAACACAAACAGTTAAATACCTGTACAGTCAAAAAAGGTCATAATGCACAAATTGATGGCGATTCAAAGACCTAGGACTGCATTCATTGTGGACGATGTTGACGAAGTTACGTGATGGGGTGGGTGGTGGTTGGCTGGGGTGGTGAAACTGAGTTTGACCACCGACCTTACATATACAGATACTTCACTCCTTCTTCGCGCTTTGTTAAGAAAATCTGCCCAGTTGAGGGAAGCAACTCGTGCTTCTAGAGTTGCGTCCCTTTTGGTCTAGGGGTTTTGTGCCGAAATCAGCATGAAGCTTTTAATGATTGTCGCGCTACCTTATTAATTCTGTTCTGCTTGTGGGGGGAAGTGTGGTATGATGAAAGCTAAATATACAGTAGTATGTACCATACAGAGGCATGGCAGTCATTCTGATCCACAGTATTTTCTTATTTGCTGCTTATTCTTGTTTGTTGTGTCCTGAATGCAGTCACCTGTTTTGTTTATGCACACACCAAGAAGTCATTCAGAAAAAAATTCACACACACACACCCTCACACACACATGAGTTTGTGTATGGGAAAAATAACATGGGATAATTTACAACAGCCTAAAATGCATTTTAAAAATCAGATGCTACCTACCTTACTGTAAACATTTGCAGACATCAAGACAAATAGCCATACAGCATGGTGTAACAGTTTATATTAAACTATTCAAAAACTTAGTGTAAATTATAATAATTAATTCAAAATTATAATAATTTACACTGAGTTTTTGAAAAGTTTAATATTATTGTAATTATTGTAACACACACCTCAGAGTGATTAGTAATGGCAAATAAATTTTTGTTTTTGACTTGTCTGCAAATGCAAATGCATGATGTCGGCGATCTGCTGCCCCTCTTTTTAACCCTTCTTACTCACTGTCCCTTAGTCATTTTCCTGCTGTCCAGCCCATGCGCCACATCTACTGAAGCTAAGTCTTTCTTCTGTTTTCGTTTTTGTCTTTTTTTTCGTCTTTTTTTTGTCGTCCCGATGAAGGGGTAGTGCCCCGAAACATGTAGATTGTCTTTGTCTTTGTCATGTCTTAGCTTGGTCCAGTTCCCTTGTTTTAAATTTAAGAAAGGTTTTTCCTCCAAGCGGCAGTCACCTGTTTTTCGTGCTCTCAGCCTAGTTGATAAGTGCACTCCACTGAAAACTTCTGAAGTGCTACAACGTCAGCATAAAAACACCGTGAAAGATCATAGAGAAGTATAAACGTATTTAACGAGAATTAGGTAAATATTTGATGTGTCAGAAGTATGGTTTTTTCGATGTTCTGAAAAAAGGATTTTACTGCAATTTTAAGTGTCACTACTGATGTATACGGATCAATAGGATGATGGATATGTGACTTTCTTGAATTCTACATTTGTGTTCGAGAATGTGTTTATCACTACACCTTTTTTTTATAGAGAGGTAAGATCACTATGCCGGGGTTGGATATCTGGCTGCTCACCTAGATGTCTGAAGCGCCTGACGTATTCTCTGTTTCTGAAGTTGCGTAGTAATTATCGGCCTTGAAGGCATCTTAAGGAGACAGTGTACTGAGAAGATGAGTTTATCGATGCTTGTTCTGAATTATACAGCTTGATATTTGGTGTGCATGGGAACAATTGTTATAATCTTGCCTACAACATCACAATTCTCTGACGTACAGCAGATGCAATTGTACTTCGATGAATAATTTTACATCCACTTTATAAGCAAACATGCTCGAACAGACCTGAGGTAATCAGAGCAGCTTCGTTCTCTCGTGTTTATGTTGCCACTATGTAATCTCTTTTCAACCAGAGTGAAATTTGTGGGGAATGAAGGGAATAGTGATGAGACAGTCGAAATAGGCATCTCAGTTTCTGTATCCAACTTAACTCCACTGATAGTTCTGCAAGCGAATGGTTTAAAATCTGGAATTACTTTTGAATTCTCCCTACAGATTATTTCACCGAACGACCAAGAGTTAGTTTTAATCTGTAGATTCATTAGATAACTAAAGGGTCGTTAAGAAGTCATATTGTGTAAAGAAGAGAAGTCATATTGTGTAAAGAAGCCCTAATCGTTCTATAGGCCCGTCGGAGACCCATGTTCTGTGAAGTAGATGACTGATCCACCTCTGTCAAAGGTCTTGTAGATGTTACGCTTCCAAAGACGTCACTATGCTGACATAACATGTTCAGGTGTGCTGTTTAGTGTGGCATTCGTGACGTCAAATTAACAAGATGTTAACAAGAGCGGCCACTACATGGAGTCAGTGTCTCTTTTTCCAGCGGATAGGCTTACATCAACGTCACTAGGAGACATCAAAGGATATCTCTGAAAGAGTTTTTTCCCCGATGTAAACAGAGCTGGAAATTTACTAATTTAGGCTTCCCCTGTTAACCAGCTCTGTTCCTTGTCAGGTCAACAAATTGAAAATCATGCACAAAAGTGTGTCTCTTCATTCCTGTATTTCTAAGACGATCACGCATGCTTTTTTTCCAGGTCAAATGTTTAATCATCGGTCTTGTAGTAGATGACCTAGCCAAAAGAAAAGAATCATCCTTAGTTATTTCCCTTCAACGAGGGGTATTCTTGTGCTTTTCTCGAAGTTCTGTACGGCGCCGTTCATGTCATCAGGTAAAAACAACCATCTGCTGGAACCAAATACAGCCTGCCACACAAAAATAAGGCTTTTGCGCAAGCGTCCTCCATGAAATGCGCATATTTTTGCAGTGAGATTTATTTTCATTATCATTCACATTGTTTGGCAAGTTGTATTTAGCGACAACACAAGAGAGAAAGAGAGAACTGGATCCGCAGCGGCTCTATTGCTTACTTCATATCTCGTTTCATCAAAGGTTGGGAGGGGGTAAAGAAGGGGTGTAGGTTATGGTGGGGTTTAGGGAAGAGGTAGTGGTGGTAGTACGCCCTAGGATTATGACGTCTTGGCAGTGATTGGCTACAAGAAACGTGGAGTTTTCATGCTCGTGAGATACCCAAAGGGCACCGACAAGGGCCGCTACTCGCGATACCCTCAGTCTATGAAAAGAGCTTTGATGGTCACAGTCTTATCAGTCTGTGCTCCACCTACCTGTTTTGCTGCAAATCTAGGAACAGGATGAGGCATGAATGATAAACGACCTCTGAATCCCATTCCAAACTGACCATAAGAAGAAGTAGTTTAGAAGAAGTCAAAAGTAAAAGGTTAAAACAAGTGTTTGACTTCTTTCCTGGTGGATGGGGGAGGAGGAGGGGGGGGGTAAAAGACATTAACTGTTTTGGGCGTTGACTTTTTTCACTTCGACTTTATATTGTTGATTTTTTTTCTCTCGAGTGCTTTCCCTGCAATCTTGGACAGCATGGAACTGATTTGTCCGAACTAAAAGAAAATATTGCGACAAAGGTATGCGAGAACTTTAGTGTGTTCAGAGCGTTTTAACGAGGAAGATAACAAATAATTTAGGACATTGTACTTCCATATCTCACGCATATTTAAAAATATTATGCTATTTGGAACATGAGCCGTTTGCGTGCAAATTTGTTTTGAATCTATATTACACTGCCAGTAATATTTAAATATTTTCACACTTACTCGCAGAATTAACTTGCAACAATGTAATAACCCAACATTGGTTCACTGATTTATCGTGGGTTGATTCCCAATCATGAGTTATAAATTCTTATAAATATTTCCTTTATATTCTGCCTACAAGCCATTGACATGATTTTCTATAGTGTCTGCTGCTGATTTTTATTCCACGGATTCTGATCGACATCAGATAAACGGATCATAAGAAATATGAACAATAATAACAATTACTAATAATCAAAACAGAACATTTGAACAACGAAAACGAATAGTCTGGGCATATCAGTGCGGCGTGTCTGTATTGCGTTGTTTGTATTGTGTTCTTTTTGCGTACATTTAATTTGGGCTTTTCTTTTTTATTCGTTAAGAATAACCCGTTGCAAGTGGTGGCCGGCTTAACCATACAACCTGTTCCCTCGTCTAGTGGCTATAATTGGACCTCTTCTTTCTACGGTCTACCCCTGTTGGTGATCCAGACGGGAGCCTGCCCTTCTACTACTCTCTAACTTCTCCTGGCCGCTAAAGGCAGTGGCTTCTAACAGCCTGATCCTCGATTGTGCAGCTGCAGCAGAGGTGCACGAAGAAGGCAGCCCTGTGGCTCACCCCCACTGTGCCCCTCAGTCTTCTACCTGCTACATCCCGCCTCGGCCCTTCGCGGTCAAAACTTTCTGTCTGACGGCCGAGCGAGCAAAGCCCGAAGGGCTGGGCGTAAGCCCGAGCAAGCTTCACCCTTCTTTTCGGTCTGTGTTTTCCTCCCTCCTTTTCCCATTCTAGACTCCGAGTTTCCCCTTGCAGCGCCCTTTACATCACGTGATCTATACCCCCTCACATGCCCCTACTCTCGTAGGCAACATCATGTGGGTTTCCAACTTATGACCTGTTGATAGGCTCGAGTTCCAATGTTTGGGTTTCCCGAGTTCACCTACCGCTTGTTGCTGATGCAGCCGTGCTTGGCTGACATCATGCTGCCTCCCTAATGAGACTATCGTCAATGACACCTTGGCGGGGAAGCTTGGTTAACCCCACAGTGCATGTGTCGTTCCCTGTGTAAGAACATTTCCTTTTTTGTACGGACCAGGCTACCCCCCCCCGGTCCATGAGTCACCCACAGGTTTATTAACTAAGTAAACAATTCTGGTCTTACACTCGTCAGCTCTCGTTTGGTTGTATCATGAACTAAATGTTAGAAGGTACACTCTGATCTAGACTAAGCAACAGTACGCCTAGTTTGCTTCTTCTAGAGATGACGTCGTTTTGTTTGCTGTGGTCCCTGCTAAGCTTTCGGCAATCTCCGGCGCGGGAGCTATCCGCAAGCTACACTTTAATAGTGTATTTTGTAGCGTGTCCCACACATGCAAATTAGCACAAGCAGAAGAAGGAAATAAAAACTTACCTAAGACGCATGCACTGCTGACATGAGTTGCTGAGCAGCCATGGCCACTGAAATGTAAAACAGGCCATCGTCTTGGGGACTGGACACGTTGCGGAAAAAGTATTCGAGGAATACATCTTCGGAGCGCCAATATACTGCGAACAGTACATACTCCAGCCGTAGGGAGCAAGAATCTGCTAGGGAGGGTGCCCATGCTCTGACATCATGCGTTCAGGGGTCAGAAAGAGGGAGCAGACTGGCTGCATCCCTGCCACTACTGACCCAGCATAAGCCCGATTAAACACCGACGCTACCCATCCACAATTTCTGGCTAAAAATCAGAAACTGGGTGATCTCTCCTTGAGTGTCCGGATTCGGCCATTATCGTCCATTCTGGTCGCTGGCGCGCCAGACCTACTCGACCGTTCAGTTCGTGGTTTGAAGAGGTCCTGTGACCGCCAGTTTTTTTTTAAGTTAAGAAACGGTTAACCATCTTTAACACATATTGGATTTAAATGGAAAAAAACTCGAACTTGTTTTAGGGATATTTGACTGTGAACATAGACATTTTCACCTGCCAGCCCAAAACATCGCCAATCTTTCTGTTATGATCGGATATTAACTTGTGACGTCAAAATTGAGTAACCTAGGATGGTCTGTTTGCGTGTAATGGTGAGGAGAGTGAACGGCTTCAATTTTTTCATTTCCTGTCGTCATACTGTATCAGATAGTGGGAAAATGTTTTTGTAATCAGCCTACTTTGACACACGATATCTGTTGAAGTTACTGGAGAAGAGCTAGTGACACACAAAAAGTGCATAGACTAGTTCTGAAATCTGTAAAAGGATACTGTTCGTCAACGGACATACCTGAGCACAGCTAGGTCACCGTAAGATATTTTGTAACAGTATGCGTGCCAGGTAGTAGGTAGCAGGTAGGTTAGTAAGGGGCATACAGTACAGTTTAGAAGAGGACATTCCAACCAAGACAGATCTGAGCCTGAACTTAACACTTAGCAGGCCAGACATGACTTGGAGGTCAGACACACCATTTTAAGTCGCGCAGCACTCGGTAACCATACACACAGAAGCTATAGCTCGAACCATGCATTGTCCACGAGGGCCACAGAGTGCGCATGTGCCAATCACAATCACACGTGCAGACTGGAAAAGGTCAGCAACAGACATTTAATACTGTTATATAAACTCGAATGGAGTTAAAGAAAGGAGTGATAAAGATAAAAGGGAGGTTTCCTGTTGGTTTTTCCGTCTGGTAGGCCTGGGACGGCCAGAGGGAGATAAGGAAACGGACATGGAGATTTACTGAGTTTGTAAACCAGCCCGCCACTCTGATTCACACTCGATGATAAATAAAAATTTGATGGACCAAAAAAAAAACCAAACAAACCATGAGTCCGTGGAGTGATGAAGAAAACAGTGGTGAATGTCTCGGTGTGGTGCTGTGGGATTAAGACGGACAATGCTAATGTCCCTTCGTGGGGCCGGGACAACACGTAATGGTACAATTTTGATGGATTATACTGTCTGCCTGCGATATTTTTGTATGTTAATAAAAATGTAGAAAACTCAACCTTTGCTGATTCTATAAAAATAATAATTTAGTTTAGCCTTTGAATTTCATGTTTGTTTTCA
The DNA here is from genome assembly GCA_004794575.1 of Lanistes nyassanus. Taxonomy (NCBI): domain Eukaryota; kingdom Metazoa; phylum Mollusca; class Gastropoda; order Architaenioglossa; family Ampullariidae; genus Lanistes; species Lanistes nyassanus. Next base: position 198,175 of record SMGT01010275.1, read on the forward strand.
TATCCGAGTGACAGGGTGTATTTCGAGAAAGACTGTGATCTGTTGCGCAAATCATACGCGTGTCTTAAGAAGTAATACTTAACTCAGGTGCGACAGGGGCATTGGCAAGAGTGAAAATAGTATGATAATGAGAGGTGTGTTTTTAATTGCTGAGTCAAGACTGTTTCTGGTAGATACATAATAATTGCTGAAAATCCTTAGATTGTCTTACCTCCATGCTATAGTGATTTCTCAAGAATAGGACACGTTTTAACCATGATACTCGGACCTGTAAAATTCACATCGATTAGATAAGGGCTTACTAATCAGGTGATCCTGGGGTTTGGTTTGGGAAATTGCCCCCTAGATCGCCAGATCTGGTTTGGTAATAAAGGGTTAAGTGTTCATTCAGTTGAAAAATAGCTTTTACAAGTATCTGCAGATACGACATATTGTCACACACACTCTCTCGGCCATCTATCTCACTCTCTCCAAGCGACCAAGGGTGTGGGGGCGTGTTCTTTTACACACAACTCCGCACAACACAACGCAACGAGAAAATGTAGTTTTTCTAAAAAGGACCCGGCCTTATTTATTAAACTACACTCTCGCACTCGCTCTCTGATACTCACGCACTTAACACCTTGATACACGCATCGACTTCTATCTAACTGCACTCAACTATTCACTACACTCCAACTAAACACACAACTAACCACGCATCTCTCCACTAACATCTTCTCTCACGCACCGTCCTAACAATACACGTTTGCACAAAAAAAATCTAGCGCTTCTCACTTAACTTAATGGTCATCCAAACCATCACAGGAAAAAACGGATTTTCTTCTCAAAGAGTTCGAGTCTCTCATAAAAACCTACACAGATTAAGCATTTCTTTTCACAATGTTCATCAAAGTTCTCGGAGGTCGAGTTACTTATTACACTTATACACATTCGAGTGTCTCTCACAGTAGATCATCATCCTTCTCAGAGGTCGAGTTACTTATAATAACTTATACAAATTCAAGTGTCTTTCACCGTGGATCATCATCCTTCTCAGAGGTCGAGTTACTTATAATAACTTATACACAATTCGCGCGTCTTTCATTGTAGATCTTCATCCTTCTCAGAGGTCGAGTTACTTATTATAACTTATACAAAATTCGAGCGTCTTTCACTGTAGATCTTCAATCTTCTGGGTGATTGACACAGTCTTCGCAGAAGGACATCAATTCGAGTTTACAAAAATCTTCCTACCGGGAAGTGTCCACTGGTGGAGATGCGAAGGACCTCCACTCGAGTTCCTTCAACAGAACGCTCACTTGTGGCAGGAAATGTCTGCTCCTCCACGTTAACAGTGCAACTTTCTCTCTCTGTCTCGCTGGAGCTGGCAGTCCTCTAAACAGGACACGCTGACGCTATCTCAGTCGTCCGCTCCTACATCCATCTCTAGGGGATGTACATCTCGTCTCAGGAGGCGCTGACGAAGCCTCGGCACGAAAATCTAACCAGAAACAAAAACCCTACGAAAACGCATTACTATAGTTTCCTATTTCTAACAGTACAAACAATCACAAAAACAAGAAGAAAAACTCCCAGGGAGTGTCTGGCCTGCCTCCTGTCTAGGCAGAGGGTTTGGTCACAAAAATCTCTACGCTCTCTCAGCGTTTCCAGTGCCGATGAAGGGGCTCTGCTCAGGTGTCTGGGCACTTGCAGAAACGTCCGTCTCGTACGGTCCCTTGCAGTCGTCGGCTTTCTCTCTTACACACACGTCATTTGTCCTCTCTACTTCAACATAAACTACCCTTCCTATTCTCGCGCTCTGATCGCCTCTCAGTGTTCTAAAAATAGCGCTTAGTCACCGCTCACTCTACCTTACTCATCACGCGTCATCGCTCGCATGGCACGTTTCCGTGACACATATGCGTTTGTTTATTTAATGTATGTGCGTGTGCGTGTGCGTGTGCGTGTGCGTGTGCGTTCCCATTCGTTCGATGAGTACTTTCCCTTGCCAAGCTTGACAAGTCAGTGTTTTGTGTAGCTAATCAAATGGCGAGCTCTGTACCCGGACTGTGTTTCTGGGGGAGGGGGCCCATCTTTACGGGGAAGGAGACAGAGAGTGTTTCCGGGCGATGAGGGCTAGGGTGGTGGTTAAAAAAAGGGGTAGGGTGAGCAGGGTAAGGCATAAAGTTATTACGTCTCCGCATTGACCGGCTAAACAGAATTGTGACCTTTTTCATGCTCTTTATTCAAAGGAGTGATATATATATATATGTGTGTGTGTGAAAATATATTTCATGTTTACATTGATGATTTGGAAAGTATTCTGACGTTTTATTCTTATTTGTCAGCAGACACCCCAGACTCCAAAGACTCCAACGTTGGGCTCATTTCAGGTGTTAGCGCTGCAGTCGTGTTAGTGATTGGGATTTGCACAGGTGTCTTCTTTCTAAGACATCGTCTTCAGAAAAGGTGATTTTTCTACATGAATTTCTTTAGTAAGGTAGAAATATTTAGAGTGAATCATGTGTTGTGAACTCTTTCCAAAGAACACCGCTTCTTTTTCTCGCACTCTCTCGCATCCTGTCATTTCATCTACACGAGGAAAAAAAGCTTAATTTTTTTAAACATACCTAATTTTTAAAAGTGTTCTTGTATTAATAGGTTGACTGCCGTTAGTACGGTAAAACCTCCGATATTTGACTTTGGAAAAATGCCAAAATCAGGTCTTATAATGGAGGGGTTGTAAAACGGAGGACTGGTCACGCTCGCTAAACCATTAGTACAACATGTAGCCTGTGTAGATGTACTGTGATGGATGGGGTGGGAAATATACATATCATCAGGCTGGAAGCTGTCCCTGTCTAATGGCAAATCGAACACTATATTTTTCATCTTTATTTCTGTTGCAGATTACCAGTGTGTATTGGAATATTCTATGTTGTAAATGTAAAATAAATAGAATAGCATATTATCGCTGCCATCTTTTTATTAAGCTGTGCGCGTGACAAGCAAGGGGGTGGAGGCTTGAGCCGATTTGGAATTGATGAAATTAGGCAGCGATCGCAGTGTTAGTTCCCCCTTCTTGACACATTTTATGTTGTTGTAACTCTAGTTAACGAGCAGACTAGTGAAACGCATAAGCACCAGACCCCTAGACACACGACAGAGTATTACCATAACAGTCTGATCACTAAATATCTTTGGAGAGCCCCCCCCCCACCCTCCCAAAAAAAACAGTACAGGGGATACAACCGATGATAGCACTTTCCAAAGATACAAATTTTACTTCCCTTACGCTAATAGAATTTTAAAACTGTCAGCTCGTAGCTGTTGACGCGGAACCAGCCTCACGACTCTCGACACATTTGTGAGAGCGCGATCGGGTTCAAAGAGTGTATATATTTACGGTGTGTGGGTGGGGGTGGGGGGCATGAGCTTCAGTTAGTTACAGAGAACAGTTTCTAAAGTAACTATGACGATTAAAATTGAAAATAGAGAAAGAGAGAAACTGTAGATTAAAATGAAGGTAAACGGAGGTGGTTAAAAGACAGAGAAAGAGACACAGCTGGTGGTGGAAAAGAGATATCTAGGTGAGGAGGAAGCAGGACTTGATGGAGGAGGTATGTATTAGGGTATAGGAGAAAGAGAGCTTAGTGTTTCGGGTGCCACCTCGAGCTGCACAGGGTGAAGTCCGTGACACGGTGCGGTTTGGACCGTTTGGACGGCTCGTTGAGTGGCCGGCTAGCCCGTTAGCAGACGACGGGCGTCAAACACATCCATACCTAATGAATAACAACAAGAACTAGACATATACAAAGGGACCTTTTTGAGGGATTAACTTGGATCTATCAATGTGTTGCTGCTATTTGTTTGCTTAATTTGTACACATTGTTCTTTCAATAAACTCTGGTCGGCAGTATCGGTGTAGGTAAGGGCACAGAAATAAATCTCTGGCATCGTCTCGTAAAGAATTGGCATGGTATAATATAGAATTCTTTCGATAGCTTCAGCCTTTAATTGTATATAAAGAATGAATTGTATAGCATTTTCTGCTCATAGTATAGATAGAATAAACTGTCTATAGAATTACAATGGTATAGTTACAGAATTCATTGAATAGTTAATTAAAGAATTCATTTTTATAATTATAAAATATATTCTATAATTATAGAATGAATTCTATAGTAATATAATGTAATTCTATTTATATATATATTTACCATGAGTATTATACCCATTCCCCTCTTGGCGCCCCATAAGTATTGACTACTCTGTGCGATATAGTGGCGACTTAACTCAGCTAAAATCCTGTTTTCATCTTTATTTGTTTGTGTTGTCCTGACGAAAAATAATTCCCCGAAACGTCGACTATGTGCCTGTGTCGTTTGTGGCTTTGCTCGTTTCGTCTGCTGTCAAATTTCATTCTTCACACGCAACAATAATTTCCTCCAGCCATTTACAGCCATTTACAACTATTTTCTCTCTTTGTGCAGTTTGTGTGAGAGTGTGTATGTAGCAATGTTGATTGTGTCCTTGTGTGCTGGTCGTGCTGTAAGTGATTTGTTTATTCACCGAGCTTTTTTCTTTACATTTAAGTGAACCGTGGGTGTCTACAGTTTTTATGTACTAATAGGACTCAATGCTTTGAATGTAGCCTGAGGTTTTGTTGTGGACGGTTTTCAATTTAGTCTGATATGTTTCATACATAACGTGTGACGGGGTGCGATACTCATAACAGGCAAAGAAGGTAAAGTTTGTCAGTTTAAAACACTGACAATGTGTATGGTACCAAATAATGGATGCCTTCCTGTTGTCTCGCAGATATTTAAATTTTTAAATTTTTCGGTTTTTATTATGCCACATTTTCGCATTGACAAATTAGAACTGCATGTCTCATTCAAGAAGTGTGGTTTTTTTTTACTCTAATATAGGCCTAAATAAGCCTGATTGTACACTTTTGCTGTGTCGTTCAAGTCCACTTCACGCTTAATTGCAGCGATGGCTGTAAAAGTGGAAATTTTCAGGTGCATTAACTCACCGAGCCTTCTTCATCTGTTTACACCAATGTTTCTACCAATGTGATTCAGGTTGATGCTTTTACAGCAAAACTTGTCTGTAGCGGCTCCTTAAGCCCGCGCACCCCTCACCAATAGGGGCACTTGAGCCCGGCACGGACCAATTTTCTAATGCGAACAGCAGACAGTGATTTTCTGTCCCGATTGAAGACACTACCGTCCATAGCGGACACGGTCCTTCCACACTCTAGTCCACAGTTCTACCTGTCCATAGCGGACGCTGGCCTTCCACACTCTAGTCCACATTTCTACATATCCATAGCAGACACGGTCCTTCCACATTCCAGTCCACAGCTCTGACCACAGAGCAATCGAGGACCCGTTTTGCAGAGCCTCGTCTATTTATTTGTTTATTTTGTGCGTGTTGTGTGTAAGTCTTTGAGGGAGCGTGACTGGGAAGTATGTTTTGAATTATTTTTTCGTTTTCTTGTCCTTGTGAAGCGCACTGAGTTTTGCGGGAGAACTAGGCTATAGGAATACGCTTAAATTAATATTTCCTTGGGCACACCGCGAACACACCAAAGGAGAGTTTACTTACGACGGTGATGGTAATGAAAGCGATGATAATTATTCCATCACTACACCATTTCATATCAACAAGGGAAGCCTTAGGACATGATTGCACTAGCAGCACACCCAGGACATAGCGACATCTTCTCTGCAGCTATGTCCGTGAAGACTTGTATCAGAAGAAATGCACATTTCACAGTTAGGCAAGGGGCACCAATCTTACATTTCTGACTTTTTTTGCAAGCAAAAACTACACAAGCTGATCTTAAACGACATTGATTGTTATTGGTGATTGAATACAGTTGACTATTCCATCATGCTGTCTTGTCTTGCTTGTTCGGTTTTTTGTTTTGGCTACATGTAGATACTTCATGATGTATTTTAGTGTTTAGTAATGAATGATCACTAAAAGACACCTGTCCTTTAGTCCCACCCTCAGATAAGCGGTCACCTGTCTCAGATGGGCACTTTTAGGTGGTCCAAGGGTGTCCGCTACATAAAGGTTTTGTTGTACAAGAAAAATGTAAGTGCTTGGTTTTTCTCTGATGGCTGAAGAGATAGCTACGCTTTTTAATTTTTCTAACCTCATGCGCTCGACAGTTATTTCAGTGTGCTTTGCTTTTGGAAAACAACATTTAAGTATAACGGTATATTTTACAAATAAACGCCTTATGTTCACTTGATCCCGTGTCTTGATGGAAAGAAAGAAATGAGAGAAAGGGAGATTGCCAGTGATGACGCCTTGGAACACTACCCACATCACTGCACACATTTGTGAAAAAGTAAAGTGACGTGATAAAAACTTTATGCGCGCGCGTGTGTGTGATGGGATCTTTATACGATATTGCGTTTGGTTTGTGTAACGTCACTTTGGAGCCGGAAACGAATTTTTCCCCAGTTGAGTTCTGCCCGGACATACATGCGCAGGCCACCTTTCATCACGTTTAGCGCAAAGACACGGGCTTGGACTTATACATCAAAACAGAAGCCCTACCTAATACCACACCCTAACTCTACCCCGAACCCCCAACCCCCTCCCCTTAAAAAATTGTAAGCTAATATGGGTTTCGAACCTGCGACATAACCGTGAAACCCAATTTCTCGGCTACAAATCACCACAGATTGGCCTCTTCACTGTAAATATAAGAAGTTATGCTGTGTAGAGGTCATGGCTTGACCTATAATTATCTGTTGTGGTCTGCAACTGGAATGCGCAAAGCATCTGGTACGCTGCGCATGCGCGCCTGGCCTGGGGCAGAACTCATTTGGTGAAAAAAATTCGAGAACCGGAATGCTTTTCGCCGCTCTGCTTTCTCTGAAGTTTGCTTAGCGAAGTAGAAAGACATAACAGCAATGAGAGTGTCACAACTTGGGAGATTTCTTTTTGCTCTTGACGGGTCGTCTGCTCTGCTCGCTCTCACGACCACCGTCAAGAGTGTGACATATGCGTAGGTGGAACTATCACTGTATTACTAACATTAACTAATATGATTGCTTTATCATATGGCCGAGCCCCCACCACCTACAGTCTTCCATAAATAACAACAAAAGACTGTAATACAGTGAACACAAAAAGAAGAATGTATTGTTGATAGTAACAGCGAGTATTTACAATCAAGACAATATATGTTACAACTCGTTACAACTCTAGGGCTCCCGCAATTTCCTTCTGTTTGAGCTAGGTCTGCTATAACATCTAATACCACCCTACATCACCCGCCTCGCCATTAAGCACAATGATAAACCACGTACCTCAATCTCTCCTTTGCTTACGAGAAATGAATGACCACGTGATGCACAACACTCACAGAACACAACACTCGTTCCCGAATGCTTCTTACAGTCCGCACGACAGTCTGTACGCTGGAGCGCTCCTTTGATCCTTGGATATATTCACCAGTAGATACCCTGAAGGCCTCTCGAACACCTCCACGTAACAGCAGACTTCGACGCTGACGATCACACACGCCACAGAGGATATGACGTTTTCCAAAGGCTGACACATAGCCTCTTGAGCTCACCCAAAGAGCTCGGTTACAGGCAGCCTCCTTGTAAGGCTGGACCTTCGCCCCTGCTTCCCTGCTGAGCTCACCCAAAGAGCTCGGTTACAGGCAGCCTCCTGGTAAGGCTGGACCTTCGCCCCTTGCTTCAACGGTTGGCTTGTCCGCGGTCTTCGGTCTCCCTCCTTTACGTTCTGCAGTCCTCTCCCGCCCGGTCAGCGTAGAGGTTGTCCACAGCAGAGGAGCACGTGCTAGAGCCTCACGCCAGTCTGGAGGTATCACCCAACCTCGCAGAGTCCCTTGCGCTATGCAACTGGTCTACTCAAGCCACGTGCTGTCGCTGCTAGACTTCCACACGTCTAGCAGAACGAGACACCTCAAATTCTGCAGCTGAATCCTTCAGCCTTCAGCAGACTTGTACCACAAGACACGTACGTCTCCCCACAGCAGCTCTTCTTTACAGGAGTTCAGGCTAACAATGCCCTCACTGTAGATTTCGCTGAAGATGCTCTCTTGGGCAGAAGATGTCCTCTCACAGGATGTTTGGGCAGAAGATGCCCCTCGCAGGATGGTTTGGGCAGAAGATGCCCTCCCGCAGGATGTTTTTGGCAGAAGATAATTCGACTGTCTAAACCAGTCCTTTTATTCTCGACATTCATCCGTAGATTCTTTCATTCGCACGCACGTGGTCAACAAGGCGGTTACATGTATCAACCAATCAGGCCAGAGACAGTAGAAGCCACACCCCGTGTCAACTAGTAGAATACGCCCCTAAGTGGACACCTAGTGTGGACACAACTACCCCCTCCCCTTCCTGGTCATTTACACCCATCGCTACATCAAAGCTCTTGATGCTCGATACTACGCGTCACTGGATTCCTCCAGCTACGTAATCTTCCCCTGAACAAACTAAAGCACACCTGGTCAGCCTGACACCTGCACTAGTCGCTCTCTAGCTGTGCCCTAGGCAAGTAACACCTTGCCCCTTGCTTCTAGGGCCAGCAACCCCGGTCATAAGTGTGAACAGGGACCGAACCTGGGCTGGTGATGACGTGAGCTGCTAGATGGCGGCTTGAACAAGGGGATAATAGACCTTAATTAGGGCCGGAGAGTCGAGGATGGATCACACCTGGAATCTAGGGTGCAATCTCCTTGACCCACCAGACCCCAAAACGTGACAGAGAGAGAGAGAGAGAAGAAACGTTGGCAAGAGAAGAGAAATAGAGTAACTGCGGTGGCACTGTGTGTCATAAAATACACCAAGATATATATGTATATATAAATATAACCTGCCGCGTGATAAGCTGCATTATATAGTTAGGGTGATAACAAAAAAACTTAGCCAGCGAGATTTACACAAGACGTCAACGTTTCAGGGCATAGTACCTTCTTGAGGACCACACACAAATAACTAACAAAATTGGTCACTTTAGCGACCGTCGTGGACCAGCGTGAAGGGAGCAATTTGTTTGTTATCTGTTCTTAAACGTTGACTTCTTGTTCGTCTAAGTTTCTCTTGGATGTTCTCTTTTTTGTCACCTTACTAAAGCCTATTAAGCTGATTTATACAATCGTGAGATGTGCGTCATCCAATTTCAAAAACTATTTTCTCAAAGCAACTTACTGCATATTAATAATATAATGAAAGTTTTAAAAAGAATAAAAAAATTACTTGATGATGAATGCAAACACTAATATTTCAGGTAAGGAGACTTTAAAAAGATTCATAGTTACCATCTAAACTTGCAGTTATATCCACTTCAGGCAATACACAGATCGTGTACGAAATAAACAAAGCGTACTTCAAGAAAACATTCAAAGTCTACAATGGATTTTTAAAGATCCTCTCTCTCTCACACACACACACACACGCGCGCGCGCAGTGGAACTACTGATTTCTTTATAAACAAGAAGCTGGCATGACAGTAGTCAAACAACAAATCAAAGGTTTCAATACTTTTAGAATGTATTTTCTATAAAAGAAAAACAAGTGACTGCCGCTTGGAGGATAAGCCCAAATTAAATGTAAAACAAGGGAACTGTACCAAGCTAGAAAAGGACAAAGACGAAGACAATCTACATGTTTCGGGGTAAGTCTCCTTCCTGCGGCTCCACCCCGTGCAATGTCTCCCGTTGCCACACTTGCCCCTACCTTAACACTGCCACAACACTCCACACACCCAACACCACCTTTGTTATCAAACGCAGCTTCACCTGCACCACCAGCAACATCGTCTTTGTCCCACTTTATTCTACATCGGGGAGACAGAACGCACTCTCAACACCCGCTTCACAGAACATCTAGCTGACACTAAACACTGCAGAAACACACCAGTTGCACGTCACTTCAGTACACCCCCACACACAGCCGACAACATGAGGGTCTGTGGTATCTGGAAAATGAAGGGCGACTCCATTGACCGTAAGAATATGGAGTCCTACTTCATTACCCATTTCGGTACCATGGCACCTACTGGACTCAACCTAAAACACTGACCCTCCCCCTCTTTTTCCTTAACCCTCTCACCCCCTGTCTCTCTCCAACTTTTTCTCTCACCCCCTTCCCACTCTCTCTCTCTCTCTCTCTCACCGACGCGCCCTTACCCGTGCGGCTTTTTCTCTCCCTTTCTCTCTCCCCCGCCCACTCTCCACCCCCACTCTTCTCTACCCTTCCTACCCACCTTGCGATTGGCTGCCCCTCCTTTTAACCTTTCTTACTCACTGTCCCCTGGTCATTCTCCTGCTATGCAGCCTACGCACCACTTCTACTGCAGATAAGTCTTCTTCCTTTTCGTTTTTTTGTCGTTTGTATGTCGTCCTGATGAAGGGGTAGTGCCCCGAAACATGTAAGATAAAATAATACTTTGCGTTATCACTTGTTTTGTCTTCTACTAATACATTTAAAAAGTACATCTGTCTTATGTCACAAACGATAATTACAAATCTGTTTAGCATCCTAGTTCAGCAACAAGTCTATTTTCAAGCTGTAAAACGACTTTAAAACTTATCGAAGCTTTTTTTCCCTCATAAACGTGATGGAATATACAGCGCGCCAGCTTCCTGCTAAATCCTACATATATAAACCGGTGTTTTCACAAACGCCATTAGCAGTTCACTGAGGAAAGGCAACAAGGAAATTTTTCTGTCCCCGTTATCCTTATGTGCGTTGCCGCCATCTACTGTCCACTATGATGCCTTTTGGATAATGATTCATAGATCCGTGTAGTAGGTACACAGTATGTGCGGTACCGTCACAAGGATGCGCAGACAACTTTATAACTGGAACACTGGTTGGAAGACTTTATGGACAACGTCTGCTTTTCTTCTTGTTCTTCGCACATCACTTGTCACAGGTGAAGTAGTCATGTGATTTAAATTACAGAGATTTGGTGTCGCTTTAGCACAATATCTAAATCTCTCATCTACTCACAGACCTACACACACACACACACACACACACACTTACATATACAGAGTATATAAAGGGTGATCTGTACTCACCGAAAGGTGACAGGTTGCAGTGTACAGCTCTGCGCTTTCTTACAAATTACTAGATTAGTTACACGGTTGTGTAACTGTGCGTGAATGGGGAAGCAGGAAGGTGAAGAACGAAATGTCAAGCAGTCCGGTGTGTTTTCCATCCATCTGAGTCTCATTTTACTGGACTTTTCTGGACTATATGGGTCGACGTGCCAGGGAGAAAGTCGCCATGTTTTAGCGTAGGGTGTGTGTGTGTGTGTGCGTGCGTGCGTGTGTGTGTGTGTGTGTGTGTGTGTGTGTGTGTGTGTGTGTGTGTGTGTGTGTTAGCGCTCCTACAGCTGTCATGTGGTGTTCGTAGAGCATTCGTTGTTACCTTACTTCATGGACTGACCCCAGCCCTGGTCCTCCCAAACGTCAAACAAGTTTGCGAAATCAAACACCTTGCAGCCAGTCGCCGAGTTGCAGACAGAGACAGAACCGACATTATTGGAGGTTATCAGAATGCTGTCTGCTGTGGACAAGAAAATGGACAGTATTCGCTCTACTGTTTCGCTCTACTGTGCAAGAGCAAATGGACAAAATTCAAACGGATAGTGTTAAAGGAAAACCAGGAGCTGAAAGAGAAAATCATGGTGCTGGAAGAAAAAAATGATGATCTGGAGGTAGTACCAGGTGCAACAAACGTGGCATTCCCCATCCACAGGGAACTACAAAGTCCTGGGCTAACTGTGGGAAGGCAGTAAGAGCAATGCTGGAGACATATATGAGTGTGGAAGAGGAAGTAGAGATCGAGCAAGTCACTGGTGCCGACATGGAATGTGCAGAGTGTGGATTTTAAGGGGTCTGTAGAAAGTGTCAAATCTTTTTGCAATTGTTGAAGGTGGTCATGGAAGCAAAGTAATGCTTTCCCAGAATATCAAGTTATAGTTTCCCCTCCCCCCTCCGCCCGGAAACAGCGGCTGAAAGAGGGTGTATCAGTTGGTGTGCATAAGTCCTTAGCAACGTATGTTAGTCAGAAAGTGCAGTCTGCAGAGGATGCCGTTATTGAAAATTGGTAAGTTCTAATATCAGAGTGTGACATTCTGGCAGCAGTTGTTTATGTATTACCAGAACACTTTGTTATATGAAATGTACATCCAGAAGGGCTTTGATATTTTAGATAATTACATATCAAAAATCTTTAGTGATGATTTTAACGCCCTCACAGCTGATAGGTGTGACGTAGGGAGAACTTGTGGACGATACACCGGATATAGCCCGGAAATCAAAGGACATGAGTAGAAACAAGGTTGGTCAAAATTAGTTAAACTTTGCCGGGAGTTTAGTCTATACATCGTTAACGGTAGAACTGCGAGGGACTGCATGGGTACAATTACGTGTGTTACCAACAGAGGAAAGGGTGTTGTAGACCGTTGTATATGTTCTAAGCCTGCATTTGATTAACTGACACTGGTTAAAGAAAGATATGAATCAGATTTTTTCTTTTAAGTTACATTTACGTCTGCAAGAGCATCAGTGTTGCCTAACAGTGATGCAGAAGAGTTTGTAAAATTTATCGGCGATCATACTGACGTATTTCTGCGAGAGTGTAGGAGTTTTTGTATAGTACCGTATAGACCAATGAAGGGAAATACTTCAACTATTTATTTTACTTTAAAAGGTTTCCAAGGTAAAACAAACATGCAGCAATGACACATTTGATTTAGGTATCCTTATTATTGACCGTCTAACTACCGAAACATACCAAAATTAGTGACAATAGAAAATACTGTAGAACGCAAGCGATGTAATCCAATATAAAAGTATTGATCAGAAAAAATACAGAACACATTTTGCAGCATAATATGTGTTGCCCCATATTGTCTATTTATCACAATATACTGCGAAATTAACCTCAAATTATATTTGTAAAAAATACAAAATCATTCTGTTCAGTTCAGTGAAAGCCTTGTCATCCGAATGCAGGTCAAAGTATCTTCCAATCTGTCATCCAGAACGTCTTTGAACCAGTTTCAAGAATTCTTTTCATTACTCGTTGTAGTACCTGATGAAGCATCGGTCATGCACCCCGACTCTGTATTTGCTGCATCGGTTCCCTGTTTTCATCCCGCAACAGGCACATTTCAGTGTGTGGCCCAGGGTTGGATTAGACGTTCGATCCTGTCATACGGAATCTGCTCCAGAACACGGGGCCCTGATGTTGCAAACCCTCTTGGGGGTCCTGGAGTTGGTTGACGAGGAAAACGAGCGAGTCAGGCTCTGGCGATGGTGTGGAAAACAGCGAGCAAGTTTTTCTTGTCAATATTTTCTTGCGTCAGTCGGCACAGGTGCCAGACTCGGTGTATGCAAACATCCCGGCAGAAAGCAGAGATTGGCCACCACCACTTCTTCGAGAGGATAGTTGTGCGGTACTTGTCGATGTCTTGACCATCCGATAACTCCACCCATTGTCTTGGTGTAATGCTTGATCAGAAAAGGTTGACCAATGTCATTCCTCTTTCATTCTGCTCTCGACCATCTTTTCGCTTCCTGCACTGGGTTTACCACAACACATTGAGGACATTTCTTTAGAGATGGACGGCTGGTCAGATGTAGATGGCTGACACAATGTGCGCGCAGGCGCTGTTGCCAGATTGGTACACTGGTAGACAAGCACATATAATGGTTCCAGTCAGTCAGAACAATCCTGTTTCTTTTACATTCACTCTGTCCTCTACCCGCCATACCAACACTCCTCCCCTCCCCATTATCCTGCACCTGAACTTCCCGTTATCCTTACTCCGCCCCACCAACACCACCTCCCCCTCCCCCGCATCAAATATTTTGAATAGATTACTTCTTGTAACATATCACTGTGGGTGTCTGGGTTACTTACAAGGCCTTCAGTAGTTTCATCTTGGCCGATAGTTAAGCGCACACCCTGTCACAGTAGCCCCGGTCAGCAGTTGATTAATATTCAGATTTGCTAGTGGCCCACCGTCAGGTCTTCCCCACTACTCTCCTCGTCCGTCTCCTCACTGACAGGAGGTGGTTCGACATAAATGTTTCCTTGGTCGAACCTTCAATCATCCTCTAACATACCCAAGATCTCGTGTCCACTGCGTATGGAAAGCAAAAGAAAAAATCACTTAATGTATGATGTTTGTTCTGTATGAAATTATTGTTCATATAGAGCTGAATTTATTATTGTTATTATTTACACACACTCGCAAGCGCACACACGACCACACAAAGAGAGAGGTGTAGAGAGAGAGAGAAAAAAAATTCTATCACATATTCTCTATTACCTAATGTCAGTTTTCGCGTACTTTCACAAATGTCACCGACCGGCTACATACACCTACTCGGAAATGTATTTTAACATGAGCTTTGAAAAAATAAGTCATGGTAGGTTAGGGTTAGGGTTAGGGTTAGGGTTAGTGTTAGGTCTGTCATGGTAGGCTTACTACTTCCTTACTTTCTCCTCTCCCCTCCTCCTCCGTCTGCTTTACTTTCTATTCCACCCCTCCTCTCTTTCTAAAACTTTGTTCAAAGCACAGATCATACTTTTCACGTCTTCAATGTCATTGGTTTTGTTACAGGTGTAAACCTCTTACCATGCAGTGCTGAAGGTATCAGAGAAATCCTTTATAATCAGTCAACCAGTTTCAACTGCACGGCAGAGGAAGAAGTACAGTGGAGGATACATTATGGAAGTACATCTACATTCTTAGCGTCATGCAATGAAGACTGTTCTCAGCCAAACACCATTGGCGGACTTCTTACAGCAAGACGTATCGACTCTCTGACTAGCACGATGACCGTCAACACTATCAAAAACCTGGCGTTGCATAGGCAGCTCCAGGTCCTGAACGGCAGTCTGGAATGTATTCTCAACAGTTCAGACAACAGGTCTGCTCGCTGTGGACTCGACTTTGTGTGTGAGTACTGTTTTTGGTATTTGTCAATTCTTGATCAGGAATCGAGTGCGATTAACCAAAGGATACATGAGAAGAGTCTTTGGTCGCTTCTTTCCTGCAATAGTTTTTTTTAGACCGCCTCTGTGGTCTAGAGTGGGGGGGGGGAGTTAAGGCGTCCGCTTCCAAGACGGAGGTCGCTGATTCCGGTAGAGTGATGCCTAAGTGAGCGGCCGAGACAGCGCGCGGTCAGCTCGAGACTGGCTTTGTGCCCTTCAGCAGACGAAGGATGTGTGACGTCACTCACAGAGGCTCTGACCGCTTTCTCAGAACAACGTGCTGCCCTCCGAGTACTTCCCATAGTGGAATCTTTCCTTTGCGTATGAATGCTGTAAGATTTATGTAAATTTGGATCGTATCAGCTGGAACCCCTTGCGTGTGACTTGAGGGTAGACCTAGGATCCGGTCCTACGAAAAACCACGAAAAGCCATCGTTTAAGGTTGAAATAAAAGGTTCCAAAGGCAGATTTAGTATCAAAAGCACTTTTTTAAATATTTGATGCTTCATATACTCGAAATCTACATTTTTGTACGTACATTTTGAAGTAATGTCTAAATATTGTCGTCTGCTGCTCTTCCGGCCTCCTACGAAAGACCGAAAGCCACGAACAATCACGAAAAGCCACGGTTTAAGATGTAAATAAAAGGTTTTAAAGCCAGACTTTCTATCAAAATGCCCTTTTATTAGTATTTGATGCTTAATATACCCGAAATGTAAACTTGTGTATGAACATTTTGAAGTAATGTGTTTAATGATGTCGTCTGCTCTTCTGCCGGCCTCCTGCGAATTACCGAAAAGCAAAGTACAACCACGGAAAGCGATCATTTCAGGTATAAATAAAAGTTTTTAAAGGCAGATTTTGTAAGAAATCGCACTTTTGTAAGTATTTGATGCTTAATGTACCCGAAATGTACACTTTTATACGTACAGTGTTTTCGTGGGAAAGGAATATAACCCTCTTTTACTCAATCTGTGGCGATGTTTCAGTATAATGTGACTGGGTGGAACTGAGGCTAATGTTGCGCCAGCAGTCCCACGTGTGGCAGCACGTAAACTTTGTCTAAGCAACACCGTCCTGATATGCACATAGTGTGCGACGGGACGTTAAGCAACAAACATCCACATCAACTGCAATAGTTTTTGAACCTAGTAAACCGGCTCCGTTAAACTTTATCGCAGTTCCGAGATATAACTATTTATTTATTTATTCAAAGAGGCCAATATTCCTCGTCAGTTCTGAAATCCGTCATTTACGTGGGATAAATCCTCATTTTCTAAATGTTCTCAGTATCCTTTTCCTATCTAAGATTTATTTAGTTTGGAAAATGCTGTTATTCAGCACCATCTAATTAGTGTTTATGAAATGCACTATTTATAGTTGTAGTACATAAGAATATTATGCGATTTTGATTATGACAAGAATGTTTATCACGGACCTTCTTGTTTCACAGACCCAGCACAGGGTGTAATATGTACAACATCTGTTATCGGATGGTCTGTCAATGTGTCATGTGACATACGCAGCATCTATTCCTCACGCAGAAATTACAAGTGTCAGCTTTATCGACATCGCAACAAGGCAAGTCCTTATAATAATGATCAAAGAAAGATTTCTTTACTTAAAACAAACGCCCGTTTAGGCTGCTTGGTGGTATAGGGCACATATTGTGTTAAAGCTATCTTTGAAAAGAGTATACAAGACTAATGTGTACGTCTTAAGCGTCTTCTCTATCATGAAGCACATAAATTGAATTGGTCAACTCACTCGTTCATTAACTGCTAATTGGACTTTTGAAATCCTCTTTCCAGTTACAAGATGTCAGCCTTGAAACTGTGGCCATTGTGACGTCGCCAAACGGTAGAAAGATCGCGAAAAACGAAGAACAGATGTCAGGTGTCTGTCAGTTCAGCACGACGCTCCCAGCTGTGGACGGGAACTATAGTTTCTCAGTGAATATCTCGCCTGGCAGGCAAAATTTTTCTGCTGGAGAAAAAGAGATTCCAGTTGGTAAATATGTACATAGTTTAACATGAATAGGCAATCTTGCCTAAAGGCATTTATACATTTTATTCCACACCTTCCATCCGGAAATGTAAGAAACCCAAACAATTCACGCAGACGTCGGAACACGAACGAACTTCTTTTTTTAGGCATAAAATGTAAAAGCATCCAGAGAACTAATCCCACAGACACACATATAGATGGTTTTAACCATAAAAAGCTGTTACCATTGTTTTCATTGTTCCTTCACAGTCACAGAAATTTCCGTTCAGAATAAGGAACAAGAGGAAAGGTTTGTCCTTTCTCCTCTACTAACATTTATTTACTTTTGAAGGGTTAAAAATGGTTTTACTGAAAGATTCGTAGTTTTTGCTTCATATTTGCTTTTTTCAGTACGGCCGACGTCGGCAACCGTGTTTTGTAGTCCACAGTCGTACGTGTTAGAAAACTCTGAAGTCAGTTGCACCTGTAGAACCACCAGTCTAGGAGAACCAGCAGGGCTGGTGACATGGACCATAGGTAACCAGACAAGCCACAGGAAAACCAGCAATGAGGACAAACGTGGCCACAAGGGACTTGAAATATATTACACTCAGACCTTGACCCTTTCGGATCACGATAACACCTGGTTTAGATGTGACGTCATCTGGGGGACGAAGACGGTTGAAGGCGAAAACTACACTGCTAAAGTCGGATGTAAGTGAAATAAATCTCTGGTATTGCCTATTTTTTGTTAAAGGGCTGTTAAACTTTTCTAAATTAAAAAAAATATTTTAAGATATGTTATCTCATCAATGCCTTAGTGATTATGTTGACAGACGTCCCCAGAAAACCGCGACTGTCTGCCGGAGGTAGAGAGGAAGTATTTAATCTGACAGTAACGGAAGGCGATCTTGTCCACTTTGAATGCGAGTCAGACGGCCGACCCACACCAACTGTTCACATCTACAGTCTCGATAACAACACCGAGGTGTTGAACGACTCGTCTCCTGGCAACTACACGTTCGTCGCTCGCTGTGAAGACGCAGCCACATATAAATGTTGGGCAAAGAATGAGTATTCTACTCAGTCAAATATGGCCGCCTCTGATGGTTTCGATCTCTACGTCGGATGTAAGTGGGAAACAGAAGTATTCATTTTGAGAAAAACAATATTTTGGTCAAAATCCTTGGGTATGCGTTTGTGTCCATCCGTCCGTCCGTGCGTGCGAGCGTGGGAGAGTGTGATTGTATGATTACTGTTGTTTTGGAATCATTCATGTAGCACGAATAATGTACGTATTTATTTTCAATTACTTAACTTTCACTAATTAGCCAATAATTTTCCAAGCCAGATCTCGTTAGATTTCTTCTGGAATCCCATTTCTTTCTTTCTTTCATGATCACCAGTTTAACCTCAGTAGATAGTAATCAATTTAATTTTATAGTTACATATTTAACTACTTGTGACTTTTGTGAGGGATCCTGTTCACAAAGAAAGTAATTTTTATTACAAAGTAAGACGGATAATTCATGCACACCGCGTTTATTGCCAAAATATGGAATTACTTTATAAAAACTATCTTAAATAAATCGCTTCTGACATGAATTTGTTACTTTTTCTTTTTTTATTTCGTAGGCAAACCGCGAAATATTTCGATTGCTGACCTCCGCGTAGTGACATTTGGAAACAAAACTGAGAAGCTGAACTTTGACTTCATGGCTTACCCTGTGCCTCATGAGTACACAGTGTGGTTTGTAGGGCGAGACAGGAGCAACAGTGAAACTATCTCCAGCAAAGCTAAAGATTCAGAATTGAATGTCACCTGTAGACCCCACACCCAACATCGTTACCTGTCAATTTGTACTCTGGAAATCTTCAGCGTTCCCTCCGAGACTGGTTTTTACAAAGTGCAGGTCATCAACGAGGACGGCGATCACAATTTCACCGTCAGGATCAGTTACGGTACGTACACACGTTGATACTGTGTGTGACCGTGTGGTTGTACTCTCTGTTTTATCTTCTTTTTTGTAATTTCAAGAGGCTTACCTCTTTTTCTTTCATTCTACTATTGTTACACAGTTTTGACTATCTCACCCGCCTTCTGTTAGGTGTCGTTAACAGTTTTACAATAGTTTGCTGTAAAAATATCAGTTTTTTTCAAGGATAGATTACTTAGTTGTAAATATATTTCTAAGTCTCCCCAAGAATTTAGTGAACGGCAGGTTCAATTCCTGACTATTTTTAAGTTGAGAATTCGCCTGTGTCATGTAAACCTTCATTCTAGAGCCCAGAGCATGTTGAAGAAGCAGGTTATGGCTAAGCAAATGTGTCCACTCCATTTTACTTTTTAGTTTCTCTGTAGACATACCCTCAATATACCGAACTCCTTTGCTGTATTTATAACCACATAACCAACTCTTTAACATGAAGTTTCGATGTTTTTAAGGCAAAGATTATGATGAGCCAGAAAAAGTCCAAATCACCGATTTCGTGGTTGTGACTGCTGCTGTCGTGTTCACTTTAACGGTTGTTGTGCTCATCGTTGTAATAGTCAGAAAGAAGAAAAGAAAAGGTATGTTATCAACGGTTCCTTCTGTAAGGTTTATCACAAGAGAGCCACTCTGCTCACAAACTCGCTTTACCCTGACTCTCTCTCTCTCTCTCTCTCTCCGACGCGCCAATTTCCTTCCCAACCCCCTCTATCTCAGTTCCCCACCCTCTGCTTCCTCTTCTCGTTTCTGCCCCACTTGTTTCGGTTTTCCATAAATTCGTTACTATTTTCCCGTGTGTTAGCAAGCTGCGCTTGGAGTTGGACACACGGGCCTATTATTATTTTTACTGTTCGCGTCCATCCGCCCGTCCGTCCGCCCGCCCGCCCGCCCGCAACATCGAAGTTCCTGAGTCCAGTTTGTGTCC
Organism: Lanistes nyassanus; assembly: GCA_004794575.1. Classification (NCBI taxonomy): domain Eukaryota; kingdom Metazoa; phylum Mollusca; class Gastropoda; order Architaenioglossa; family Ampullariidae; genus Lanistes; species Lanistes nyassanus. Next base: position 218,079 of record SMGT01010275.1, read on the forward strand.
TGAACAATTTTCGAAACCGCTGACGTTTTCCAGAAGTCGCTCGCTTGCTTCTGAAACAACAGCGCTGGAAGCCTGCTCCGGTCGGTTGCATTCTTTACCAGAGATATCCGCTCTGCGGTGCCAGAGTTCTGCCAGAAGCAGGGGAGGTCACTGACACTGCAGGTGTTTCCTGGTACAGTCTGCGGTACTTCTTAGAACTACCAAGGAATCTCTAAACTAGCTTAATGCCACACTTTCTGACGAAGTTCATCATGTTTTGAAAACTCTTGCTAACGTCTAAAAAGCTCTGGTGCACTTACGAAATCATAGAACTGACCAAATAATGTGCATGTGAAGCCTTCAAACATGTCTGAAGTGTTCCTTCATTTTCAATTTATTTCTTCTAAATGAACGTCGTAAGTTGTAAGTTTAAAAGAAATGTTCGATGTCTTATACCAAATTTCTTCCAGGTGTGGGAGCTTCGATCATTTCCAGAAAGTCTATCTTGTGCTACATTCATTTCTCGAAGTCCCTGGATTATTTCTGGATTCCCGTCTACTTTGCAGAACTTTCCAGTGTGCTGTTGTATCTCTGGACTAATGACGTATGCAGTCTAATGAGATTCAAGCTGCACTCCTGAAGTTTCTCATTCAGTCTGCAAAGTAAAGCTTCATCCAAAGTTTCTATAAAAATTCCACGGTGTCTTATCGGTACTCGACCGTGTGCTGGAAAGTTTCTTTGCGTTCGCGTTATGTTACCTGCAGTACACGCTTTTCGTTCAACTACCGAAGCATGCCACACTAGTCTTATTGTGACAATATTTTAGAAATGTCCATTGCTTTCTGATAGCTTCTGTACTTCTTACTAAAATTGAGACATTGTGCATTGTACATTGTAAAATTTAAAAAAAAACGGCATATCTTTGAAATGTCAGATTATTTACATGGAAAGTTACTTTGCGTTCGCGTTACTTTTACCTCCAGTACACCATTTCTTTCAACTACCGAAGCATAGCACACTGGCCTTATTGTGACAATATTCTAGAAACGCCCATTGCTCTCTGACAGCTTCTGTACTTCTTACTAAAACTGGGACATTGCACACTGTAAAAAAAAAAACGTTACGGCATATCTCTGAACTGCCAAGTTCCTTTCTTTCGACCCTCTCTTTGCTACGTGTTCGGGTACGATAAGCTCCCTTGGGCACATGCGTCTACATACGGCTATGTATAGCGTTGCCAGTAGCTTTGTTTGAGTTATCTTACGATAATTTAAGCGCTGGTCCTCATTTGTTCCTAATTAATTTCTGAACTGTCCATGTAAAAAAAAAAGGTCTAAATAATCACTCCTTAGTTTTTTTTTCAGAATGTCAGATTATTTACATGATTATTTTGCAAATGACAAATTTCGCTAAATCAAATGGCATTGTTTGTACAATAATGTTAAATCAAAAGTATTTATTATTTACATATCAGTGGCTTCTAGGGAGAAACTTAAAAAGCTGTACTACGTACACGTTTTCCAGCTTTAATTTCTTTGTATCATCTGATTTCTCGTTGTCAATATACTTAAAAAGCAGTCTTGTCGTTCAAAGAATGTTCTTATCTCATTACATTTTTCTTTATTTTTTTCTGTTTCTTTTTTGATATGGGAATTGTGCACGCTGTTATGCTGTGCGTGTATGAATTGGTGCGTACGTTGGTGCGTACGTGAGTGCCGAAATTTTGCAGAATCTTCGACTTTTAAACGCATGTAGGTTCTAGAAGTTTGGAATTACCTTAACTTTTCAAGTGACTTTTCAAGTGACTGAGTGACTTACAGACTGACCGGTTGTCTTGCTGGCTGGCTGGCTGGCTGGCTGGCTGGCTGGCTGGATGGCTGGATGGATGGCTGGATGGATGGATGGATGGATGGATGGATGGATGGATGGATGGATGACGGACGAACTGACTGACTAGGTTGGTCGGTTGGCTGGTTGTCGACTAATTCGCAAAATCTTGACTGGAAAAGTGATACTGATAAAGGTAAAACTCTTTCTTTTTCTCTCTCTCTCTCTCTCTGCGTGTTTTGAGGTAGGTGTCGGGTGTGCGTGCGCGAGAGTGTTTACACTTGCGCGCATCCTGGGTACCTGTCTACGACCAAACGGTTTTATTTACACGGATTTTGTTTAAGAAATATGATAAAGCGCACGAGCGCATTCGCAGAAATGTACAGGGGCGACATGGAACAAATGCATGTCTTCGTGGACACTCAAAAGAGATCGATTTCATTATTGCTGTTCACTTGTCTGTTACGTTCTGTTGATTATCAAATAATAAACTAAATTTGTTAAAACGTGCCAGCTGACTAAAACAAACATTACCATAGAAACCCATCAAGTACATACAGAAGAGACTGTTTCTAAGTTCCTGTTCGTGTTGTGACACAGTATGACTCAAAACCGTGACTTGAATACACATGCAGAGATAGGCTATAGAGATAGACTGTAGGGATAGCTGCAACAGGTTTCTAGTTCCGTATAATGAGTAATGCTTTGAGTTGAAACAAACCTTCGAGAGGTCTAATTACATTCACCTCACAAAAGCGAATCCATCAGTAAGCACACACAGAGATAATTATGGCTGTTAATGACCAGGGGTACAAGACAGATGTCCAATCCTCACATAAACCAAAGGTTTGATTTACTTGTGAAGTTCCTGGCTATAATGTCTAAGTAAGTCGCGTGGTGGGAAAAGTTCCTTGTTTTGAGAACGTTCGGAGCCACTTAAAGGTGCTTAGCAAAAGCCAGATTTTGTCCCCATGACACATCTGTTGACGTCTTCGGAGATTGGGCTCAGAATGTTCTAGATCGGTGAGTCCACAGTGGTCTGTAGCTGAAGTAATGAAGGCTTTAAATGCTTAGAAGCGTCTGTTCATAAACATGAAGGAAAAACGATGTACGGCTGCATGTCAAATATTATCTTATTAAAAATTTAAAAACCAAACCTCAATTTTGGTCGATGTTCACCAAAAGATGTACTTCATTAAAGCAAGCCTCTCTGTTCGAACACAAGAAAACTGTTATACTGTGTATGAAAGCTACGTTGCACAATCTAAAGGCTACTTACTTTCTGTTGAAATATTAAAATTGTTTACTACTGCTTTTGTTTGTTGTGTGTAAAAATTTATGGCTTTTCTTTATATTTTACGTATGCTGTGTTCTCAGACTTGGATTCTGCAAGCGAGAAAAGACGGCCAGCTTTGAGCTTTCGTCCCCCAACATTCAGTAATTATCCTACTTTTGGTTCTTACAGACAGCCACATCTGATGAAGGTCAACCTCCGTAACTCGCCATATATTTGCTTATAGGGGCACTGGTGTGCACAAAGATCATATCAGACGCTTTCAGAACTTAAAACAGGTAAAGAGTCAGTCTCGGTCAGAATAGTTTCATCGTATACTGACAGAAGTTAGATAGGATGAAAAAATCAGAGCGTGGATAAGCAGCTGTTCGTTACAGGTCAGACGTTACATTATACTCGGAACTGAGCAGGGGACGTGCATCAAACTTTCTCAGTCCTGTTTACTAAAGTATCAACGTACTAAGTCCCTATGATCACGAAAATCTTCGGTACACTTCCACATCAAAAGCGTCCTTGGAGGATGAACAATAGGCAAGTCCATGTGCCTTTATTCTATCCCTTAATCGTTTAGAAATAAAGGCCGAATCCAACTCCTCTATTAGAAAGACAGTTTTAGAAGGCAAAGGCTTTGACAGTAGACTTATTTGTCAGACACCTGTGATGAAATTGTACATTAACTGAACTTAAACCCAAATAAGCGTAATAAATTAATGAAGAACATATCGTTTGTGTGAGTCGTCTGAGATAGACATCTTCTTAAATATTTTAAGCAATAATTCAAACTTAAGCTATTTTTTTCAGCAGAAACTGGACACACAAACGACCAGGTTAACTGAAAGTGATCATGTATGTTAAGACAGGTTGTAGTCTTGAAGAGCTGCGCTTGGTGCAGAAAGGGAGATTAGAGAAAAATCCTTAATGTAACAAGTCGGGAAAGTTAAGTGGTTTCGTGGTTTATACATGGACGCACAAATATGATAGTAGTATAGTCATGTTGCAAACGAGCACCATTTGGGAGGAGGAGGAGGAGGAGTGACCTTGCCCTTGACCCAGTGACGTAGTGACCTAGTGGCGGGGTGACCTAGGGGCGGGGTGACCTAGTGGCGGGGTGACCCTGGTGGAATCGGGGGAAAACCAGCAGGTGGTCAGCAGATGTGCGCGCGGCTATGGCCAAACATGTCGAAACAAGTCGCGTGGCGAGAAGCGGTGCAAAAGGGGCGCGCGCGCGTGCGGGCGGGGCGAAGGCGTGTTTTGTCTAGCCCTGCTG
>SMGT01010276.1:24118-44350 GCA_004794575.1 Lanistes nyassanus
TAGAGGTAGTGCTGGTCGTGGCCGTGTCATATCTTCCTTGTTGGTCGTTGACTAGCTTGGATCTGTGTATCGCAGAAGTAGTTGTTTCAACAGTGACAAGAGTAGGAGCTCTATTGTCTGTCACTTATTGTATCTGGGTACAGAGCGGGATCGTAGGCCGTTTTGCAGTTTGATTTCCCTCTGGCTTTAGTTTATCTTCTTGTCTGATACCTCGTGGTATGACGTAATCAGGCAGCGTCTTACCCTAGACACGAGCAAGGTGATTCTCTGCAAATAATCTGTAGATATATTTGATGTTGTCGAGCCAGTTAGTGTTTGAAATATATGTTGAATAATAGTTCGCTGCAGTTGTGTCTTTTACGAGTGTGGGGGCTCTTGAGCTAGTAGTGTTTTGCCTGTGTGAGACTGAGCGAACGTGTCAGAGTATGAGAATCTTTTCCCTCGGTAGATTTCTCTAGTTATTCACATTATTTCATAGCGTCGTCACCCTCTGGTGTAGAAACCATTGACCTGTTGCAGTAAAGGTTTTGGTGACGATTGCTCAATTAAATCTACATTTTATAGGATCACCATAAAAGTTTGTCCAGTAATTCTGAGAAGTCGATTCCAGTAAGTTAAGGTAGGGCCCGTCATGTCACAATGTATGAAGGTGGGCCAAGTGTGATTGATAAGTCATTCATCACGTCACAGGCTAACGGCCTAAGGCTGGTGATGTATGAAGGTGGGCCAAGTGTGATGGAGAACGGGGCGATTGTCAGTGGGGCGAACGTGCAAGCTGTGACGGACAAGGCGATCGCCTTTAATCGTGACCCTGCCATCGCCAAGCCGCTAGAAGAGCAGCTCAACGCGTGATTTGACATCGCGACGTACAACTCCCTCAACGGAAAACCAGGTAAGCTCCGTCCACAAGAGCCAGACCTCCAGGTAGATATTGCAGAGTGTGTAGGGTTTAGCTTTGCTGTCATTAACTACGACCCATACCTTAGGGTTTTCTCGCTGTGTGCCGCGCATGACGCGTTGCCTGCGCGAAACGTGCTTGTTTGCCGTCATCGTGTTATGAAGAAAGTATATGGTAATGATAATAACGAAAACAGCAATGACAGTGGTGGTCAATGGTGATGGCATTAATGATGACGGCGGTGGCAGTGATGAGTACACGCTTGCTTGGTCACTCGGTCAACTCTAATCCTTTCCAGAAAAGGCGTAATTCGATGCCAGCTCCGCTTATTAGTAACTCATAAACAGCAGCAGTAGAAACAGCAGTACGGGATTTATAGTTGCTAATATAATTATATGTGAGTGTGCGTGTGCGTGTGCGTGTGCGTATGTGCGTGTGTGCGTGTGTGTGTGCGTGCATGTGTGTGTGTATGTGTGCGTGTGTGTGTGTGCGCGCGCGTGTGTGCGTGTATGTTTGTGTGTGGGTGTGTCAGACACGTAAACATTGTCTAAGCAACAGCGTCCTGATAGTTTGCGACGGGACGTTAAGGCACATACAGGCACAAATAAATAATAAACATGATAAGAGTTCAAGATATATTTAACATAAAATGTAATATGTATAAATAAACATTTTTGTCCGTTTGCATTTGTTTTGTGACTGACAGCCATTTCAAAACCGTTATCATGGAAACAAATAGGAATTTAAAAAATTTCTTTCTCTTTCTCTCGATATGAGTTGTGTATATAATTTCTTGATTAACTTATTTGTAGGAGTGACACTGTAAACAACTGGTGACAAGTCAATCTAAAATGTACTTGTTTTCTATTTTACAGTTAGAGAAATTTATGGGTTTATACTTTGTTCCACTATATATCCTGTACAGAAATGTCTAGTGCTAAGAGTTTTAAATGATTTTGTCCACTGACATGACGTCTATCTTATGTAAATGTATGTCACCTTAAGCAAATGAAAGACATCTTCAAATCAGTATCACAAAAGCATATAATTCTACAGTTTTAGTCAAGTGTGAGGCGAAAATGTCCTATAGGTCATACAATAGATCCACTTAACAGGCCAAGGGAAGTAATGTTGGCGCTGTTGTAAAACCTTTATTTTTGGTTGTTTCCCCTGCACTGTTTAAATGAGTTTTCAGAATCTGGATTCAGCTAGCCAATAGACCAGACGAGTAGATCGAACGTGGGGTTCGACTTTTATCCAGTTGTCACTTATAAAAACCTTAAAGCAAACTGCTGTTGTTGTTGTGAAAGTCAACTACATTACATCCATGGGTCAATCTCATGCTGCTGTAACATCTGGCCATGCCATCCTGTCAAGGCTGAACAATGTCTGATCCACTTCAAATGGACATTCCCTGCGGATTACAGAAATTTTGCATTTATATCCTCTCTTCACATCGTCAACCAGTTTATTTTTCTAAGGAGGCTGGCTCGGCCCCTGTCTTTGAGGATGCCATTTCCAGCACGCGTTTGAGCAAACTTTGAAACGCGCGATTACACGTCACATTGCGAGTACTGGAAAAAAGATGGTGGCGCCTCATTTTCACTACCGCGTTGTCAAGTGTGTACTTAGCTGTTGCAACCAGTCAGTAGACAGTGACTACGGCTCGCCCATTGGTTGCTGAACAGACCGAGCGGATTTAGTTTGACTGCCCTCGATCCCCTCCAACGTCACAGAAGCCTTGAGATTTGCTGACGTAAGCATATTGCTGATTGAACAGCTATTAACGGTCAGTTAAGTTCGGTCCGTTTTCTTTCTCGTGAGGCGCACACTGCGTGAGTGGAACGGTAGGTTTTCTGAAGAGAACAGGATAATTATTTCACCTGTCGTCTGGACAGAGTTGCTCTTGCCTCCTCAGTTTCTCGTCGCGGCAACAGACATAGCAACCAATCAACAGTCAGCTAATTTGCATGTGGAACACAGTTACACACTCGCAAAGTACAGCCAGGAAATAATTGGTGTTGTCGCTGTAGTGTTCAGTGTGAATGCCTAAATGCATGTTAAGACTGGGACCCCGACACCCGTCGCCTTCCGCTCCACTGCTCGCTACTCACGCCGGTCATAGCTTCTCGACCTTGGCAACCTTGCAGCCATGACCAGTCGGACCCGGAAGTGACAGGTAAGTGGCTGATCTTGACTGTTCGGCATCGCCCTTGTACTGACCTACAGCATCAGTCGGAGGGTGCTGCCATTCCATTTGTCGTTCATTAAGGGCTTCCTACACTTGCAATGTTCTCTGCAATGTTTACCATATATGGAAGTTGCAACGTTGAGCGAAAATGTTTCAGGGAGGCCTCTCAACATTTTAGGGGATCACACGCCGCGCTATTTTCCAGCAGGGGCTCAAAATGTTGCAGCGTGTCAGCCAATCAGAAACAATCCTGCTATTTAGTGCAGTGTGGTCTAGCTGGTCGTGATCGTGTTAGGCCTTCGATTGATAGTCATCTGGTCAGAAAAAACGATTTTCCAGTTAATTGATCTCTTGCAGCACCATCCCAGCATATACGAAAACACATCCCCTGACTATTCAAACAGAGATTTAGTACGGAAAGTTTACCCGTCGATTGCGAGACAACTGGGTCACGAAACTGTCGTGCGACATTCGCAAGAAGCGTCTGCTTTCGGTGGAGTCGTGTAGTGATATTCTTGTAGAAGACACGTACGCGTATGCTCCCAACTGGTTTCGACGAGCAATGCACTGTGGAACCCACATTCGTCTTTTCCATTTTGTTTTCTCAGACTGCTGGGCGAAAATAAATGCAGTCGCAGAAGCTGCAGCGGTCAGAATAAATTGTTCGTGATCATCCATAGTGTTACTATGGTCAGCCCCTAGAGCGAACACGTGATGATCATGTGACGATCTGGCTGGTAAAATGTTGCAGGTGTCATGCGCCCGTGTACGGAGAATGCTCGGAAAATGTTCGCTCAACGTTGAGAGCATTGCAAGTGTAGGAAGCCCTTCTTCTTGCGAATGTCGCACGACAGTTTCGTGACCCAGCCGTCTCGCAATCGACGGGTAAACTTCCCGTACTAAATTTCTGTTTGAATAGTCAGGGGGCGTGTGATCCCCTAAAATGTTGAGAGGCCTCCCTGAAACATTTTCGCTCAACGTTGCAACTTCCATATATGGTAAACATTGCAGAGAACATTGCAAGTGTAGGAAGCCCTTTACTCATACCTCATCCTTCACCGTTTAACGACTTCTCTTAAGTGCCGTTTAACGTTTGCCGGTCGTTTTTCTTGAAAAACAAGGTGATACGCAAAGTGATTTATGATTCCAAAAAGGTTGTTTCTCTCACATTTCACTTCTGCAGCTAACCCCCGAACACGTTACATGTTGCTAGACGTGAGATTTGAGTAAGAGATCGAGAGAGAGAGAGGGGGGGGGGAGAGAGACGGACGGACGGAGGGACTGACAGACAGAGATGAGGGTTGGAGAAGAAGGCAGTACATCATGAGTTCTGTAACGAGACCACATAATTCACTATCTGCACACATCTAGCTTTTGAGTTCAAATGTCTTATACCTCAATGTTTTAAGGAGAACAACACTTTATTTCGCAGATCTTTTGCACTAAACGCGCGCACGCACCTCCCCCACCCTCCACACGCACACACACACACCGTATAAACATATAAATTCACTTTATACTTTTAATAATCATTTTGTGACTCCCTTCAAGGAATTTTACAAAATATAATGAAATGGTTTTCTCTTTTCGGTAGTTTGATAAAAAAAATTCTACATGCTACGGCTCATTGCATATGGAGTTAATATTCTCGGTTATATAAAAACGTGCACTTGTTATTTACAAATATCGCCAAGACATTCATATTGCGAAGGCTAAACACTGTTGAACACAATCAGCTTATCGAACACCATAACAGTCTTCGATTTCCTTGTACAGAGCAGACGATTGGCTGACTCGCTGGCTTCTTTTGAGGGTAGAGCTGCGAACTAGCGTGTGGAAGAGCTCTGGTTTGAATCCAGGAGTGGCCACGGATTATATCTTTGTGTTAGACACTTTGCAAACTTTATTCGACCATCCATAGAACATTAAGCAGTCTCTGTGCACTAGCCATCTTACTGCAGCTATCACAACGAGGGTTAAGTACATAGCTAGTACTACACCCCCAATTCCATTTTGCAAAATCAGCGCGATATTAAAGCACTATCTCTCAGAAGATACCTACCTTTCTTTGTTCGCAGTGTGGTATTCGCAAAACACTGTGGCTTGTACGTGTATCGTAAACCCTGTGGGATGTAGGTGTGATAACAACGCCCTCAGCTATAGGTGTGGTAACAACGCTCTATATTCTCGGTATGGTAAAAACATTCTGCTTGGTAGGTGTGGTAAATAAAATCCCCTGTCTGGTAGGTGTAGTAGAAACGCTCTGCATTGTAGGTGTGATAAAAACAATGCGTCAGGGAAATAAAATCAAAGTATAAAAAATGTCAACAGTCCCCACATCCCCCATCCATCGGAAAAGAGGTCAAACTCTTGTTTAATTGACTTATATCTTCTAAACTACTTCTTCTCACGACCTGTGTTTGGAATAGGAAATGAGAGATCGTTTATCATTCATGCGCCATTCTGTTCCTAGAAGATTTGCAAACAGGTGCGCGGAGTACAGACTGTTATGCATGCACACGCAAAGAACGCTAAGCTTTCCAAAGTTATACTTTCAGTATAAAAAACATAAAAATCACATCAGTGTTTCGGTTTGAGAAAAGTGTAACTGTTATTAATACAGAAGATTATATAGCCCCATATCCCGGCAATTTAACGAGCGCAAAATGAGTTTTACTCTAACTATATAAAGTAACACAATTACAACTAAGTATAAAAACACTACAGTCAAAACCTTTATGAAACACACATTATAAAGATGGAAAAGTAATAAGTACAACCATAAAAACTATTAATGAGAAAACAATAAAACAAAGGACATAACAAATAAACACAAGTAAAACTTGTTTAGAAGTTCTATAAGCACAACAAACAAAGCCAACAGTAAAACTGTACAAAGTATTGAAACATAACGAGCGTAACAACCTTAAAAATCAATTGAACAGATGGATGCCGATGAAGTGCGAGTTTTCGCTTTTAGTGATACTGGAGCTTCTACAACACACCGACGTACCATCTACCTTGACTGGGGCCCGTTCTTGACGTGACGTCACGCTCGGCGTTTTCCGACTTCTAGGGAAGATTGTATTTTTCGGGGATAATTTCGAACTTTACTTGTAAAACACTCTGCGTTGAGGGTGTGGTAAAAACAAAGGTGTGGCAAGTATGTTTCACGTTGTAGATGAGGTAAAAATGTTCCGTGTTGTAGATGAGGTTAAAGGTTCGCCAATGTAGGTGTGGTGACAATACTTAAGATTTATGTGTGGTAGGAACACTGAATTGTAGGTGTAATATAAATGCCCTGATTTGAAGGTATGATAAAAATGCTCTGTGTTGAAGGTGTAGTAAAAGCACTCTGTCTTGTAGGTATGGTAGAAACGCTCTATATTGTCCGTGTGTTAAAAACAATCTCCTTTGTAGGTGTGTCAGACATGATTTGGATAGTAGGTGTGACAAAAAAAAGTCCTTTTATTGTAGGTGTGTTAAAAGTGCTCTGCGTTGTAGGTGTGGCTGAAAAGATTTGTTTTAGGTGTGGTAACAGGTGAGGTAAAACGTTCTGTTGTTGATGAGGTGAAACCGCTCTATCAGATAGGTGTGATAGAAACACTCTGTGTTAAAGGTGTTTTAATACTCTTTACTATGTTGGTTTGGTAAAAATGCTTTGCGTTGTGGGTGTGGTTATAAAGGGATGAGTTGTAGGTGTGGTAAAAAAGTTCTGTCTTGAAGATGTGGTAGAAACCCCTTGCAATAATGAAGTTAAAATTAAAAAGCTTGGCGTTATAGGTGTGGTAAAAAGACTTTGCCTTGTAAGTTAGATAAAAACGCGCTGTGATGTAGGTGTGGTAAAATGCTTTGTCTTGTCGGTAAGGTAGAATCGTTGTGTTGAAGGTGTGGTAAAACCGCTTTGAAATGCAGGTATTATAAAAATGCTTTGCATTGTAGGTGCGGTAAAATGCTTCGTCCTATAGGTGTGGTAACAATGCTGTACGATGTAGGTGGGGTAAAATGCTCTGTGTTGAAGGTGTGGTGAAAGCTTTTCTATTGTAGGTGTGGTAAAACACTGTCTTGTAGATATGGTGGGACCATTTTGTGTTTTGGGTGTAGGCAAAACGCCCTCAGTTGTAGGTGTGATGAAAACGCTTTGTGATGGGAGTGTAGTGCACATGTTTGCAATGTAGGTGTTGTGAAAACGGTTTGAATTGTAGTTTTCTTAAAAATGCCTTCCATATAAGGTTACGTTGTTGCGGTTGTTAAATCACTCTATGTTGTACATGTGGTAAAAACGCTTTATCTTGTAGGTATAGTCAAAGTGGTCCTCGTTGTAGATGTGGGGAAAATGCTTTACGTCATGTAGGCGTGGTAAAAAAAAACTTTGCAAAAGGCCTTACGTTCTAGGTGTGTTAGAAATGTTCTGTGTTGTAAGCGTGTTAGAAACGTTCTGTCTTGTGGGTGTGGTAGACACGCTTTGCAATGTAGTTGTTGTAGATATGTTCTGTGTTGTACGTGTGTTAGAAATGTTCTGTGTTGTAAGTGTGGTAGAAACGTTCTGTCTTGTGGGTGTGGTGGAGGCGCTTTGCAATGTAGTGGTTGTAGAAGTGTTCTGTGTTGTAGGTGTGTTAGAAATGTTCTGTGTTGTAAGTGTGGTAGAAACGTTCTGTCTTGTAGTTGTTGGAGAAGTGCTCTGTGTTGTAGGTGTGTTATAAATGTTCTGCGTTGTGAGTGTGGTAGAAACGTTCTGTCTTGTGGGTGTGGTAGAGACGCTTTGCAATGTAGTTGTTGTAGAAGTGTTCTGTGCTGTAGGTGTGTTAGAAATGTTCTGTGTTGTAAATGTGGTAGAAACGTTCTGTCTTGTAGTTGTTGGAGAAGTGCTCTGTGTTGTAGGTGTGTTAGAAATGTTCTGTGTTGTAAGTGTGGTAGAAACGTTCTGTCTTATAGTTGTTGGAGAAGTGCTCTGTGTTGTAGGTGTGCTAGAAATGTTCTGTGTTGTAAGTGTGGTAGAAGCGTTCTGTCTTGTAGTTGCTGGAGAAGTGCTCTGTGTTGTAGGTGTGTTAGAAATGTTCTGTGTTGTAAGTGTGGTAGAAACGTTCTGTCTTGTAGTTGTTGGAGAAGTGCTCTGTGTTGTAGGTGTGTTAGAAATGTTCTGCGTTGTGGGTGTGGTAGAGACGCTTTGCAATGTAGCTGCTGTAGAAGTGTTCTGTGCTGTAGGTGTGTTAGAAATGCTTTGTGTTGTAAGTGTGGTAGAAACGTTCTGTCTTGTAGGTGTAGTGGAAGTGCTCTGCGATGTAGGTAACCCTGCAACAGACGTTAACAAGGTAAGGTTAGGAAGGGAAAATTTGTCTCAATCATTTCACATAGAATAAGTCCAAATTGTTTTCTTTTAAATTGTGCTTTTAGACCATCTTTTCAAATTTTTTACCCATAGCCATTATTGTTTTTCATGAAATGAATATTGTCTACAATATTTTTTTAAGTCCTCAAAAGCCTGCAATATCTGTTATAACTTCAAAGAACTATTTTATTTCAAAAAGGAATATTTCTTGTTCCCACAATTTCTGGCCGCATTGAACTTGGATAGGATACACTGTAGAGTATGGGACCTATCTCAGCAACTGCCTGCTTTTACAAAATATGGAATGACGATAAATATAACAATCAAAAAGTCTTTTATGATTTAGTCTTCATCAGCTTATTTCATCCAAATGTATTCCACTGGTGCATGAAATATTTAGGAAGAGGATTTTTGCGGAGCTTGAAAAACTGGATGATTGCAATAAATTGAGGAGAACATTTGAGACAATCATGTGTGAAATGACAGCATGGAAGCCTTTGATTGTCTCACCTGTAGTGTAAATCGCCTGAAAACCAGCTCCTGGCACTATAACGTCAGAATGGAATTGAATCCACAAGCTGCTTCCTGTTGACGTCACTGCTGGTGGAAATGTCCCGCCACAGAACTTGCCCAAGGACGGCGATGCCACAGAATTTCCGTCTCTGATCTGTTGTTGGCGGAGGAAACTTTGTAGGTCACAAAATACCGATTATTTATTTTGTAATAAAATTATCACCTCGGCATTTTCTGCATCGCCACTAAGGAGGTCTAGATGACATAAGTATACTCAAAATCATGAGAAACGCAAATTGAAGCAATGGGCAAGGAGAAGTTCAGGGCTTCATGTACAATGATATCAACAAAAATGAGTTTGACATGAGGTTGCATGGTGTGTTGAGTGTTGCTCTTGCGCAAAAAACAAACCCCAAACCAAACCCAAACAAGACAAACAAAAGAAAAACGTGTCCGTCCTTTCGCGCGAAGTCGAACAAAGGTTTTCGCTCTCGCAACGTCAACAAAAGCAAGAAGACTAGAACTTTCTTTGTGAGGAGAGAACACCACGCACTAGCAATAAAAACCGATGCTCGTACGCTCCCAGACAGATCAGTTGTCAGCAGCAGCAGCAGCAGAAGAAGAATACCAAGACTGAACGCTTCATATCGAGAAAGAGCCATCGGACGACTGCAGGCTCGAAACTGCTCAAGAGCATCGGCGGCAGAGAGTGCAGTGGCCCAGCAACACCTAGACAGGTCATGGCGGCGATGGCGAGACATCGTCTTCTCCGATGAAAGCAGCTTTTGCATCAGCCACGCCCATGGGTGCATCAGAGTATGGAGGAGGCGGAACCAGAACTACGTGAACAACAACATTCTGCAGCACGACTGTTGGGGAGGCCCCAGCATCATGATTTGGGTGGTCCCCGTCATCTTGCAGAATATCTGAGCTGGACAAGAAACGGTGTGACAGGAAAAGGGTTTGTTGGCCAGGTGCTGAAGGCCCACGTCATGCCACACTTCCAGCAGCACGGCAACCTCACGTTTCAGCATGACGATGTCCGCCAACACGCAGCATGGCTCACTGTCACGAGCCGCGTGACAACTGGAGGCGAATTTTGATTAGATCGGTCTCCCATACAGGTCAATGGACAGGTAGCCGAACTGCACAGGGAGGGGGGAGGGGTGAGCTCGCTTACGCATTAGGAAATTGAGAGAGGAGGTAAGGAACAAAGTTTAGTTGTGAACTCAGAACTGAAGAGAAAAGTCGTAAGGAACTGACTGATGTGGTGGAACGTACTCACAGTGTGTTTGATGTTACCTGCTCCTTCAATCGCAGAACTGAAGGTATCGTGTATCAGCAGGATACATATATATATTTTGTGTGTGTTAAGTTACTGAGTAAAATTCTGGTATATGCACTCTAGAAACATGATAATTTGTATTTTTTAATGATGTTATACTATATACGATAAAAATGTCATGATAGTTTTGTAAGGTAATCTCGCTTATTTGAATTTAACTATTCGTTGGGGAGAAGTGATCGTATAGCGAACTTGGTTGTTAGGGATGTAATTGAGTGGGCGTCATGTTTGTCGAATTGAAAACCGTAACTGGAAAGCAATGTGTAAGGACAGATTTAACATGTAAGTACGGGATGGCATCCCACTAGGAAAAGGACTCATGATGATTACGATGGAGGTGTAGCTCGAAGCGAGGTACTAAGTAAGGAAAACTTAGGAGTTCCAGGTAGGGGTAAGGAGATCCCTGTAGAGCGACAGGACTCGTCCGCCCCAGAGCTGACCCCTGTAGATTGGAGCTTGGAAAGTGGAAAGCAGACTAACAGAGGCGACCTCGTGGCAAGACCAGCGGGAGCATGGAGTGCACCCGAGTCTAACTGTGAAACCAGTCCGACCTTGTCGCACGTGGCCGAGACCTAGGCAGTGGGACAACTGTGCTGTGGTCCCGCCTTATCGCCGAAGGTGATACAGATTGAGGCGTACTGTCTACATTCTTAAACACTAGGGCAAGCCGGGTAGGCGAGAACTTTGTGTATTTCGTTCGGACAGCGGAGCATATGGAGTATACGTCACGGAGACGAGATAACGAGAAGAGAGATTTGACTGATTCGAACTTGAATAAGTGTAACATTGGAACTGGTAGTTTGTGAGAACTGTGTATTTCGTGGAGACGACGGTGTATGTCAAGTGTACGTTATGGAGACGCAAGGTCGAGAGGAGGAAAAGTTGACTACTCGAACTTGTATAACTGATAGTGTCAGAACTTTTAACTTGAGATTTTCGGCGCGTAGCTCATGAGAAAAGGACTTGAAAAGGAAATTTTTATGTAGATAAACCTGAAGGACTTTGTTTATTGCAGTAGAGCACAGCCGTACCAAATTGTTTTTTGTGATGGGAAATTGGATTTTTCTTGGTGGTGATTTTGAACTATATATGCTTAAATTAGAACATAACTCGCAGAAACCCACAGTCGCACCTTGAGGATACATAGGAAGGAGAAGCTGGTGTTAAGTGGCAGTACATCAAAGTGGACATTTAGCATTTGAACTAAAGTACAAATCTTCGCTAGCATTGTTGAGGGATTTGTGATCCGTCCTTTGGCTGGTTACGTGATCGGCGTATTTCTCTGTTCTGCTGGTCTGGATACCAGGATGTGGAAATTGTGGTAGTGGAGAGCAGGGAGAATTAGAGTTCGACGTTTGAGTTTTGATTTGAAGTAGGATGTGTGAATTTTGTGATTGTTCTTGAGGTAACTGTGTGAAATCATGAGTAACTAGTGTGAGCCATGGGAATTTTGGCAAGAGCCATAATAGCATAGTTTTCATATTTCTCGTTAGGAACTAGTGAGGCATAGGCAGAGGTCACTCAGTTCGCCTTACTGTGGTCGGTGTGGGGGCCAGTCGCCGGGCAGACCGAGGTTTCGCTTACATTTCCGTGCTCAGCGGTCCGCGGGTAGCGATGGCTATCTGAGCTGATTTATGGCTGGGCACCTGCACCGCGCGACATCAGAGAGGAGAGGGCCCGCTACCCGGACAGTTTTATGACCCGGCGAGGGTGGCGAATGTCCAGGGACGGCCGAACGGTCTGACCACCTGCCGATAACGCGTCTGCCGCTGGTTGGTCATCTAGGCCGGTATAAGGTAGAGGTTTCCCAACCCCTGCGTCTTGCTCTGGAACTCGGCTAGTGCCGCGTCGTGGGGGCTTGTCTCTTCCTGTACCAAGTCTCCGGCTGTAAGTGCCGACTGGTCGAGGAGTGGACCCTGTTCTGTGTGAGCAGTAGAGGAGCGAGCGAGAGGAGAGCAGAGTCCGTGTGGCGCCAGGTCCTGTGAGTCTTCGGCCGAGGAATCTCTGTCTCCGCATCCCAACGACAGCGCACCATTATTCAGTTGAGTGTCTGAGAGCTGGTTGTGCTGGAGGCCCGTTAGACGTAGTGTACCGTAACCTGCAGCTGCCTCGTAGTGTAGGCATAGTTACGTGTGACCTTGGTATCTGTTGTGTGTGACTTGATGCATGTGTTGCCCAAGTTAAAGGAAAACAGTACTATAAACAAGTAGTCAGTGGTAGGTCGTTAAATCCTAGAAATAGGACTTGTAACCACAACGTAGGTGATTGAACCAGAGCGATAGGTTGTTGATAGTTCATTTGTGTCTTGCTGGATTACAAGGCACGTCGTTTGTATTGCCTTAGGGGGTCATCCCTGCAATCCAGTTGAACAGAACGGTTATTTTACTTGTATATGATTGTGGAGCATACTTACTTATTTGCATCATAATAAATATAACTTTGTTATTGTTCACGCCAGGTGTTGTCTTTCGTTGTGTAGTAGTCAGGGAAAAGCTAGTGGGTGGGGGCTGAGCCATTAGACCAGCAGTAGTTGGTTGTTTATTATTTGTTTTGTCCTGGTGTGACGTGTTCCCACTAGGGAAAGTGTGGCTGGTCGAGTGTGCGTGTCTCGCGTGAGTGACTCGACGCGCGGTCAGTGCCCCGGAGCTAGGTGACGGACGATTGTTCCTGTGGCTGTGTGCGCCGGACAGCCGGCGAGTGAGGTCAGAGCGCGTGCCACGAAAGTTTGCACCCCTCCCCCTCCTTCACATTAGGGGTTAGGTCCCAGCACTCCCTCCATCCCTTAGCTCACCACAGTGTGAACTAGCTGAGAGTGAATTTTTCTGGTTGGTTGAACTTGAGGTGAAACGGTCAAGGTACTAAGTTATGTCCAGTGCTCCTGGGTGATAATAAATAGTGGTGGGTCCTATTTATGTTACCCAGTGTTGAGTTTTGTCTGAGTGACAGGAGATTTAAAGAACACAAGCACGTGCTCCCACTAGGTCGTCTGACATGGACGGGGGTGGGGGTCGTGACACTCACCACGCCTTTCCTGCATCAGAACAACATTGAGATGATGCCCTGGCCGTCCATGAGCCCAGACCTCAAACCAATGGAGCACCTATGGGACCATCTGAAGAGAGAGAGAGCGAGAGAGAGAGAGAGAGAGAGCTGATCGCAGTCCAGTCGAGGTCGAGAACAGCTCCCCTTGGACAACGAATTCGAACATCTGGGACATTCTGAACGGTTTCTCAGCAAGGCAGATGAACACACACTGTGCAGACACTCACTGTACCGAATATCCCCCAAAACTGATCGTTTCAAACCTGTTGGATTGAAAGGGAAAAAGTCAAATAAAATTGTCAACTCTCTCAGTTGCCGTTTCTTTCGATTTTGGTATATAACATTCTGTGCATTCCATTCAATCATTTATTCACTACAGATGCAACTTAAAGTCGAAAAAGCAGCACTTGGACGTTAGATACAAAAAAGATATCTTGCACAAAAAAAATATGGCATTGTAGGTTGACCTAAGATTGAGAATTATTCATAAACGCTTGCGGGAGCACGTTTTCTTTTCTTTTTATTTATTAATTTTTTTTACAAACGTCGAAATATGAGAGAGGGATCTGGGATCTGAGAGAGTTTCAGTGAGTGGGTGGGTACTAAATGACTGATCACGAAGTTAGGGAAAACAAGTGTGGGGGATCCAATAATAAGGGAAATAGGTAGACGATAGAGACAGAAACTGTGATAAATGGAAACTAGCGATCACAGAGAGTGTTAGAGGTGAGAAGAGATGACCGTGAAGAGGTATCGAGAGAAAAAACAAAACACAAAATATATAAAAAAAATAAATTTTCAAACCTGAACAAAATCATACGGGCAGACCTCCGATCCATACTCCAGTTGAAATACTAGAAATGTCAAGGTTATGCGATAGCCCTCTGCTACGTTGATGATGTAAATACAATCTTGATTATTCGGGTACTGGCTGGGGTAAGATGGAGATGACATAGAACCAGATGCTGTCGAATATATTCCACCGCAGCCTGAGAAAATACTGGGTGTGGGTGTGGGTGTGGTAGAGGCGCTTTGCGATGTAGTTGTTGTAGAAGTGGTCTGTGTTGTAGGTGTGTCCGAAATGTCAGAAATGCTCTGTGTTGTAGGCGTGTCAGAAATGTCAGAAGTGCTCTGTGTTGTAGGCGTGTCAGAAATGTCAGAAGTGCTCTGTGTTGTAGGTAACCCTGCAACAGACGCTAAAAAGGTAAATGGTAGGAAGGAAAATATTTCTCAATTCACGTGGAATAATTCCAAAATGATTTTTTTAAACAATTGTGCTACGAGACCATCTTTTCAAAGTTTTTACTCATAGCCATTATTTTTTTTTCATGAAATGAAGATTGCCTGCAATAATGTATGATTTTTAAGTCCTCAAATGCCTGCCATATCTTTTAAAACTTACACGAGCGTTTCTATTTGTTAAAAGAACATTTATGGTTCCCACAATTTCTGTCCGCACTGTACTTGGATAGGATACACAGTAGAGTATGGGACCTATGTCAGCGACTGCCTGCTTTTAAACACTATGTAAGGGCAATGAATAAGTATAACAATCAAAATATCTTTATGATATTGTCTTCATTAGTTTAGTTCATTAAAACGTATTCCATTTGTGCATGAAATATTTAGGAAGAGGATTTTTGCGGATCTTGTAAGACTGGATGATTGCAAACAGATAAGACAACCATGTGTGCAATGAAAGTATGGAAGCCTTCAATCGTCTCACCTGTAGTGTAAATCGCCTGAAAACCATCTCCTGACACTGAACCGTCAGATTGGAATTTGACCCACAAGCTGCTTCCTGTTGACGTCACTGGTTGTGGAATTGTCCCGCCACAGAACGTGCCCAAGGACAACGATGCCTCAGAGCTTCCGTCTCTGATCTGTTGTAGGCGGAGGAAACTTTGTAGGTCACAAAATACCGATTATTTATTTTGTAATAAAATTATCACCTCGGCATTTTCTGGATCGGTACTAAGGAAGTGTAGATGACATAAGTATACTCAAAACCAAAAGAAATGCAAACTGACGCACGGGCAAGGAGTAGTCAAATTTCATGCATTCGGGTACAATGATATCAACAAAAACTAGTTTGGCATGAGTTGGCTTGGTCTGTTGACTGTAGCCCTTGATAAGGACATGTCTGATGAAAAAAAACCGCGTCTTTTCTGGAGCGCGGAAGTCGGACAGTGGTTTTCGCTCTTTGAACGTGAACAAAAGCAGCAAGACTAGAACTTTCTTTGCGAACAGAGGGCAGCACCAGCTAGCAGGAGAATGCCCAGAGTGAACGCTACAGATCGGGAAAGAGCCATCGGACGACTGCAGGCTGGAAACCGCCCAAGAGTCGTCCCACATGCACTGGGTGTGGCCGTTTCCGCAATCTGTCGTGTGTGGTTCGCTATCAAGCCACTGGCAGCACTCGGGATGGAGTCAGAAGTGGACAACCTCGTGTCACGACTGCACGAAAGGACAGGTAGATATACGGCGACCACCTACGCCAACCGTTACTCCCTGCCGCAGAGACGGCCCGAGCCACTGTCGGGGGCCACCGAGCTGCCATTAGGCAGCTGACTACGCGTCGCCGGTTGTCTGAGCGACAGTTGTACGGATGTCAACGGTGACGCCACGACATTCGCACCAGAAATTGCAGTGACAGCACCACCTGAACTGGACATGGCGACAGTGGCGAGACGTCCTCTTCTCCGATGAAAGCCGTTTTTCATCAGCGACGATGACAGCCGCATCAGAGTGTGGAAGAGGCGGAACGAGAGGTACGCCCGTTGGGGGGGGGGGCAGCATCATGATTTGGGGTGGAGTTGGACTCAAGCAATTCGTGGACCCTGTCGTCTTTCAGAACATCGGCCCTGTACGAGGAAACGGCGTGACAGCACAAGGCTATATTGACCAGGTGCTGAAGGCCCACCTCGTGCCATAATTCCAGCAGCACCGCGACCTGACCTTTCAGCATGACCACGCCCGCCCACACACGGCAAAGCTCGCAACGGCCTTCCTGCAGAGAACAACGTTGCGGTGATCCCTTAGCCCTCCATGAGCCCAGACCTCAAACCAATGGAGCGCCTATGGGACCATCTGCAGAGGGAGCTCAACACTGTCCAGCCAAAGTTCAGAACAGCTCCCCACCTGCTACCAATTTTTGGACTATGACGTTTGGGACATTCTGAACGCTCAATCAGCAAAGCAGATGAACATTCATTGCGCAAACCCTCACTGTACCAAATTTCTCGAAAATTGATAGACTCCAACCTGTTTGAGTTAAAGGAAAAAAGTCGTATAAAATCGTCAACTCCGTCAGTTTGCGTTTCTTTTGGTTTTCGGTATAAAATTCTGTGCATCACTACAGATGCACCTTATAGTAGAAAATCAGAACAAACATACAAAAGAGATATCATGTAAAAAAAACAATTATGGAATTGTAGATTGACCTAAGTTTGAGAATTATTGAAAGATAACTCCAACAAAGGTACTGGCAGCGCTCAAACATAGCCGGATGCAGACGTATGTGCCCAAGGGAGCTTACCGTACCCAAACAATTAGCAAAGAGAGGGCCGAAAGAGAGGAACTTGGCAGATCCCCCAAAAGATCTGCCATCCCTTTCTTTATAACGACGATAGTCTTCACACAGCTAAACCTCGGTGCACAACATGTGCATACAGAGAATCCATGTTAATGTAGTCAGCCCACTCACTAAGCGTGTGTCGACAACTAGGATTCAAAGCACTCGGTCCTCATTTGTTCTTTATTAATTATAATTTGCACCTTGAGGATTTCATGTATTTGTCCTATGTTGTGTTCGTCTTTGAATCCTAGTTGTCAACACACGCTTAGTGAGCGGGCTGACTTCATTAACATGGATTCTCTGTATGCACACTTTGTGCACCGAGGGCCAGCTGTGTGAAGACTAGCGCCGTTATAAACAAAGGGAAATCTTTTTGAGGATCTGCCATGTTTCTTTCTTTCGGCCTTCTCTTTGCTACGTGTTTGGGTACGGTAAGCTCCCTTGGGCAAATACGTCTGCATACGGCTATGTTTGAGCGCTGCCAGTACCTTTGTTGGAGTTATCTTTCGATAATTTAAGCGCTCGGTCCTCATTTGTTCTTTATTAATTTGAGAATTATTCACAAACACTTGCTCGCGCACGTTTCTTATCTACGTGAGAGATCTGAGATAGGGATCTGAGTGAGGTTCAGTGAGTGGGTGGACAGGTAGATGGGTGGGTGGGTACTAAACGAATGATCACGAAATTGATGAACCCGAATGTGGGCGATACGATAATAAGGGAAATGGGTAGAAAATTAAGACAGAAACTGTGATAAATAGAAACTAGCGATAAGAGGGAGTGTTAGAGGTGAGAAGAGATGACAGTGAAAAGGGATTGAGAGAAAAAACAAAACACAAAAATATGAAAAATAATTTTCAAACCTGAACAAAATCATATGGGCAGTAAGCCGACCAATACTCGAGTTGAAATACTAGAAATGTCAAGGTTATATGATAGCCCTCTAGTGCGTTGATGATGTAAATACAATTTTGATTGACAGGGTACAGGCTGGGGTAAGATGGAGATGATATAGAGCCAGACGCCGTCCAATATACTCCACCGCAACCTAGGAAAATATTAAAAAAAACGAGCTGCTTTCAAATGTTACATTGCGTAAATACGGCTAGGAAAATACTAACGAATGAGTTTGTTTCAAATGTTAGACAAATATGACTGTAAGAAATTAGGTACTTTCAAATGATACATTGCGAAAATTGAAGGGTTCGAGAAAGAAGTAAAATTACTCTTCTTGGAATGTTCAGATTTCATTTCTCATTTGCATCCGATCAGTTATTGCAATGCAGAAATACTAATTTTTTTCATGCGATTGTAAAACTGGTTGATTGCAGGACATTGAGGAGAACAATTATTGAGACAACCATGTGTGAATATAAAAATACAGAAAATTTGAAGTGTCTAACTTGTAGGGTAACTTGTAGGGTAACTTGTAGTATAACTAGTAGTGTAACTTGTGGTGTAAGCTGCCTCAAAACCAGCTCCAGACACCGAAAAGTCGGAATGGAATTTGATCCACAAGCTGTTTCCTGTTGAGATCACTTGTTGTGGAACTGTTGTGTCACAGAAGATACCCAAGGACGGCGATGTCTCGGAACTTCCGTCTCTGATCTGTGGTTGAAGGGGGGAACTTGTAGCCAACCGATCATTCAATTTATAATAAGATTCTTAGCTCGGCATTTTCTGCATAAGCAGCAAGGATGTGTAGATGACATAAGTATAATATTCTTTGCTTTGCATCATTTTTGTATTCCTACAGCTATCAAAACGAAACCGCAAAAGTATGAAAAAATAATTTTCAAACCTGAAGAAAATCATACGGGCAGCCACCCCATCCAGCCTCGAGTTGAAATGCAAGAAATGTCAAAGTTATACGATTTCCCCATATTGGGCTGATGATGTAAATACAATCTTGATTGATAGGGTACTGGCTGGGGTAAGATGGAGATGATATAGAGCCAGATGCCGTCCAATATAGTCCACCGCAACCTGGGAAAATATTATACAGTGAATTACTTTAAAATATTAAATTGCTGAAGTTATGATTAGGAAACTACTAAGGGATAAGTTGATTTCAAATGTTACACCGACAAATACGATTGTAAGGAAACATTGCCGTTCAAATGAGATCATTTGAAATGATACATTGTCTGAGAAAGAAGTAAAATTATCCTTCGAATTTTCAGATTGCGTTTCCCGGTTGCATTTAACCAGTTATTGCAATGAAGCATTTTTGTAGGTTAATATTTTTGTAAACTTAACTGTGTGCTTCCACCAAGGGCGCTTACACTTTCTTTTACTGCAAACGTTCTTTTACCGTATAGTCGTGGGGACGAAAAGCAACTTTGTAATTCTAATAGACGGGCTGCATGTTCTGACAACTTTTTTAAAGTTGCCTTCATGAATTAGCCGTACAGTGCTGTTACGCGAGGGCGAGAAAGAGCAAAGGGTAATGTTAAACCTTTTATTTCAAAAATCAACAACAAGGGCAAGGAAGGAGATTAACCCAATCGCGACGTGTGCGGACAATGATCCGCACAGCATAAGGTCGCGCTTACTAGCGAATGCGGAAAAAAATTCGCACAACTTTGAAAATTTATTTACGGGGAATCCCTAATCGTCTAAGGTAAAGAACTCCTACATTAGAAAGCTGAATCATTTATTCACGAGTTGCTTCCCTTATACTGTACTTAAATTGAAAAAGAGACTAGTTTTCGGTAAATAATTCAAAGCGAGTGTCCACGTGTGGTCTGTCACTTGATAAATGCTAGATTTACTCTTCAAATTACACGCTAAAGACAAAAATGACATTGTTTTGCAAATTTAATGTGATAAATTGGATGAAGACAAGAGTATTTGTGCCTGAAAGACCCAAGAAAGTGATTACGAAGAGAAAAACATGCCCGCACATGTAAGCAATGTCGCGCAATGTCGCACAATGTCGGGTATAAGTAATGGCGAGGACTTTTTGATTTCTTCACATTCAGTTGTGTTTCCATCAAAGGATTTTGCAAATTATGGAACAAGGTCCAAGAAACACGGTAAGAAATGAGTTTTCTTTATTTATTGTAGTTAGATACCATGTTTACATAATTTTTGTATTGTTTTGGGGGATTTTTTAATGAATTTTTGAAAATAGGCTAAAAATGCCGCGTCCACGGGGATGCTGGAGGGTAGGATTCTACATCACGATTGAGTTTTAAAAAAAATCAGCTATTCTCGTATGCCCAATAGAGAAAAAGGCTTTTAGCCTGGAAGTAAAATACAGGAACAAAGTACAATACAATAGATAAATCCGATTCCTAATACTTGTACTAATATAGTAAAATAATATCGATTT
>SMGT01010276.1:44966-59188 GCA_004794575.1 Lanistes nyassanus
GAATTGTACAAAAAAGGTGGAGACATGCTTTTCACCACGCAGCCATAGGCCTGGTATGGTATTTCAACAAGTATGTAAATGACAGTAGACTTACATAACTATTATAATTTATAATTTATATAACTGTTCTAGGGTCTTTTATGAACTTATGTTTATTAGTTTATATTAATAAATCGAAATGTTTGTCCAAATTTGTGTTCAGTATGTCATACTTATCCCGACTCTGCTAAATTCCTATTTAGCAAACCCTAACCGTTCCTCTAGCATAAGGAAACAGTTACCCATCCCTGGGAAGGCCTCCTATGTGCAGGTAGACGCACGTCTTCTTTCTCTCACCACGTCTTCGCCAGCGAGAGCAGAGCGGTAAGTGGGGTGGGCCCCCCCATGAGTCGGGGTAAGTATGACCTACTGAGTACATATTTGGGGCAAACTTAGCGTTTCAGTGTCGCCATACTGTGCCCCGACTCAAAGCGCACAAAAGGACGCGGGTAATAAATACAAACAAAAAAGGGCTAGCGGGATTTGGGAGGATTGAGCAGACCATTTCCGTGTCCACACCGAATGTGTCCTCAGCCAGCATCGTGGGCTGTAATGCTGCCAGGGTGACGGCCCACGCTCTCATATCCTGTGTATGGACGACTTCAGTTTGCCACCCCCTGCGCCTGAACATAAGCCCGCCGGATGCCTGAATTCTTGCGATTCCTGTCAGGCTGCAGTGAGAGGAAAACTCGTCTTAGGCGAGAACTGAGAAAGCTACGGGTGGGACTTCTGTGCCCCCACACCACAGGAACTGGACAGTTAAGGCAGTCTGGAGCGAGCGCAGAGGTCAGGCGATGGGTCAATGGGTCTCTGGCTCTTGAAGTCAGGAAGAAAGGCGTGGGATACGGACCCACTGGACATCCCCGTCCAGTCCTGACAAGGCGTGTACCTCACAGACACGGCAACCTCATGCCACGAGGACCAGGAAAGCCATGGTGGAGCACGCAGCACTGCAACCCCCCCCCCCAAAAAAAAAAAGTCTCAGACTGCAGTGGGGCACTCTAGCCTCAGTCAGAGCCACACTTCTGATGACGTCTGAGACAAGGGCATGCGGACCCCGAGGGAATGAGCCAAATGACTGCAGGTTGGTGAGAATGGCCGCTTGCTGGACCCGCACTGTGGACACGGACAGTTTGTAATGGATCAGTTGAACCAGGCCATCCACATGGGCTGAAGAACTGAGTGACTCGGCATCAACTCTGTCTGATGCACTATGTGTGGGCGACTCAGAAGATCTGCCAATACACTGGCCGAGCCGGCGACTTGTGACAGAAAAACAGAAGCCGTGGGCATGGGACCAGACCCACAACTCTTCGCTTGACTAGACTAGACTAGGTGCTCCTTGATTGTTGAAGTAGGCCACCACAGTGGAGTTGTCCAAGCGGACCTCCACGTGATCAGTGGCCACAGGTGCTGGAAATGCTCCAAAGCCAGAAGAAATGTAATCATGTCAAACCAGATTTATGTCCATAATGGTTTCACTCGCCTCCCACGTGTCATGGGCGACAGGATAGAGGAAGTGGGCGGTCCCCCCAGTCGGGGAAGGGTGCGTAGATACTTTCGCTTATAGTAGGAGAGGGATACAGTGAGAGCCAAGATTGTTCAGTCCAAGGGTGGAATATGAGAGAGAGAGAGAGCGGTGTGGGCACCAGAACATCCCATTGCAAAGAGGACTGTCACCAGCATGTTGTAAAGTCTGATGGAACGCAGGAACGCCGCCTACTGGGGGAACCAGCTCTAGCAACGCGTTCATTGTTCCCGCGAGCTCAACCGTCTGTCTGGCTCGATCCGACCAGCAATCAGGTGGGCAATCAACTGCTGGAGCCCGTCTATCCTCTGGGTGTCAGGGCGACCATGCCCAGGACAGCATCTACCACCAGAATGACCCAGTAGCCCAGATATGCCCAGAACCGCAACCCGTGCTCGCGCACTCGGGCGCAAATCTCTTGGAGACAGCAAGAAGCCGAATGACAGTACCTGGAACTGGTAGTCTTGAGCTTCCAGAAGAAGCAGAGCCACTTCCGGTGCGACGGGTGGAGGAGTATATAAAAGTACCCACCTGTCAAATCGATGGATGGGACAAAATTGCCTGGAATGACTCCAAAATCTCCGTCCGGAAGGGAACCCACTGCAGGAAGCTTATCAAGGGTGATAAGTCAAGGACTAGCCAGAAGCCGCCCATCGACTTAGGCCCTGGGAACAGTCGGAACCAGAAGTTGGAGAACTTCCACCACCTGAGCGTCCGCCGGTGGCCAGAAGTATGGGGGTTCTCGTACCAGTGGGGCGGAATGTTCGTCCCCAAGCAGACTGAACACAAGCCAGATCACACTCCTCACACTCTCTGTGGGCGGAAAAAGTCCAGGCCTTTGTCGTGTGAGAGATGCCCCTTTGCCTGTGTTGGGGAGGGTTGGGGAGATGCCAAGGCGGAACCATTTCACGGGGTGCTGCTGTCAGGCTGTTGCGTCCTGCCACGTATGACTGAAGGAGCAGCGTAGCGCCCTTCATGACCTTTGAACTTAGCAGCCATCTTTGCCTGCTTCTTGGCGGGAGGCGGCAGAGGTGGGGCAGCAATGGACCACCTGAGAGATGCTCAGGCAGGACGCTTTGACCTAGGGGTCAGAATCACCATGTCTTCCGGAGCGACCGGAAGCAGCCTGTTAAGCACCGCCAAGCCTAGCAGTTCAGCGAGGCTCACACTCATGTAAGGCACTCACTGGAAATGCCCCACCGGTGCGGCCGTAGGGCAGGGCGGAAGTGAACTGAGAGGTGGAGGCTCATGCGCTGGAGACTTCGAACTTCTAAACTCCTTCCAAGCCTCACGCACAGCCTCGTCCACCAAAGGTGATTCCACCAATTGGAGAAGGCTTGTGATTGAAGTACCCGAAGCAGTGTGAACCCCTGGGATCGGACTTCCTTGCCTGCAATGTGGACACACTGTGGATCAGGGTCCACGAGGGACTTATACAGGTTGGCGAGTAATGCCTGCACTAACGCGCGGCGCTTGTCAGTGATGGAGGCAGCATCCTCATCTAACCACGCCACCCCCCCATCGTTCTAGTACCCGTAGGTAGATAGAGGGGGAACCGCAAACCCCTCCCACTCAGAAGTACGAGCAAAGGCGGAGACACCCGACCCCAGCGCCAAAGAGGCGGGGGGGGGGAGTGGGAAATGGACAAGTGCCCTCCGCTGATCCACGCACCAACATCTGAAGACGACAGCCATGTCTGACTTTAGCAGCCCGGGACTTTGACTTCGGCCCGTGAAGAGAAGACGAAAAGAAGATCAAGAGGTAGAATAGAGCCTGCCGCGGTTCTCTGTGGCCCCAGCCCGCAAGTGCACTTCACTCGTTGACCACTGGTCCTTGTCTTTCAGCATGGACAAAGGCACAAGTACACAACACAGCGGCGTTATTTTTCACTAAAAAACAGAAAGAAAGAGTACCGGAAACACTCTCTAGTCAAAACAAGAAAAAACGTGCAGAACGTGGAAGCTCAGGCGTGACGAAACCGCCAATCACGTGATCAACTGAAAGACGAAGTCTATAAAGCAGACAGACAGCCGAGAGCTAAGATATCAACAGATGCACGACCGTGGACGGCTGGTAGAAAAAACACAGCAACGTAGCGTGGACACGTCTCGTCAGGTAAAAGTTCGCTGGGCACAGACGTGGTGAGACACAGAGCATGAGCGTAGTCAGAATACGACAGGGGGCAGTGCGAGCACTCATAGGAGGCCTTACTAGGGTTGGGTAATTGTTTCTTTTTTTGTTTGGACGTGCGGTTAGGGTTCTCTGGATGGGAATTTAGCATTTGAGTCAGGGTACAGGGTCAGGGTACAGTCTGACGACGTTGACTACCAGATCCACTGGTGTGTACGATATTTAGTAAGAAGGTTTATGGGGAGCTTGTAAAACTGGATGATTGCAAGAAATTGGCGAGAACAGTTGAGACAACCACGTGTGAAATCAAAGTATGGAAGGAAGACTTGAATTGTCTCACCTGTACTGTAAATCGCCTCAAAGCCAGCTCCTGACACTGCACCGTCAGAATGGAATTTGATCCACAAGCTGTTTCCTGTTGACGTCACTCGTTTTAGAACTGTCGTGTTACAGAACGTGCCCAAGGACGGCGATGCCTCAGAACTTCCGTCTCTGATCTGGCGTTGGCGGAATACATTTTTTGTAATAAGATTCTAAGCTCTGCATTGTCTGCACGAGCACTGAGGATGTGTAGATAGCGTAAGTTTAATATTCTTTGCATTGCATCTTGTATATTCATTACAGATACACTTCATAGTCGTGCATCACCATTTAGGCTCCAGGTACAAAACAGATCAAAAATATTGATTAACCTAACAGCGTGGAAGTCTTCACAAGCGATTGTCTGTCTTGAATAAGTTAGAGGTGAGTGAGAGAGTGACGTAAGTGTGTGACGAGTGAGTGATCTGAGAGAGTAAGTGACTAGAGTGAGTGATGTGAGTGAGTGCGTAGATTAATTAAATTGAGCGAGCGAGTGAGTGAGAAAGTAATCGAGTGGGCGGGTGAATGGGTAGCTGAGTTTGGGTGGCTAAGTGGTGGATGGCTGGATCAGTGAATTTCTGGGAGGGTGGTTGTGTTGGTGTCTGGTGGTGATATAGGGCAGAGAAGCAGATGATGAAAATGAGTGAGGATCCGAGAAAAAGAGAAAGACATAGATCAAATAAAGGAAAAAAGGGGAAGAAGAAATTGCGAGCATAGGGAGGATTAGAGGTGAGATGGGGGGGGGGAACTGGAGAGAGGGAGCGAAAGGACAACAGAACAAAAAATATGAGAAACAATATTCAAACCTGAAGAAAATCATACGGGCAGCCACCCCATCCAGCCTGGAGTTGAAATGCAAGAAATGTCAAGGTTATGGGAGAGCCATCTATTGCGTTGATAATGTAAATACAATCTTGATTCATAGGGTACTGGCTGGGGTAAGATGGAGACGATATAGAGCCGGATGCCGTCCAATATACTCCACCGCAACCTTGAAAAATATTGTCCAATGAGTTTGTTTGAAGCGCTACATGGCCGACAATAAGGGTGGGAAATTACTAACGATTGAGTTGGTTTCAAATGTTACACAGACAAATAAAGGATTGAGAAAGAACTAAAATTATCTTAAGTGCTTTCAGATTGGGTTTGCAGTGATTGCATTGTAGATAAACAGTGTGCTTTCACCAAGAACGCTTACACATTTTTACACTGCAAACGGCATGCATTTTCCAGGAACTTCTTTCGTCGTATAGTCATGGACACGATTAGCAACTTAATAATCCAAATGGACGAGTGGCGTGTCCCGACAGTTTTTAAATGAAATTAATGCAATAATGACTGTAAATAACTTTAATAAACTCTTTTATGATATTGTTTTTATTAGTTTTTTTCATTAATAGGTCT
Organism: Lanistes nyassanus; assembly: GCA_004794575.1. NCBI lineage: Eukaryota > Metazoa > Mollusca > Gastropoda > Architaenioglossa > Ampullariidae > Lanistes > Lanistes nyassanus. Next base: position 50,428 of record SMGT01010276.1, read on the forward strand.
TGTACTGGTGTGTGTAATATTTAGGAAGACTTCTGAGGCGCTTTTAATTTGAATGATTGCAAGAAATTGACGAGAACAGTCGCGACAACAACGTGTGAAGTCAAACTATGGAAGATTTGAATTTTCTCACCTGTAGTGCCATTAGCCTCAAAGCCAGCTCCGGACGCTGAAAAATAAGAATGGAATTTGATACCGAGCCTGTTTCCTGTTGACTTCGTTTATTATTTTCTAAAGATGCACTTTGTAGTCGAAACATTACGATTTAAAAGTTGAAAAATTATGGCATTGTTAAGTGATTTCAGCGAATGGGTGTAAGCTAATACTGAAATGTGTTCTCTGGTGTGTGGAAATAGGATGGAGTTTGATCCACAAGCTGTTTGCTTTTGAAGATACTCGTTTTATATTTACTCAAGATGAACTTTATAGTCAAAGCATTACGATTTAAACGTTAGTACAAAACAGATATCTTGGGCATTGTAAAACTAACCTATTCGTTTGGAAATCTTCACAAACGCTTGCGCGCACGTGTCTTTTGCTTTTATGTGAACTATTTAGGAAGAAGATTTTCATGAGCTTGACAATGACAGTTGAGACAACCATGTATGAAATGAAAGTAGGGAAGGCTTCAACTGTCTCACCTGTAGTGTAACTAGCCCCAACGCCAGCTCCGGACACTGAAAAGTCAGAATGGAGTTTGGTCCACAACCTGTTTGCTTTTGACGACACTCGTTTTTTATTTACTTAAGATGCATTTTATAATTGTAGCATTACGATTTAAACGTTAGTACAAAACAGAAATCTTTAAGAAAATTATGGGATTGCAAACTGCGTGCACGCGTCTTGCATAAGTGAGAGTCCGGGTGAGTAAGCGGTTTTAATGAGTTATTTGAATGATTTGAGTGAATGAGTGTAAGCCAATACTTTGGTGAGCTAAAGCCTGCGCTCCAGCGAAGGTCGTTGATAGTTTATAGGTTTTTTTTAACACTGAAAACAGTACCTGAAAACTTACCACGGTCTTCTTTAATCCTATAGTCATGGACACGATAAACAGCTTAAAAATCCCAATTGATTTGTTTTATGTTCCCCAAGAGTGCCATGACCCCCCCCCCCACACACACACACACCAGCAGAGCAAAAAAAAAACCCCACCTCCTAACAACAACAACAACAAAATAGAGGAACAAAAAGATTGAAGACAGTATTTGGGAGGTAGGGTCTTTTATATAAAATGGAATTGCAACACGAAGTCGGTGTCCTTGCACAGCACAATCGACCAGTCTTGCTGCAGCTCAGGTGTTTACTGATTTTCTTGCCCCACCCCACCCCACCCTTCAAGAGAACCATGAAGTAGGCGCGATAGGAGGCTGTTTATAAACAGCGATAATCCCGTTAGGGTAAAGGCTTTTAGCTTGACAGTAAAATACAAGTGTAAAGTACAATACACTAGATAAATCAAAGGTCTAATTTTTATACTGACAGAGTGAAAATAACATAATATTGATTTTACAGCGAACTGTATATAAAAGGCAAGACAGGAATTTCATGTGCATTGGTAGTACTAACATGCTGTTTCAAGAGGTATGTAATAATCATTATAAATAACTTTTCTAATGTGTTTTGCTATCTATTGTATTAATTAGCTTATTTCATTAATACTTTACTGGTGTGTGAAATATTTAGAAAGATGATTTTGCTGCACTTGTACATCTGGATGATTGCAAGAAATTGACGAAAACAGTTTAGACAAGCATGTGTGAAATGAAAGTACGGAATCCTTGAATTGTCTCACCTGTAGTATAACTAGCCTCAAAACCAGCTCCAGACACTGAAAAATCAGAATGAAATTTGATCTACAAGCTGTTTGCTTTCGACGACACTCGTTTTATATTTACTAAAGATGCACTTTAGAGTTAAAGCATTACAATTCACACGTTAGTACAAAACAGAAATCTTTAAGAAAACTTATTGCATTGTAAACATACCTATCCGTTTGGAAATCTTCACAAACGCTTACACGCGCACGTGTTTTCTGCTTTTATGTGAAATATTTAGGAAGAAGATTTTGCTGGCCTTGCTGCAATCTGAATGATTGCAAGAATTTGACGAGAACAGTTGAGACAACCACGTGTGAAATCAAAGAAAGAAGGGCTTCACTTGTCGCACCCGTATTGTAAATCGCCTCAAAGCCAGCTCCGGACACAGAAGAGTCAGAATGGAATTTGATCCACAAGCTGCTTGATTTTGGCCGAACTTGTTGGAGGACTGTCGTGTCGCAGAAGATACCCAAGGACGGCGATACCTCAGAAATTCCGTCTCTGATCTGTGGTAGGAATTGTAAAACTTGTAGATCACAAAATACCGATCATTCATCTTGTAATAAGATTATCAGCTCGCCATTTTCCGCGTGAACACTGAAGATGTGTAGACGTAATAAGTATAATAAATTATTTTTTGCATTGCATATCGTATATTCACTACAGGTGCACTTCATAGTGGAAGCATCAACATTTAAACGTTAGGTAAAAAAAATCATCGTGGAGTTACTTATCTTTCTAAGAATCTTCACAAACGTTTGCGCTCCCACGCATGTTTGGTGAGTGAGTGAGTGAGTGAGTGAGTGAGTGAGTGAGTGAGTGAGTGAGTGAGTGAGTGAGTGAGTGAGTGAGTGAGTGAGTGAGTGAGTGAGTGAGTGAGTGAGTGAGTTATTTAGAGGGACAGTGCTTCCACCTCGCGTTGATTTCCCACTACGGGGGATGGGGTCCTATTACTAAGCTATGCACTGGAAGAACCACCAGACTGATGGCTGCAGTAAGATGGCCAGTGCGGACAGGCAGTTTTAAATTAATGTGCGGGGAGATGGCCGAATGGAGTTTGCACAATGTTTACTCCAGGAAATAATCCTTGGCAACACCAGGATTCGAACCAGCAACTTCCATCTGCTAGTCCGCATATCTCCCAACTGAGCTATCCAGGCCCCCTGTCGTGAGTGAGTGAGTGGTACTTGAACGTTTGGCCTATTCCAAAGGCGAGCGATAGGTAGGAGCAGTGAGTCACTGCGATACTGAAGTGAAACAAAGGCAAGGAAAGTGAGGAGGGTGATAGAGTTAGGAAATGGGTAGACGATAGAGATGGGATGCAGGAGTGAGAAAGGAAACTGGCGATCACAGGCAGGCTAGCGCCGAGAAAGGGAGTCGGCGGGGAGGTAGCGAGAGAAAAGTAAAAACAAAAAGATATGATAAAAAAGTTTTCAAACCTCGATAAAATCATACGGGCAGCTTCCCGGTCCAGCCTCGAGTTGAAACGCAAGAAATGTCAAGGTTATATGATAGCCCTCTGTTGCTTTGATGATGTAGATACAGTCTTGATTATCGGGGTACTGGCTGGGGTAAGATGGAGACGATACAGAGCCAGATGGCGCCGAATATACTCCTCCGCAACCTAGAAAATATTATCTAATTTAAAACGTCACATTGGCGAACATGGGGGTAGGAAAGTAGTAAAAAAAATGTTGGTTTGAACTTAAACGCTAGAGCGAACTGTATACAAAAGGCAAAAAGGAATTTCACAACGCACTCGTAGACCTGTCATGTTAATTTAACAGGTAATAAATGTTAAAATGACCATAAATAACTTTAATAAAGAGTTTTATGATTTTGTGTTAATCAGTTTATTTCAAATACTAATTCAGCTTCTGTGTGTGAACCAGTTAGGAAGAGGATTTTTGTGGTTCTTGTCAAATTGGATGATTGCAAGAAATTGGCAAGAACAGTTGAGACAACCATGTACGGAAGGCTTCAATTGTCTCACCTGTAGTGTAAATTGCCTCAAAGCCAGCTCCTGACACTGAAGAATCAGAATGGAATTTGATCCACAAGCTGTTTGCTTTTGATGTCACTGTCTGTAAAACTGTCGTGTTGCAGAAGATACCCAAGGACGGCGATATCTCAGAATTTCCATCTCTGATCTGTGGTAGAATTTGGAAATCTTGTAGCTCACAAAATACCGATCATTCATCTTGTAATAAGATTTTAAGCTCGGCATTTAATGCATGAGGACTGATGATGTGTAGATGACATAAGTATAATATTCTTTGCATTGCATCTTTTTTGCTTTTACAAAAAAATGCACTTCAAAAGTCGAAGCATGACGATTTAAATGTAAGGTTTAAATGACTGACGATGACATCCCGGTTTTCATGGAACTGGAAATCCCCGCATGTTTTGCACAAAGTGGGCTAAGGAAAAAGTGTGTTTAATAAGTATCTTAGCCAGATCTGATTATGAGAGATTACGTTTCCCTTTGAATATGAATCGATTCTGATTCAGAGAAAAACATAGGGGTTGTCGCATGCAAGCTTAGATTTCAAAATTGCGGATACATGGAAATTGTAACGTTTCCGGACACCGTCCCTCCCTTTCATGCACCCTGGCTCATCCAGTCGTGCAGACGACCAACTAGAAGTGCACGTTTCAAACTGTATTCGTTGAGAATATTCTGTTGCGGGTGGTGGCCGGCTTAGCCATCCAACCTGCACCCTCGTCTAGTGGCTATCATTGGACCTCTTCTCTATCTCTACTGTCTACCCTATTGGTGACTCAGACGGAAGCCTGTCCTTCTACTATTCTCTAACTTTTCCTTGCCGCTAAAGGCAGTGGCTTCTTCCAGAGTAAAGCTCCGTTGTGCAGCTGCAGCGGAGGTGCACGAAGAAGACAGCCCTGTGGCTCATCCTCCACTGTGCCCCTCACTCTTCTACCTGCTACATCCTGCCTTGGCCTTCCTAGTCAAAACTTTCTAAGTCCTATGGCCGAGCAAACATAGCCCCAAGGGCTGGGCGTAAGCCCGAGCAAGCTTCTCCCTTCTTTTCCGTCTGTGTTTTCCTCCCGCCTTTTTCCTTCAGACTCCGAGTTCTCTCTTTTTATTTCTCCCTCTTGCATCGACCTCTACATCACGTGATATATCCCGTCACGTGCCCCTACCCTCGTAGGCAGCATCGTGTGGATATCCAACATATGACCTGTTGACAGGCGCTAGCTCCAATGTTTGGGTTTCCCGAGTTCACCGACCGCGTGTTGCTGATGCAGTCGTGCTTGGCTGACATCATGCTGTCTCCCTAATGAGACTGTCGTCATTGACACCTGGGCGGGGAAGGTTGGTTAACCCCCCAGTACATGTGTCGTCCCCTGTGTGAGAACAACATTTCCTTTTTTGTACGGAGCAGGCTACCCTCCGGTCCATGAGTCGCCCACAGGTTTATTAACTAAGTAAACAATGCTGGTCTGACGCGCCAGCTCTCATTTTGTTATAGAATACAGTAGACAGATTCTTGCAAAACGGATATCAGCTAGCCCTTTGCTCTTGTATTTTAACTGGTTTTGAGAAGACGGCAAAAATGAAGTAAAAATTTTCACTCAGGACATGTTTACATTCAAAAACCAGTTTATTTCTTGTTTGTAGCGCTTACGGTTAACTTTTTATTATTTCAAGAATGCGGCCATATATGTCTCCACGAATCAACAGCCATGTTCGTTCAAATATGGGAGGCAACTTTTGAGTTAAGCCGGCAATTAAAGAGTTATCTGAGTGACTGAGTGGAGCAGGTGAGTGACAGCGATATTGAAGTGTAACAGTGGGAACGCGAATGATGAGGATGGCAGAATTAGAGAAATTGATAGACGATAAAGTCGTGGGGGTGTGAAATAGAAACTTGATGATAGGAAGGGTAAGAGGTGAGATAACGATTGGAGGGAGCTAAAGAAAAACAAAAGAAAAAACATCAACATAAATTTCAAACCTGAAGATAATCATACGGGCAGCCACCCGGCCCAGCCTCGAGTTGAAACGCAAGAAATGTCAAGGTTATATGATAGCCTTCTGATAGGCTGATGATGTAAATACAATCTTGATTATCCGGGTACTGGCTGGAGTAAGATGGAGAGGATATAATTCCAGATGCCGTCGAATATACTCCGCCGCAACCTGGAAAATATTATCCAGTGAGTTTCTTTGAAGTGAAAAACAGGGTAGGAACGTAGTGACGGATGAGTTGGTTCCAAATGTTACACAGACAAGCATAAAGTATAAAAATATTGCCGAATGAGATTGCGTTTTTTAGCTGCATCCAACCCAATTACTAAAGATATCGTGAAAAATTGTTTTCATGATTAATGGGTAATCAACTGAACAAATTGTAAATAAAGCGTCTTTCCGCTGCTGTAAGGCTAAGTTTAGGTAAGGTAATTACCCTGCACTCCCTGCACATGCTGCTGACATGCAAGTGTAAGCAAAAATAAAAGAAGCCAGCGAGTCATCTTGATCACTGAAACGAAAACGAAAACAGAAGGAAATATATTTTACAATTTCACGGTGCTATGATATGTATGTTGGTTGTTGATATGCTGAAATACATACCGATATTTACAAAGCGGTGCGTATTTATTACACAAAACTCCTGTTCCCTTAGGTAAATAATATCCGTATAATCCATTCCAAATTGTCAAATATTTGTACATTTATTTGTTTTTGAATTTAATAAATATTGAAGGATTTCTTTATGTGGTTTCAAACAACAAATCGTAACTGGTAAGACCTTCAAAGGACAGACAGGATGAGCGGTCTCAACATGTAGGACAACCCACGCCATACGGCCTCACAGTTGTGACCACCAAACTTCATAGAACACGTGAAAGCTTCTGCGTGTGTGCGTGCGTGCGTGCATGTATGTGTCGTAAAGAAGAGCTTGATGTGTCTGCTGGTTCTTAAAACTATAGTGTTCTCGATCAAATGCAGTGAGGACATTTCGAATTCCAGTGACAACTCTGTTTATTCGCTGCCGAACATGTCCTGGAGAACATCTGTAAGAGCAGAGTAACTTACTGCACATGAATGAATGATGCAGCCCACAGCGTAGATGGTTGTGCTGTTGTCACACGATGTACGTAGTGGCACTATATCTTTGCAACTCAAAGAGAAAAAAAAGAAGTGCGGTCACGTGATTTGCCGGGGCGGGGTGGCTGACAAAAGCTGGTGACGCCATTAGAGAGGCTCACACCAAAATGACCGTCTATAGCTTTTGTGCAATGTATCAAAGCATTTTTGTGGATATAGAAATAGTAATATCCCTTTAGTAAGTTAATAATAACAACAGAAACATTTTGTTTGACTCAGCTGACAAGAATCAATACATGTACAAGGCTAAAACTTTATACTGATTTACTTTCTGAATTTTCTAATGCGCTTCTTTCAGAGAGGTCAATAAGGACATTGACACACTAACCTGCAGATCTTGCGATTTTGACAAATAAAATGCGATGGCGACAGGCACTGAATACGACGTGGTGATTCACAAGTCCGCAGCTAACAAGGTCTGGAAACGAAAGTTCTAATGTAGTATCTTGCTGTGAAGAAGATGAAAGCCCCCACTTCTTTCTGAACCTACGGAGACATAGATGAAAGCTGCCAAGAACCACCTGTCTGCTGATCGAAACTGTTTCTTCTGTCAAAGAAGACGACCTAAATATCATCGCGCAACTTCCTGCTGTGGAGGTCGCACAGGCATGACCCAATCGGCTGCTGGAGCAGGTATGAAAAAATACAGGGAGTGGTGTTCTAGTTACATTCTAGCAATCCGGGTAGTTGTCTCCGTACCCTGTGTGTGTGTGTGTGCAGTCGTGCGTGCCTCTGTGGCCGTGTGTGACCCATCTTACTCATTTCTTGACACACACACGCACAATTACCTGCGATTACCTACACAGAGCACAGAACATCCCGGTTAAGTCCGGCTTAGTCTATTCCTGTGACTCGCAACACAAAAAGTGAGTAGACAGTGTTTCGCGTGGACTATAGCGACTGATGCGTTGCTCGATCCTAGTGGAGTCTGGTTAACTACACAACCAGTTGTCCGCTTACAGCATTAACCCAGCCCAGATATGGCTTCTCGTTTCACAAAACGGCTCGCCACAAACAGCAATTGTTAGATACCCTGTTTCCGGACAACGTGGTGTCTTGGTATAGAACTAGCACAAACCCCTACCTGACACTGCAGCTCCGGATAGAAGACGACTTTTTTTACTCAGGACTTCTGCACTTTTAACGTCACTGGGACACAACAGGACGAACTTTTCTAGCTACTAGTACAGCTCCATAGAGAAACGAAGTTCCCTTTTTATTTCTGCTCTTTAATTAATCACTTATAATTTTCTCATCACCATAGCTCATCTCTTCCTTTCTTCTTGTTGCCCATCTGCCTCAAGTTACTCGGATACCATCAGGCCGACCCAGACCTTCTCCCCCCTACCCTAAGTAACATAAATCTATGTTCAATGTCGTCCTTCACAGGGTAAGAACTGACCACGGATACATGAAATCAACTGGTTTATCTCTGTGCAAATGGTTAGAAAAACGTTTTCTACTAACCTCTGCAAGATAATAACACTTCTTTATTAGGTACTATCCAGGGGACCCGCGCTGCCCGTTTCTTTTTTAAAATAAAAAGCATGACAAATCAAAGTTGTTTACCCTATCAACGCCGAGAAATAATAATCTTAAGCCTTACCCCGCCAACCCTACAACTTTACTAATCCCAGCCCTATCCCTTTGCTAACCCGCACCCATCCCACTTTCTAAAAGCAACAACTAACCTCTAGCCTTCTCTAACCCCCACTCGACTTACCCTCCCGGAAACTACCTCAGCCACCTCTACGAGACGTCGTAATCTGAAGCCTTACCATCCCACATCTACCCCTTCCGAACCCCCCCCCCCCCC
>SMGT01010276.1:66855-88564 GCA_004794575.1 Lanistes nyassanus
ACAACATATCGCTGACCTCTAGCAACAAAAAATTGTCTTCCCGACAGTCAGTGACCGAGACTTACAAAGAAAGTTTCACGGCAAAACTTTTCCTGGTTGATCGCGGCTGCGCAAGACGACGGCTAAACATTGAGGCGGTTCCGTCTGGCCAGGCAGATGTCAACAACAGGGACAGGTGAAGAAGAGATTTTCAGCAGAGAGAAAGATTAAGTACATCCCACAGCCTTCAAGCCTGACTACACAACTGCCGACAGGTGTCTCCACTTGAACTCTACACAACACTTCGCGTGTGCATGAGAGAGCAGACATGACACGCATCACTTCATATGGTCAGTTGTATGTGTGCACATAAGGTACAAGAGCACGTGAAATATTCATAAATCTATCTAAATTGCGTTATTAGAATGCAGTCTGCTAGTGGTGATAGTATGTGTTCAGTATCACGTGAGGAAAAATCTAAGTAAAATCAGATTTGTCTGCAACAGAGCAGTGTTACATCAACGTTTGTTCACTTTGTGTATTTCACCAGCACCTTCACGCATGGACAGGGGATCACACCGCCTTTTCACACCCCTTACCACGAAACCCATCATTAGGCTTTTGCTACAAACAACAAATAATATGGGAAATTGTCTGTATTTTAGATTTGCGAAACCTCTGCTTGTTGGGAAGGGTGCATGCAGGCCTTCGGACAGAGACATGACAACGCGTGGACGTCACGTGATTTCATCGCCTCACTGACTTTTTTCCCTTTCTGTATAACGGCTGCTGAAATGGTGTAATTTAGTTATTTGACTCTGCACGTGACGTGTATATAGCTGACCAGATCACCTGTACAGGTAAAATCGTTGAAAAAGCATTTGTAAACTCTTGAATGTTTTGTTATTTTTCTATGTTATATACATATAAATCAATAGACATAGACATATACAGTCTATAAACACTATTTATGTAGAGATATCGGTGTTTGATCAATCGCACATTTAGACTTAGTGGAAAGTACCCTTTCAATCTCCAGCATTCAATACCAACAAAGTCATCACGGTTCATAATTAATTCAATTTCACAGTCACGGACTTCGTGTTATAACCGTCGGCACAATATCAAACTTTCATTACATGGTGGGCAGTTACCATCCCCACCCACAGTGAACCTACCCAGAACTCCTATTCACCGGATTCGTTATTGGATAATGTAATGGAAATGCAGTGGCAGTCTGATAGACTAATCACAAATCCCTCTTCTAATCTTGCCACCTCTCACTCTGACCAGCCATATGGGGACCTCTTTGAATCGCGCTGATCAACGTAGATTGCACTTTGAAGTGTTAGACAACGTGTAGTGGGGGTGGGTGGGTGTGGGTGTGTCAGACACGTAAACTTTGTCTAAGCAACACCGTCCTGATAGGCACATAGCTTGCGGCTGGACGTTAAGCACACACACACACACAAATAAATAATAAACATGATAAGAGTTCAAGATATATTTAACATAAAATGTTATATGTCTATATAAACATTTTTATTACATTCTTATTTCATTAAATCGATGATCGTTTTCCTATTATAAGTTGTGTATATAATTTCTTGATTAACTTTTTTGTAGGAGTAACACTGTAAACAACAGGTGATTAATAATCAAAAATGTACTTTTTTCTATTTTACTATTAGAGTGATGTATGGGTTTATACTTTGTGTCACTATATATCCTGTATAGAAATGCCTAGTGTTAAGAGTTTTAAATGATTTTGTCCACTGACATGACCTCTATCTTATGTAAATTTTTGTCACATTAATCAAATGAAATAAATCTTCAAATCAATACCACAAAAGTATACAATTCTACAGTTTGGTTCAAGTATGAATCAAAACTGTCCCATAGCTCGAACAATAGATCCACTTAACAGTGCAAGGAATGTTCAAAACTTACATAAACAGATCAGGGGATACAACCGATAATAAAGGTTTACATTATCGGTTGTTTCCCCTGCACTGTTTAGATGAGTTTTCAAAATCTGGATTCAGCTAGCCGATAGACCAGACGAGTAAATCGAACGTGGGGTTCGACTTTTATCCAGTTGTCACTTATAAAAACTGTTGTTGTTGTTGTGAAAGTCAACTATATTATATCCATGGGTAAATCTCATGCTGTTGTAACATCTGGCCATGCCATCCTGTCACTTGGCATTTATATCTTGTCCTCACATCGTCAGCCAGTTTATTTTTGTAAGGAGGCTGGCTCGGCCCCTGTCTTTGAGGATGTCATTTCCAGCACACGTTTGAGAACAGTTTGAAACGCACAGTTGCACGTCACACTGCGAGTACGTGAAGAAAGATGGTGGCGCCTCATTTTCGCTACCGCGTTGTCAAGTGCGTACTTAGCTGTTGCAACCAGTCAGTAGATAGTGACTACGGCTCGCCCATTGGTTGTTGGACACAGCGAGCGGATTTAAACTGCCCTCGATCCCCTCCAACGTCACAGAAGCCTTGAGATTTGCTGACGTAAGCATATTGCTGATTGAACATCTATTAACGGTCAGTTAAGTTCGGTCCGTTTTCTTTCTCGTGAGGCGCACACTGCATGAGTGGAACAGTAGGTTTTCTGAAGAGAACAGGACAATTATTTCACCTGTCGTCTGGACAGATTTGCTCTTGCGCCCTTAGTTTCTCATCGCGGCAAATCAACGGTCAGCTAATTTGCATGTGGAACACAGTTACAAACTCGCAAAGTACAGCCAGGAAATAATTGGTGTTATCGCTGTAGTGTTCAGTGTGAATGCCTCACTGCATGTTAAGACGTTTCATGCCAGGCGTGCACCGTGCCAATTTCCATGTGCAGTAAATTCTTGGTGATGCCCTCTGACAACGTTGACAATTTGCGGTGCCACTGTGCACGGACCAGCCCCTGGAGCTGTTGGTGATAGAGATTGGGCAAGAAGGACTCAACTTCTGCTTTGCAGGAGAAGCTGACCTTGCGCCTTTTACCTTTTGAACCTTTTGATTTGCTCAGTCCTCCTTCCCGCCTGCATCTACATTTCGTTCGTGACAAACTTCCACCTTCTACGGTCGTCCAACATCACCTGTCGTCTTACGACTGGCACCTCAACACCTGGGTGATCTCGTCCCCGCGTCGTGTGGTCATCTCAACGTCATCCGACTGAGAGACACGGACGGACTGACAGACAGACAGACAGACAGACAGACAGAGATGTGGGTTGGGGGAAAAGGCAGTGCATCATGAGTTCTGTAACGAGACCACATGACTGCACAACAACTAGCTTTTGAGTTCAAATGTCTTATACCTCAGGGTTTCAAGCAGAACAAAACTTTATTTCCCAGCTCTTTCGCACTAAACGCGCTCACGCATCTCCCCCCCCCCCGCGCGCGCACACACACACACCGTATAAACATATAAATTCACTTTATATTTTTAATAATCATTTTGTGACTCGGAATTTTACAAAATACAATGAAATAATTTTCTCTTGTCGGTAGTATTACATGTTAGTGCTCATTGCATATGGAGTTAATATTATCGGTTATACAAAAACGTGCACTTGTTATTTACAAATATCGCCCACACATTCATATTATGAAGGCTAAACACTGCTGAACACAATCAGCTTAACGAACACCATAACAGTCTTCGATTTCCTTGTGCAGAGCAGACGATTGGCTGACTCGCTGGCTTCCTTAGAGAAAGTGCTTTCAGTTAGCTAGGAGACTGCATCACGCCTTCCCTGTGGTGGTGACGAGGAGTGGGGGGAATAGGGAGGGTATAAGAGGAACTGATTGATGACGTTTGCAGTCATGGGGCCCGGATAACTATGGGGGTAGAGCTGCGTACTAGCGTGTGGAAGGGCGCTGGTTTGAATTCAGGAGTGGCCACGGATTATATCTTTGTGTTAAACATTCTGCAAACTTTATTCGACCATCCATAGAACATTAAACAGTCTCTGTGCACTAGCCATCTTACTGCAGCTATCACAATGAGGGTTAAGTACATAGCTAGTACTACACCCCCAGTTCCATTGCGCGAAATCAGCGCGATATGAAAGCACTATCTCTCAGAAGATACCTACCGTCCTTTGTTCGCAGTGTGGAATTCGCGAAAACACTGTGGTTTGTACGTGTATCGTAAACCCTGTGGGATGTAGGTGTGATAACAACGCCCTCAGCTATAGGTATGGTAAAAACGCTCTATATTGTCGGTATGGTAAAAACATTCTGCTGTGTAGGTGTGGTAAATAAAATCCCCTGTCTGGTAGGTGTAGTAGAAACGCTCTGCATTGTAGGTGTGGTAAAAACAATCCGTCAGGGAAATAAAGTCAAAGTAACAAATAAATAAAATGTCAACAGCCAAAAAAGTTAATGTCTTTTACTCCCCCATCCATCGGAAAAGAAGTCAAACTCTTGTTTAATTGACTTATATCTGCTAAACTACTTCTTCTCAAGACCTGTTTTTGGAAAAGGATATTTGAAATGAGAGGTCGCTTATCATTCATGCGCCCTTCCGTTCCTAGAAGATTTGCAAACAGGTACGCAGAGTACAGACTGTATGGCATGCACACGCAAAGAACGTTAAGCTCTCAAAAGATATACTTTCAGTATAAAAACATCTTAAAAATCACATCACTATTTCGGAGTGAGTACAGCGTAACTGTTATTAATACAGAAGATTATATAGCGCGATATCCCAGCACAATGCGTTTTACTCTAACTATATGAAGTAACAAAATTACAAAAAGTATAAAAACACTACAGTTAAAGCCTATGTAAAACACACATTATAAAGATGGAAAAGTAATAAGTACAACCATAAAAACTATTAATGAGAAAACAATAAGACAAAGGACATCAAAATAAACACAAGTAAAACTCGTTTAGAAGTTCTAAAAGCACAACAAACAAAGCCAACAATAAAACTGTACAAAGTACTGAAACATAACAAGCGTAACAACCTTAAAAATCAGTTGAGCAGACGGATGCCGATGAAGTGCGAGTTTTCGCTTTGAGTGTTACTGCAGCTTCTCTACAACACACCGATGTACCATCTGCCTTGACTTGGGTCCGTTCTTGACGTGACGTCACGCTCGGAGTTTTCTGACTTTTACGGAAGATTGTATTTTTCGGGGATAGTTTCCAACTGTACTTGTAGACGTAAAATCTGCTTATTAATACATCCAGATAATGGAAGATTAGAATTCCGTGTTGGCATATCAGAGTGTTTACACCGAAGTTCCTAATAACACTTCGGTGTAAATGGGAAACTTCCATTTATAAAATCACAGAAAATCACAAGTTCCTAATAACACTTGTGATTTTCTGTGATTTTATGAATGGAAGTTTCCCATCCACAATCTACACTTTAAAGGTGTGGCAAAAACGATGTTGGTAATAGACGTAAAAACGCTTTGTAATGTGGGTGTGATAAAATGTTCTTTTTTCTAGATGTGTTAGAAACGCTCTGCGATGTAGGTGTAATAGAAACGCTTTGCAGTGAAGTATAACTGCCCTGAGTTCAAGGTGTAATAAAAATGCTCTTTGTGGTCAAATGCTCTGTTCTGTGGGTGTGGTGAAAACGCTCTGCGTTGAGGGTGACGTAAAAAATAAAGGTGTGGCACGTATGTTTTGCGTTGTAGATGAGGTAAAATGCTCTGTGTTGTAGGTGAGGTTAAACGTTCGTCAATGTAGGTGTGGTGACAATACTTGAGATTTATGTGTGTAAGGAACACTGCATTGTAGGTGTAATACAAATGTCCTGATTTGAAGGTGTAATAAAAATGCTCTGTGTTGAAGGTGTAGTAAAAGCACTCTGTCTTGCAGGTATGGTAGAAACGCTCTATATTGTCGGTGTGGTAAAACAATCACCTTTGTAGGTGTGGCAGATATGCTTTGCATTGTAGGTGTGATAAAAATTCCTTCCATTTTAGGTGTGGTCAAAGTGCTCTGCGTTGTAGGTGTGTCTAAAAAGATTTTTTGTAAATGTGGTAAAAGGTGAGGTAAAACGTTCTGTGTTGTTGATGAGGTTAAACAGCTCTATCAGACAGGTGTGACAGAAACGCTCTGTGTTAAAGGTGTTTTGAGCACTCTTTGCTATGTAGGTGTGACAAAAACGCTCTGCAATGTAGGTGTGTTTAAAGTGCTTTGCGTTGTGGGTGTCGTTATAAAGGGATGAGCTGTAGGTGTGGTAAAAATTTATGTCTCGAAGATGTGGTAGAAACCCCTTGCAATAATGAAGTTGAAATTAAAAAGCTTGGCGTTATAGGTGCGGTTAACGGCTTTGCCTTTTAAGTTAGGTAAAAATGCACTGTGATGTAGGTGTGGTAAAACGCTATGTCTAGTCGGTAAGGTAGAATCATTGTGTTGAAGGTGTGGTAAAACTGCTTTGAAATGCAGGTATGATAAAAACGCTTTGCAGTAGTTGTGGTAAAATACTTCGTCCTATAGGTGAGGTAACAATAATTGTGGTACGATGTAGGTGGGGTAAAATGTTCTGTATTGAAGGTATGATGAAAGCTCTTCTATTGTAGGTGTGGTAAAACACTGTCTTGTAGGTATGGTGCGACCATTTTGTGTTTTGGGTGTAGTAAAAATGCCCTGAGTTGCAGATGTGGTGAAAACGCTTTGTGATGGGAGTACAGTGAACAAGCTCTGCAGTGCAGGTGTTGTGAAAAAGGTTTGAATTGTAGTTTTGGTAAAAATGCCTTCCATATTAGGTTGCGTTGTGGCTCTTGTAAAAACACTCTGTGTTCTGTATTGTATATGTAATAAAAACTCCCCATCTTTTAAGTATGATCAAGGTGGTCTGCGTTGTAGATTTGGGAAAAATGCTTTATTTTTATGTGGTTAAATGTTCTGTGTTATGACTGTGGTAAAACTGCAACGCCTTTTAGGTGCTGGAAAAACGAACGGCTCTGTAGGTGTGGTAAAAAATGTATGCATTGTAGATGTGGTAAAACTGAACTGTATTGAATGTGTGGTAAGAATGACTTTGGTTGGAAGTGTACCAAAAACGTTTTGTCATGTAGGTGTGGTAAAAAGCTTTGGAAAAGGCCTTACGTTCTAGGTGTGTTGGAAATATTCTGTGTTGTAAGTGTGGTAGAAACGTTCTGTCTTGTGGGTGTGGTAGAGACGCTTTGCAATGTAGTTGTTGTAGAAGTGCTTTGTGTTGTAGGTGTGTTAGAAGTGCTCTGTGTTGTAGGTGTGTTAGAAGTGCTCTGAGTTGTATTGAATGTGTGGTAAGAATGACTTTGGTTGGAAAACGTTTTGTCATGTAGGTGTGGTAAAAAAGCTTCGCAATGGGCCTTACGTTCTAGGTGTGTAAGAAACGTTGTTTCTTGTGGGTGTGGTAGAGACGCTTTGCAATGTAGTTGTTGTAGAAGTGCTTTATGTTGTAGGTGTGTTAGAAATGTTCTGTGTTGTAAGTGTAGTAGAAACGTTCTGTCTTGTGGGTGTGGTAGAGAGGCTTTGCGATATAGGTGTGGTGGAGTTGATGTGCGTTGTAGGTAACCCTGCAACAGACGTTAACAAGGTAAATGTTAGGAAGGAAAAATATTTCTCAACATACATGGAATAATTCCAAAATGTTTTCTTTTAAATTGTGCTTTTAGACCATCTTTTCAAATTTGTACTCATACCCTGTTTTAATGAAATGAAGATTGTCTGCAATAGTGTATGATTTTTTAAGTCGTCAAATGCCTGCCATATCTGTTATAACTATTTTTGAAAGGAACATTTCTTGTTCCCACAATTTCTGGCCACACTTGACTCGGATAGGAAACACTGTAGAGTATGGGACCTATCTCAGCCACTGCCTGCTTTAACAAAATATGTAATGACAATAAATAAGTTTTACAATCAAAAAGTCTTTATGATATTGTCTTCATTAATTTAGTTCACTACAACGTATTCCACTTGTGCATGAAATTTTTAGGAAGCATTTTTGCGGAGCAAGTAAAACTGGATGACTGCAAACAGATAAGCATGTGTGAAATGACACTTTGGAAGCCTTCAATTGTCTCACCTGTATTGTAAATCGCCTCAAAGCCATTTCCGGACACAGAAGAGTCAGAACGGAATTTGATCCACAAGCTGCTTCCTGTTGACGTCACTGCTTGTGGAAATGTCGTGCCACAGAACTTGCCCAAAGACAACGATGTCTCAGAACTTCCGTCTCTGATCTGTTGTTGGCGGAGGAAACAATGTAGATCACAAAATACCGATTTTTTTTATTTTGTAATAAAATTATAACCTCGGCATTTTCTGGATCGGCACTAAGGAAGTGTAGATGACATAAGTATACTCAAAACCAAAAGAAATGCAAACAGATGCACGGGCAAGGAGTTAGTCGAATTTCAGGCATTCGGGTAAAATGATATCAACAAAAATTAGGTTGACTTGAGGTCGCTTGGTCTGTTGAGTGTAGCCCTTGATCATGATTTGCTGGCGCAAACAAAAAAAAAAACAAACAAACAAAAAAAAAAACACCGTGTCTTTTCTGGAGCGCGGAAGTCGGACAGTGGTTGTCGCTCGTTGAGCGTGAATAAAAGCAAGAAATCTAGAACTTTCTTTTCATACACGAGAAATCTGAGATAGGAATCTGAGTGAGTTTCAGTGAGTGGGTGGGCAGGTAAATTGGTGGGTGGGTACTAAACGACTGATCACGAAATTGAGGAACGCAAGTGTGGGCGATCCGATAATAAGGGAAATGGGTAGACGATAGAGACAGAAATTGTGATAAATAGAAACTAGCGATCATAGGGAGTGTTAGAGATGAGAAGAGATGACCGTGAAGAGGTATCGAGAGAAAAAACAAAACATAAAAATAAATTTCCAAACCTCAACAAAATCATAAGGGCAGACCTCCGATCCATACTCGAGTTGAAATACTAGAAATGTCAAGGTTATGCGATAGCCCTCTATTGTGTTGATGATGTAAATACAATTTTGATTATTCGGGTACTAGCTGGGGTAAGCTGGAGATGATATAGAGCCGGATGCCGTCCAATATATTCCACCGCAACCTAGGAAAATATTATAAAACGAGCTGCTTTCAAATGTTATATTGCGTAAATACGGCTAGGAAAGTACTAATGAATGAGTTTGTTTTAAATCTTAGACATATATGACTGTAAGGAATGAGATACTTTCAAATGATACATTGCGAAAAGTGAAGTGTTCAGATTGCATTTTTCATTTGCATCCAATCGGTTATTGTAATGCAGAAATACTAATTTTTTTCCTGCGATTGTAAAACTGGTTGATTGCAGGACATTGAGGAGAACAATTATTGAGACAACCATGTGTGAAAATAACAATACAGAAGATTTGAAATGTCTAACTTGTAGGGTAACTTGTAGGGTAACTTGTAGTATAACTTGTAGGGTAACTAGTAGGGTAACTTGTGGTGTAAGCTGCCTCAAAACCAACTCCAGACACCAAAAAGTCGGAATGGAATTTGATCCACAAGCTGTTTCCTGATGAGATCACTTGTTGTGGAACTGTCGTGTTACAGAAGATACCCAAGGACGGCGATGTCTCGGAACTTCCGTCTCTGATCTGTGGTGGAAGGGGGGAAACATGTAGCCAACCGATCATTCAATTTATAATCAGATTCTTAGCTCGGCATTTTCTGCATGAGCAGTGAGGATGTGTAGATGACATAAGCATAATATTCTTTGCTTTGCATCATTTTGTATTCCTACAGCTATCAAAACGAAACCGCAAAAGTATGAAAAAAAAATTTCAAACCTGAAGAAAATCATACGGGCAGTCGCCCGATCCAGCTTCGAGTTGAAATGCAAGAAATGTCAAGGTTATACGATTTCCCCACATCGGGTTGATGATGTAAATACAATCTTGATTGATAGGGTACTGGCTGGGGTAAGATGGAGATGATATAGAGCCAGATGCTGTCGAATATAGTCCACCGCAACCTAGGAAAATATTATACAACGAGCTGCTTTCAAATGTTACATTGAGTAAATACAACTAGGAAAGTACTAAGGAATGAGTTTGTTTTAACTGTTATACAAATATGACTGTAAGATGGAGATGATATAAAGCCAGATGCCGTCGAATATACTCCACCGCAACCCAGGAAAATATTTTACAATGACTTACTTAAAAATATTAAATTGCTGAAGTTATGGTTAGGAAAGTACTAAGGGATAAGTTGGTTTGAAATGTTACACCGACAAATACGATTGTAAGGAAACATTGCCGAATGAGATCGTATGAAATGATAGATTGCCAACGACAATGGTTTTAGAAAAAACCTTCGAATTGTCAGATTGCATTTACCAGTTGCATCCGACCAGTTATTGCAATAAAGCATTTTGTGGGTTGATATTTTTGTAAGCTAAACTGTGTGCTTCCACCAAGGGCACTTACACTTTCTGACACTGCAAAGGGCACGTCTTTTTCACCTTCTGTTACCGTAAAGGCGTGGGCACGATAAGCAGCTTTATAATCCTAATAGACGGGCTGCATATTCCGACAGCTTTTTAAAGTTGAAGTAGCCGTACTTTGCTGTTACGCGTCAGCGAGAAAGAGAAAAGGGTAGGGTTGAAGAGAGAAACCTTTTATTTCAAAAAGTCAACAACCAGGGCAAGGTAGGAGATTTTTTTTTAGAAAATAATCAGCTATTCTCGTATGCCCAATGGAGAAAAGGCTTTTAGCCTGGAAATAAAATGCAAGAACGAAGTACAATACAACAGATAAATCCGAACGTCTAATACTTGTACTAATATAGTAAAATAATATCGATTTCAATAAAACCGCTTCAGCGAATTGTACCAAAAAAGGTGGACACAGGCTTTTCACCTCGCAGTCGTAGGCCTATATACTATTTCAACAGGTATGTAAATGACAGTAGACTTATACAACCATTATAATTTGTATAACTGTTCTACGGTCTTTTATGAATTTGTGTTCATTAGTTTATTTCAATAAATATACATTTTTGCCCCAAATTTTTGTTCAGTATTTCATACTTATCCCGACTCTGCTAAATTCATATTTAGCAAACCCTAACTGCTCCTCTAAGCTAAGGAAACAATTACCCAACCCTGGTAAGGCCTCCTATGTGGACGTTCACGGACGTGCTCTGTCTCTCAACCACGTCTTCGCCAGCGAGAGCAGAGCGGAAAGTCGGGTGGGCCCCTCATGAGTCGGGGTTAGTATGACTTACTGAATACATATTTAGGGTAAACTTAGCGTTTCAGTGTCGCCATACTGTGCCCCGACTCAAAGCGCACAAAAGACGCAGGTAATAAAAACAAAAAGGCTTAGCGGGGTTTAGGAGGACAGCAGACCACTGCCATGGCCACACCGAATGTGTCCTCTCTGTGGCCGAAGTCAACCCTGACATAACTGCTTTCGAGGCGGTCTTCTGACCGTCAGTAGGCAGCCGGGAAGATGTCGGCCAGCACCGTGGGCTGTAGTGCTGCCGGAGTGGGGGTAGGGCAAGCTCTCACTTCCTGTGTATGGACGACTGTCAGAGGAAACTTGCCACCCATTCCGCCTGTGGCGCCCCCTGCACATAAGCCCGCCGGATGCCTGAATTCTTGCGATTCCTGTCAGGCTGCAGTGAGAGGAAAAGTCGTCTTAGGTGAGAACTGCGAAATTTGCGGGTGCGACGTCTGTACCCCCAGACCAAAGGACCTGGACAGTTGAGTTAAGGGAGTCTGGAGCGAGCGCAGAGGTAAGGCGATGGGTCAATGGGTCTCCGGGTCTGTGGTTCTTGGCCAGGAAGTCAGGAAGAAAGGCGTGGGATACAGACCCTTGGCGCTTCCATTGGACCTCCCCGTCCAGTCCTGATAAGGCGTGTACCTCACGGCCACGGCGACCTCATGCCACGAGGACCAGGAAAGCCATGGTGGAGCACGCAGCACTGCCAACACCAAAAATGGGACACTCTACTCCCAGTCAGAGCCACACTTCTGATGACGTCTGAGACAAGAGCATGCGGACCCCGAGGGGATGAGCCCAAGGACTGCAGGGTGGTGAGAATGGCCGCTCACTGGACCCGCACTGTGGACACGGACAGTCTGTAGATCGGATTTTATGTGCTCCAATTGCTCCGAGATCTCATGGATCTCTGCGGTGTGCTGGACACCAGATAATCCATGTCCGCCAGTGAGCATCGTACAGCCGAGGGGCAGGACTTTGGTAAGCGGCAAAGAAAAACAAATATGGAACCGGATACGCCGCAATGCCACGCACGCTGTGACATAAAAGCCATGCGTGCAGACAAATAAACAGGGATGTGGCACTCCTGACTCCATAAGGGGGCCTGGCGCAATCGATGTAGAAGCAGATCAACGCTTGTCACCTGAAGCATGTCCGGAAGCCATGCATGCACCGGCCATCTTGGGGCAGCGAGAATGACACAGTGACAGTCACTTTTCACCTTCCACGACATCGGGGGAAGGTTGGGTAAGGAAGGAAAGGCACATGCCTCCAGTCCCACCAACGACAGTGAGTACGCGGTCACCAACCAGGCTTCCTTTACTGGACAAGAAGCCACTTCCTAAATCTGGTGACAAATGGGTCGACTGGCGGCTTGAACCAGGTCATCCACATGGGCTGAAGAACTGAGTGACTCAGCATCAAGGTCTGGCAATACACTGGCCGAACCGGCGACTTGTGGCAGACAAACAGAAGCCGTGGGCATGGGACCAGACCCACAACTATTTCACCTGACTGGACAGGGACTCCAACCCGGTGCTCCCTGATGGTTGAGGTAGGCCACCACAGTGGAGTTGTCAAAGCGGACCCCTACACGAACCAGTGGCAATAGGCGCTGGAAATGCTCCAGAGCCAGAAGAACTGCAATCATCTCAAACCAGATTTGTGTCCATAATGGCTTCGCTCGCCTCCCATGTGTCATGGGCGACAGGATAGAGAAAGCGGGCGCCCCCCCCCCCGCCCAGTCGGGGAAGGACGTGAAAGACTTTCGCTTTTGGTGGGAGAGGGATACAGTGGAACCCCCTGTGAGAAACAAGATTGATCAGTCCAAGAGCGGAAAGTGGGAGAGAGCGATCTGGGCAGCAGAACATCCGATTGCAAGGAGGACTGTCACCAGCATGTTGTAAAGTCTGATGGAACGTAGGAACGCCGCCGACTGGGGGAACCAGCTCTAGCATCGCGTTCATTGTTCCCGCGAGCTCAACCGTCTGTCTGGCTCTGATGGGGCCAGCAGTCAGGTGCGCAGTCAACTGCTAGAGCCCGTCTATCCTCTGGGTGTCAGGGCGCACATTGCAGGCGACAGTGTCGACCATACCCAGGACAGCGTCTACCACCAGAATGGCCCAGTAGTCCAGATATGCCCAGAATCGCAACCCGTGCTCACGCACTCGGGCGCAAATATCTTGGAGACAGCAAGAAGCCGAATGACAGTACCTGGAGCTGGTAGTCCTGAGCTTCCAGAAGAAGCAGAGCCACTTCCGGTGGGACGGGTGGAGGAGTATATAAAAGTATGCATCTGATGGATGGGACAAAATTGCCTGGAATGACTCCAAAATCTCCGTCCGGAAGGGAACCCACTGCAGGAAGCTTATCATGGGCGATAAGTCAAGGACTAGCTAGAAGCCGCCCATCGACTTAGGCCCTGGGAACAGTCGGAACCAGAAGTCGGAGACCGGGGGTGGGGTGTATTGCACAAGGGCTGCAACCGCCAGGCCCAGAACTTCCACCACTTGAGCGTCCGCCGATGGCCAGAAGTATGGGGGTTGTCGTGCCAGTGGGGTGGGGGTGGTCGTCCCCAAGCAGACTGAACACAACCCACATTACATTACTTACACTCTCTGTGTGCGGAACAAGTCCAGGCCTTTGTCGTGTGAGAGATGCCGCTTGTCTGTGTTGGAGGGTGCTGGGGAGATGCCAAGGCGGAGCCATTTCACGGGGTGCTGCTGTCAAGCTGAGTGCGTCCTGCCAAGTATGACGGAAGGAGCAGAGTGCCATCCTTCATGACCTTTGAACTTAGCAGCCATCTTTGCCTGCTTCTTGGCGGGAGGCGGCAGAGGTGGGGCAGCAGTGGACCACCTGAGAGAGGCTCAGGCAGGACGCTTGGAGCTAGGGGTCAGAAGCACCATGTCTTCCGGAGCGACCGGATGCAGCCTGTTACGCACCGCCAAGCTAAGCAGTTCAGCAAGGGTCACACTCATGTAAGGCACTCACTGGAAATATCCCACCGGTGCGGCCTCACGCACAGCCTCGTCCACCAAAGGCGATTCCACCAAAAGGAGAAGTGTTGTGATTGAAGTACCCACAGCAGTGTGAGCCCCTGGGATCGGACTTCCTTGCCTGCAATGTGGACACACTGTGGAGCAGGGTCCACGGGGGACTTATACAGGTTGGCGAGTAATGCCTGCACTAACGCGCGGCGCTTCTCAGTGATGGAGGCAGCATCCTCATATACCCCCCCCCCCCACACACACACACACACGCAATCGTCCTAGTACCCATAGGTAGAGAGAGGGGAAACCGCAAACCCCTCCCAACCAAAAGTTCGAGCAAAGGCGGAAACAGCCGCCCCCAGCGGCAAAGAGGCGGGGGTGAGGGGTGCGAGATGAACAAGTGCCCTCCGCTGATCCACGCGCCAACGTCTGCAGACAGCTCTTGAAGAGAAGACGAAAAGAAGAGCAAGAGGTGGAAGAGCGCGTGCCCCGGTTCTCTGTGGGTCCAGCCTGCACGTGCTGTTCACTCCCTGACCACTGGTCCTTGTCTTTCAGCATGGACAACGGTACAAGTACACAACACAGCGGCGTTATTTTTCACTAAGCAGCAGAAAGGAAGTACCTGTAACACTGTCCAGTCAAAACAAGAAAAACGTACAGAACGTGGAAGCCCAGGCGTGACGCAACCGGCAATCACGTGGTCAACTGAAAGACGAAGTCTATAAAGCAGACAGACAGGCGACAGGTAAGATATCAACATAAATCCCACAAAATACAACTTGCTTACAAGTTTTTTTTTCAAGTTTCAAGTTTCTTTATTCTTTACCCTCAGGGGTTATTCAGGAAAAATCACGTCAATCGTAGTTCACCTGACATTAGAACATAGATATATTGATATAAATAAACACAAAAATAACACGCTCAATCATGCACGCAGACGTACACACAGAAACGTAGACACCTATTCATCTATTCATTAAAACAAAATTCACTAGCTTGGTCAAAACACTTTTGTTTTTACAAGAAAAGAGCTTATAAAGTATATGGCCGGCTCAAGTAGTATGGTGTCAGCTGTAAATTTGTCACATAAGAAAATATAATGGAATCCATCACCTATGTCTTTTCTGTCACACAGCGTACATAATCGTTCATGCCTAGGGATGTCTCCGTGTCTGAGTTTGTTAACAGGAAAGTTATTATCTAATGTCAAGAATTTTAATAGCAGGCGGCAGTGAGAAGGTGGTAACACTCTGATATAGGGTTCGGGTTTAAATGATATTTTGAATATTCTGTAGTTTGTGTATACCTGTTTTGTGTTTAGTTCCTCGAACTAGTGTTGAATATATTGATCTTGTAAGAATCTGTCTACTTTGTCCTTCAACCATTTATCTGTTACTTTTAAACTATTCTGGTTTAACCATAAGCCATTAAGTCCCAGTTCTTGCAGTAATGATTTAACCGAGTGAATAACATTTGAGTGAAACATCCCTTGTTCATGCAAAAACAGTAAGTGTAAGGTGAAAACTGTAGTAGAAAGCAAGTGTATCTCTTCCCTAAAACAACAGACGCACGACAGTGGAGGGCTGGTCAGGAGAAACAGAGCGTAGCGTGGACACGTCTTGTCAAGGAAAAGTTCGCTCGGCACAGAAAAGGTGAGACAGAGCATGCGGGCAGTCAGAATACGACACTGGGGCAGTGCGCACACACGGGATGGTAATTGTTTCTTGTTTGTTTGGACGTGCGGTTATCGTTCTTTGAATGGGAATTTACCATTTGAGTCAGGGTACAGGTCAGGGTACAGTATGACGGCGTTGACTACCAGATCAACTGGTGTGTACGATATTTAGTAAGAAGATTTATGCGCAGCTTGTAAAACTGGATGATTGCAAGATATTGGCGAGAACAGTTGAGACAACCGTGTGTGAAATCAAAGTATGGAAGGAAGACTTGAATTGTCTCACCTGTAGTGTAAATCGCCTCAAAGCCAGCTCCTGACACTACAAAGTCAGAATGGAATCTGATCCACAAGCTGTTTCCTGTTGACGTCACTCGTTTTAGAACTGTCGTGTCACAGAACGTGCCAAAGGACGGTGATGCCTCAGAACTTCCGTCTCTGATCTGGTGTTGGCGGGATAAAGTCATTTTGTAATAAGATTATAAGCTCTGCATTATCTGCATGAGCACCGAGGATGTGTAGATAGCGTAAGTATAATATTCTTTGCATTGCATCTTGTATATTCATTACAGATGCACTCCATAGTCATGCATCACCATTGAGGTGCCAGGTATCAAACAGATTAAAAATATTGATTAACCTAACAGCGTGGAAGTCTTCACAAGCGATTGCGTGTCTTGAATAAGTTAGAGCTGAGTGAGTGTGTGACTTGAGTGAGTGATCTGAGAGAGTAAGTGACTAGAGTGACTGATGTGAGTGGGTGAGTAAATTGATTAGATTGAGCGAGGGAGCGAGTGAGAGAATAATCGAGTGGGTGGGTGGATAGGTAACTGAGTTTGGGCGGATCAGTGGTGGATGGCTGGATCAGTGAATTTCTGGGAGGGTGGTTGGGTGGGTGTCTGGCGGTGACATATGGCAGAGAAGCAGAAGATGCAAATGAGTGAGGATCCGAGAAAAATGGAACGACATAGACCAAATAAAGGAAATAAGGGGAAGAGAAAATTGCGAGCATAGGGAGGATTAGGGGTGGGGGCTGGAGAGAGGGAGCGAAAGGAAAAAACAAACAAAACAAAAAATATGAGAAAAAAATCAGACCTGAAGAAAATCATACGGGCAGCCACCGTATCCAGCCTCGAGTTGAAATGCAAGAAATGTCAAGGTTATGTGAGAGCCCTCTGTTGCGTTGATGATGTAAATACAATCTTGATTGATAGGGTACTCGCTGGGGTAAGATGGAGACGATATAGAGCCATATGCCGACGAATATACTCCACCGCAACCTGAAAAAAATTTATCCAATGAGTTTCTTTAAATCAATGGTGACGTAGAACCCTGCCCTCGAGCCATCCCCGTGGACTGGGGAATTTTAGCCTTTTTTCAAAAATTCATATAAAAATCCCCCAAAACACTAAAAATGTTAATTAAACTTAGTTTTAAACATTAATAAATAAAAAAACTCATTTCTTACTGTGTTTCTTGGCCCTTTTTCAATAATTTGTAAAAATCCTTTGAAGGAAACACAACTGACTTTGAAGAAATCAAGAAGTCCTCACGATTCCTTATACACACTGTTCGTAACGTGATCACTCGTTTTTCTCTTCGTAATCACTCTCTTGGGTCTTTCAGGCACAAATACTCTTGTCTTCATCCAATTTATCACAGTAAATTTGCAAAACAATGTCATTTTTGTCTTTAGCGTGTAGTTTGAAGAGTAAATCTAACATTTCTCAAGTGACAGACCACACATGTATACTCGCTTCTAACTGCCGAAAGCCAGTCGTATTGGCAGTTTAAACACAGTAAAAGGGAAGTAACTCGTGAAGAAATGACCAGCTTTCGATTGCAAGAGTTCTTTCCCTTAACGAATTAGCAGATGAATTTTTATAATTAATAACGCATATGCAAGGTGTACCTGCCAAACGGCTGTCAGCTCTAACGGTAGCATGACAAGCTCAGTCGGCAATGGCCGAAAATTAGGGTGGGAAATTATTCACGATTGATTTGGTTTCAAATGTTCATAGACAAATAAAGGATTGAGAAAGAACTAAAATTATCCTAAGTTCTTTGAGATTGGGTTTACAGTGATTGCATTGTAGCTAAACTGTGTGCTCTCACCAAGAGCGCTTACACATTTTTATACTGCAAACGGAATGCATTTTCCATGCATTTCTTTCGTCGTGTAGTCATCGACACAATTAGCAACTTCATAATCCCAGTGGATGACCGGCGTGTCCCGACAGCTTTTTAAAGTTTAATTAACTGAGCAACATAGCCATACCGAGGTGTTGCAGTATTGCGAAAGATAAAAGATTAGGGTGAAAGCAAAACCTTTTAAATGTAAAACAAGGGAACTGTACAAAGCTAGAAAGGGACAAAGACGAAGACAATCTACATGTTTGGGGGCACTACCCCTTCATCAGGACGACACAAAAACGAAGAAAAACGAAAACCAGAAGAAAAAGACTTAGCTTCAGTAGATGTGGCGCATGGGCTGCACAGCAGGAAAATGACTAAGGGACAGTGAGTAAGAAGGGTGAAAAAGAGCCAATCGCCAGGTGGGTAGGGAAGGGTGGGGTGGAGAGGGGCGGGGTGGAGAGAGAAGCGCGGGTAAGAAGGTGTCAGTATGGGAGAGAAGGAGGTGAGAGAAAAGAAGTAAGAAAGAGAGAGGAGGAGGGGTGAGGGGGTTAAGGGAAAAGGATAGAGGTGGAGTGTCAGTATTTAAGATTGAGAACAGTGGGTGCCATGGTACCAAATTGGGTAATGAAGTAGGATTCAATATTCTTACTGTCAATGGAGTCGCCCTTCATTTTCCAGATACCACAGACCCTCATGTTGTCGGCTGTGTGTGTGGGTGTGCTGAAGTGACGTCTACTGGTGTGTTTCTGCAGTGTTTAGTGTCAGCTAGATGTCTGTGAAGCGGGTGTTGAGTGTGCATTCTGTCTCCCCGATGTAGAATAAAGTGGGACAGAGGTTGCATATGATGGCGTAGATGATGTTGCTGTCAGTGCAAGTGAAGTGGCGTTTGATGACAACAGTGGTATTGGGTGTGTGGAGTGGTGTGGCAGTGTTCAAGTGTGGCAGCGGGGGACATTACACGGGCTGGAGCCGCAGGAAAGGGGGAGGGAGGTAGTCGGTTTGAGTTTAGAGTGTACTAGAAGGTCTTTTTCCTTTTCGTTTTTTCGTCGTTTTTGTGTCGTCCTGATGAAGGGGTAGTGCCCCGAAACATGTAGATTGTCTTCGTCTTTGTCCCTTTCTAGCTTGGTACAGTTCCCTTGTTTTACATTTAATTTGGGCTTATCCTCTAAGCGGCAGTCACTTGTTTTTCTTTTAAAACCTTTTATTTTAACAAGTGATCAATTCACATGCCCTTTAAGGGAAAGGCTGTTAGCTTGACAAAAACATACAGGAACAAAGTGCAATACAATAGATACATCAAAGCGTCTAATATTTATATTATCAAAGTGAAATAATATTCATTTCACAAAGCAGCTGCAGTGATCTGTTCAAAAAATTGTCCTAAGCCATCATGTTATTTCAGCATGTATGTAATACTGATCCTAAATAACTCTAATGAAGTCTTTTATGATATTGTTTTTATTAGTTTCTTTTTCATTAATAGGTCTTCTACTGGTGTTTGTAATATTTAGGAAGACTTTCGAGGCGCTTTTAATTTGAATGATTGCAAGAAATTGACGAGAGCAGTCGACACAACAAGGTGTCAAGTCAAAGTCTGGAAGACTTGAATTTTCTCACCTGTAGTATCATTAGTCTCAATGCCAGCTCCGGACGCTGAAAAATAAGAAGGGAATTTGATACGCAACCTTTTTCCTGTTGACGTCACTCATTTTGTATTTACTAAAGATGCACTTTGTAGTCGAAGCAGTACGATTTAAAAGTTGAGCAATTACGGGATTGTTAATTGACCTATCGGTTTCAAAATCTTCACAAACGTGTCTTGCATAACTGAGAGTCTGAGTGAGTGAGTGAGTCATCTAAGTGAGAGAGGAATTTTAATGAGTGACTTTAATGAATTATTTGAGTGATTTAAGCGAATGAGTGTAAGGTAATACTGAAACGTGTTTCACGGTGTGTAAAATATTTAGGAAATAGGTATTGCAGCGCTTGTAAATCTGAATGATTGGAAGGAATCGACGAGAACAGTTGAAACAAACATGTGCAAAACGAAAGTAGAGAAGACTTCAATTGTCTCACCTGTAGTTTGAGTCCCGTCAGAGCCAGCTCCGGACACTGGACAATCAGAATGGAGTTTGATCCACAAGCTGTTTGCTTTTGACGATACTCGTTTTATATTTACTCAAGATGAACTTTATAGTCAAAGCATTACAATTCACACGTTAGTACGAAACAGATATCTTTGGCATTCTAAAATTGACCTATCCGCTTGGAAATCTTCACGAACGCTTGCGCACACGTGTCTTTTGCTTTTATGTGAACTATTTAGGAAGAAGATTTTCCTTAGCTTGACAATGACAGTTGAGACAACCATGTGTGAAATAAAAGTAGGCAAGGCTTCAGCTGTCTCACCTGTAGAGTAATTAGTCCAGACGCCAGCATCGGACACTGAAAAAAAAAGAATGGAGTTTGGTTCACAAGCTGTTTATAATCGAAGCATTACGATTAAAACGTTAGTACAAAACAGAAATCTTAAAGGAAATTATCGGATTGCAAATTGCAATTAGAAATCTTCACAAACCCTCGCTAGTGCACACGTCTTGCATAAGTGAGAGCCCGGGTGAGTAAAGGATTTTAATGAGGGATTTTAGTGAGTTATTTGAGTGAATAAGTGTAAGCTAATACTTTGGTGAGCTAAAACGTACGCTCCAGCGAAGGTCGTTGATAACCCCCACAAAGTACTGGCATCGCTAGACAAAACCGTATGCTGACTTATGCAATCAAGGGAGCCTACCGTACCCAAACAAGTAGCAAAGAGAGAGTCGAAAGTAAGGAACGTGGCAGATCTTCAAAAAATTCTGCCATCCCTTTCTTTTAAACGACCCTAGTCTTCACACAGCTAACCCTCGGTACACAACGTGTGCATACAGTTGATCCCTGTTTAATGTCGTCAGCCCGCTCACTAAGCGAGTGCTGACAACTGGGATCCAAGACAAACACAACATAGGACAAATACATGAAATCCTCAAGGTGCAAATTATAATTAATAAAGAACAAATGAGGACAGAGCGCTATAAAAATCATCAAATGATAACCCCAACAAAGTACTGGAAGCACTAAACATACAACCGTATGCTGACGTATGTGGGTTCTTTATTAATTATAATTTGCACCTTGAGGATTTCATGTATTTGTCCTATGTTGTGTTCGTCTTGGATCCCAGTTGTCAGCACGCGCGTGTTTGGGTACGGTAAGCTCCCTTGGCCACATACGTCAGCATACCGTTGTGTTTTGCGCTGTCAGTACTTTGTTGGGGTACTTTGATGACTTATAGCACTCGGTCCTCATATGTTCTTTATTGATTGAAGGTCGTTTTAAGATAAAAACAGTACCTGAAAACTTACCACGGTCTTACATTACGATTTAAAAGTTATGGGATTGTAAATTGACCTATCGGTTTCAAAATCTATGTCCTATAGTCATGGACACGATAATCAGCTTAAAAATCCCAGTGGATCTGCTTTATGTTCCTAAGAGGGCCATGACCCCCCCACCCCTCACCACCACACCAGCAGAGCAAAACAAAACCCCACCTCCCAACAACAACAACAACAACAACAACAACAACAACAACTGTGATGGGTGGCAGCCATCACGGAGACGGTTTTGGCCACCACGCTCACAGCCACAGGGTCGCCGGGGGGGGGGGGGGGCCCAGG